>CM065802.1:218686452-219081452 GCA_033398695.1 Orobanche coerulescens
ATCTTGAAAAAAATACCCTCCCAATTTAATCCTTCAGATATGGGTACTAAGTGTTTACCCGTCGAGAAATTTAAATCTTGTTTAAAAATACTGAATTTTGATTCGGTCGAATAAATTTTTGAACTTTGTGTTTTTAGGGGATCTCTTTGTGTGTTGGTCTTCTTTGTGAATTCTTTTACCTTATTTACTTTGTGTATATACAGGTAACCCCGGAGATAGGCGATGATGAGTTTTCTCCAAAACCCGAAAATGCAATTTGACTGGTTGGCCCAAAAGGTGGAGAAATGTTAATATTTGGCCCAACCAGGCCCAGAATCTATATCTCCCCTTTATATTTAAGTCGGCCCATATCACCTAGTGCTGGCCCAGCCCATTTGGTAGCCCTTATTAATAGGAGTCGTCCGATCAAAATGTATTTAGATACATCTAATTTGGACCGTCCATCCTATCCTAACCCTATCTCCCTCATTCACTCCGCCTCCACTCTCACCCCGTCTCCCTCTTTTCTTTCTCCTCTCCCGTGAGTTCATCTACCCTTCAGTCAACTCTCCCCGCTGCGTTTTTGCTCCCGATTCTCCCTACCTCCTCTCCCCCGTGAGCTCTTGAATATATCTATGGAATCCCGTGACCGATTCCATCCTTGTGGGTATAAAAGACTTCGTTGGGGATGGGAGTTGATACACCGAGAAGAAGAGAATCGAGTTGTGCCTTGAGAATCTGAGTGAAAAAGAGTGATATCTGTGTTGTGATATCTTTGAGGGAGATCGGGATTATTTCCTGAGATTTTTTCTGGGTTAGGATAAGGTGCTACCGGGAACATTTGTCTGTGCCCGACGGTGAGTCGGTGTTCGTCCTCTGTGGAATCGAACTTTCTTGGTGTCAAATTGCAAAGGGTTCGGAAGATCTGAGCCTAAAGATCTGTTTCACAAAGGGGGTTTCTTGACAATTATTTTCCTCCGTTTTCGTATTGCTTTTTCGCAATATATATTATATATATTTGTTATATATATATTTTCTAGAGTTTATACATATATATTATATATTTATTATATATATAAATATATCTGCCGTATACCATATATAATATATATTTGTTATATATATATATATATATATATTTTTCCGGTACTATTCCATATACATATATATTATATATATATCTGTTATATATATATATATATATATATATATATATATATATATATAGGAGCTTTATTTTCAGAACTCTCTTAAGTGCGAGAACTGCGAGAACTCCTCTAAACCAATGAGATTTTTTTAAATATTAAAAAATATTATTAATTCAAAAGGGTATTATAGTAAAATACAATTTTTATTACGGGAGATAAATTCTACTGATGATAATCCCTACTATAATAGCTCCTACTGATGATAACCCCTACTATATATATAACCCATACTATATAGTAGGTGTTATAATTAGTAGGGTTGTATGCATTGACATGATGTACATTATGTATTACTAGGAGTACAAAAGGTGGTTCTCGCAGTTCTCGCACTTAACAGAGTTCTGAAAATAAAGTTACACTATATATATACTGCATTCTTGCTGTCTTAATTGCTTGATGTATTTTCGATCGTTATTATCGTTATCTCGGCTAACTTAATCGAATCTTTGTGATTTACAGATTGGTTCTGGACGATCGAATTCCTTTTTGGGTCAGTTTGTTCTTGGGGTTTATTTCAATAATTTTATTGGTGTTATTATTATAGGTTTATTAGTTGGCCTGTAATCCTTAATCCCTATCTCGTTGAATATAATTGTAATAGTTATATTTGTTTAATCCGCGTGTATAATTGTTTCTGTCTTTAGCCATTATATGACCCGATACCCAACAAGTACAAGTGTTTATTGCTGAGTTGTTTACTAATATTGTAAGAGATTAATTTTTTTTAAATAAGTTAGCGAATGTTTATTAGTTGCTTTATTTTTATTTGATGAAAAAGTTCAATCAAGTACGAAACGTACTCTTTTTTTTTTTTTGGAATCAAGAACACATTCTTATTACCAAAACAACTCAGTACAATCGATCCGAGATCCAGGCAATCAAAACACGAAATCAAACCCAGGAATCTCCATAAAACACTAGAGCAGTATCCTCAAATTGCAAGACATGGACCTTCATCTCCCTCAAAGTAGGGAGAAGGAAACTGTGTCTGGATAACAGGCAAGGTAAATTCCATATAATCTACATAAACGAGGAAACAACATATTTCTAGTGTGAAATCCTTAAGTTGCAAGACATGGACCTTCATCTCCGAGATTAGGAGGAGGAAACTGTGTCTGCATCAACCAGGACCACAACAGCAAACAGAAACAGCAAATCAGCGCTGGTCTGCTTAAACAGCTTTCCTTCTAATCATCATTGTATCTATAATCTCCTGTACCAAATCACGTCCAGTATGTTGTTGAAAGACCTGCATATTTGTCTCCCTCCATAACGCATAGACAGTTTCAGAGCAAGCAATCTTCACCAGCTGTGATTTCTTTCCTTTTCCTTTCGTAACAGTACTCAACCAGGCTGCTTCTAATCTCCACTCCAGCGGGACATGTGCAATGCGTAGCCATTGCAAAATCTTCCCCCCCACTAGCTGAGTATGTAAACAACCAAAAAACAGGAAACGTACTCTTTTGACAAAGGTTATAGAAAGGACATGGAGTGAGTAGTTAATCACGATGTATACTCCCGTATTTTAAGATCACTTAGTAAAATGTTCACTTTACTATAAATGGAGATATTGATAGATATATATATATATATATATATATATTTATATATTTATATAAATTAAGAGCACTTATTATTCTTAATGTGGTAAACTGAGCACAATGGTAGGTACATATGAGATACGAGGAACAATTATCAATTAAATGAGTGATGAGTAATTTAATACTCCCTCCATCCTGTCTAAAATTTTACAATTATCCTTTTTTTATCCTTTAAAAGTTTTATATTTATCACTTTTATACAAATAAATCAAACAACCAACTTTTACTTTTTAATGTCTGCCACACACTCACCACCAATACTTTTTATTTTTTAATCTACACCCTACATTTATCATCATTTCTTACACCAATTATTACCTAAAATATACAAAAAAACACATCATTTGTGAAGTTTTGAACGGGAGAGAGGGAGTAACTGATGTGGCAGCATACACTTGTAAAAATTTAAATGACCATAATCTTTTTACGGTTTCTGATGTGTCATGTTTATATCAAAAATATCATTTTGAGAAGGAAAAATTCCATATTAGGGTGTGGAGCAAGTTGTTGGGATTCACGGGTACAAATAGTAATTGTTTCGGGAATTACGATTATATCCTTTTCTTGTATGTATCTTGTCTAATATTGATGATAGTAGTATACATAGATGTGAGGATTCTAGATTCTTCTAGATATAGTAGGATCACCTTAGATGTCTTACCTTAATCAGGAATCCTATGTATGGAAGGACTCTCCTTGTAAAGCCTATAAAAAGGCTCCCTTTATCAGTGTTATGAATACAATTGATTGCTTTTACTGATTCATCTTTACTGCTTTCTCACAATCTCTTAAACTCGTTATCAGCATGTAGATCCATTTTTTTTTTACAAATTTCGAGAGAAAAAGAAAAAAAAATGGTTGAAACCCTAGATGAACCGCCCGCCAACCGCCGCTGCCGCAGAAGTCCCAAGCCGGAAGCCGCGACCTGCCCGGACCCCTTGACGTACACCTTTGCGCTATCCAACCTGACTAGTGCCAGTCCAGATCGTCCGACCGAGCCCCGTGACGTGCACCGCTACCTTCCCGCACGACCGATCAACACCGATCCACCGCCGCCTTTCGTGAGCCGATCCAGTCAGCCCAGGCCCCGGCCTCCGCTGTCCGACTGAGCCCCACGACGAGCACCACCGGCCGCAAGCTAATTCGCTATGCCAAGACCACCGAGTTCGATCCGACCGATCCCTCTGTCTTCGATCGTCCGACTCAACCAGCCATAGCAAGCCCTACGCCAAGCTCTGCCTCCCTCCATATGGCCTGACCTGATCCAGCCTAGTCGCCCGCTGTCCGTGTTAGGGTTGCATACTGCAAAGCTTACTTTATGCTTATATTATCTTATTTTCCCGTAACTACCTATGAAAATATTAATTACATTTAATCACATGTTTTGCATATTTATTCACGTTACGGTTATGCAAATGAAATGTCTAATTATTTAATATTGTAGATAATGTGGTGTGTTGGTGTCACACGGAAGATCACATTTCGGTGCCTTATAAATTAATATAATAGTTCACAATCTATATAATTCTAGACAAATTATGTGAAAAGTTGTAATGCATGATTGAGATTAGTTGGTCTTGACTATTAGCATGCATTAGCGTATTGCATACGTTGAAATGGATCGCAGTGAGATAGTGTCTTCTTTAGTGAATGTAAGAAGAACGTAAATTACGGATAATTATTATTTCTTAATTCTAAGTATATAATATTTAAATGTGTATTTATAATATTTATTGCTTTGATTTACCATGGGTGCGAGTCACAATGATTGACTTAATAAGCGTCGTATCTTGGGCAATAATGCTATTTATATGATAATTATTATTATTACTAGAAATCATGGCCCGATCCATTGGGCTGATCATATCCCTTGAGGCACTCGAAAGGATTATTATATTAAACCTTGCAGGTCGAATTAATTTTCCGCTATAATGATTAAAGTCGAGTGGTTATACTCTTGTAAAAGAAATTAATTAATTAAAGCTGTCAGTGGCTTAAATTAATTAATGGACATGTGATCTTAAACACGGGAAATAGTTAATTTAAAGAGGAGCTAAATTTCGTCATTTTGGGATTTGGGTAGGACGTCCAATATTAACTCTTTAGTGGACTGAGTTGATATTTAATAGACTCAATATATTAGTAAAGGCCTAATATGAAAATTTGAGGTCTATTAGGAGTCCTTTCCCTAATCATCCTTAAAATCTCTAGAGTAGCCCATAACACCTATAAATAGGAATATAGGGTTCGACCGTGAGGTGATGATTAAAGCTTCAGAGTTCGATTTTTTTTGTGTTTAATTGTAGATCTTGACTTGTGTCTTTGATTCTACAATTTAGATAACACATCAATTTTCTAAGAGCGTTTACATAATACTTGAAAATGAAGAAAAATCGAGTGACACCAAGTAAGAACATCTTCGGCCAATCGCAGTTGAAGTCTAATCAAGATCCGGTTGATTGTTGCCCACTCGACATCCGGATATAGGCGGGATATACTTTACAAGATGTAAAGGTAGAAATACAATAAGATCAAGGAGAAATTCAAATACTTCGCTTTAAAGGTAACATATTCTAAGGTCTTTTAGATCTAGGTAAACTTTTAAGATTATCATATTTATACGCGTAAATATATATTGTTCGTTTAAATTGCTTATTACTCCGTGTAATTAATTATTTGACGAGCCTAAATAGATCCGATTCTTAAAGGCCGATTTTAGTAAACCTAAACCTGGCACTTCCGTTGCATTTTATTTTCGTCAATTGGTATCGGAGCCGGTCTTTAGGTTCCGTTCCATTTAATTAATTTTGTGATTAATTGTTTAGCAATTTAAAAATATTCATATATTTTGATCTTTGAAATATGTTTGCTAGAAATTGTCTTGCATGTGAAATGGTCCATATGATTTTTTTTTTAATTTTTACGCATTTTGGTAATTTGGCCCGATTTGAGGCATGTATAAGTTTTTCCCGTGAAAAAATCCACGGGTAGAATAGGATTTTATTTTTCCTTTTAATTTTGTTGTAAATTCGATGTATTTTATTTTGTGTAAAATTGTAATCGAATTGGAGTACACAAAGTACGAATGAAGAAGGAGTCCCGCATGAAAAGGATTCCCAATCGGATGAACCAGTCGGGACCGAAAAACTGCTGATCGGGTCCGGCCGCGGGCATGCGGTCTAGGCCGTGGATCAGGCCACTGGTTGGGTCGGGTTATGCAGTGGGTCAGGCTTTTTCGGATCAGGTCATTCGGTGTATGGTCATGTTCGTTTTTCTGCCGTTCGTTGCGTCCGTTGGTGCACAATATTTAAATTTGGAATTTTCTTGTGTAATTAATTTTGCGTGAAAAGAAAGTTTCTAAATTTGGAAATTTTATGGGCCAACTGGGAATAGTTGACGAGATGCTTGAAGAAATGGGAGATTTCGAGCCGAAGATTTTCGAGTTATTCAAAACGAGGAATAAAAGCCATGATAATTGGATTCAATTATCAAATTTTATTATTATTGATTTTTATTATTTTGGATGTATGATATGTATGAATGTATGCGTGATATATTTCTTGCATATTAGGACGAGAAAATTAAATACCTTAAGGTTAAAATAACTAAGTGATTAAATTATTTTTTTTAAAATCAAATTGGTCTTCATAATTAATTTAAATTTTGAAGTAATTAGCATGCGCGTTGACATTAGGGTCTTCCTCCATATTGGATGTGCTAATTATAGGTTCACTAGTTTTAAATTTCAAATGATAACAAAAGGTAAATATTAATTTTTATGATAGGACCTCTCCATCTGTAGGATTGTTATTTAAAAGATAATATTTTAAGGTTGTCAAATTATGGTGTTCACTTAGGTGTATTAATTAATAAGCTCCCCATGAGAGTATATATTAATACATGGCCAAGAGGAACCAACTATTAATTTTACTTGTCATAACGTAAATTGAATAGATAGTAAATTAAAGACATAAAATTCTACTTGAAAAATGTGAGTGTAAACGTCCACACGATCGTGGCTTGCATATGCTGGTTTTTCAAGGTGTTGGTTGCCAGCATATGTATTGTGTTTTGAGGTTTTTCAATATATTTTTCTATGCATTATGTGATGAATATTTTTAATTTTATCTCAGATGTCTTTCAATCCACTTGCTGTAATTCTTAAAGAAAACAAACTAGATGGCACTAACTTTGCTGATTGGAAATGTAATTTAAACATTATCGTGACTGCTGAAGAACACAGGTTTGTTCTAACTAAGGAATGCCTATTGGAACCAGATGTGGATTCGACACCTGATGAGGTGAAAAAATACTGCAAATGGAAGAAATATGATGAGATGGCTCGCTGGTACATCTTGGCTTCTTTAGCAAATATTGACTTCTTTCGCAAATGTATTGCAGCATCAGCATTAGGGTATGGGCACAACCGTGGAAATGATGAAAAAATTCTACGAGATGTTTCGTAATCAGAACCAGGCAGCTAGGCAAAATATTATGAGGGTCTTGATGACGACCCAAATGCCTGAAGGAATCCTGGTAACGGATCATGGTCTAAAGATGATTTTTTATCTAAACGAACTTGATATCTTAGGGGCTACCATCAATGCAGAGACGCATGTCGAATACATCCTAGGCAGCTTACCTAGGAGCTTTGAGCACTTCCGCCTAAGCTACAATATGAATCGTAGGGAGTATAGCTTGGAGGAATTGCTGACAGAGCTTCAAGCCGCGGAAGATCTTTTCAGGCAAGGGTATCAAGTTCTTGCGGCAACTGGTGTTTCAATTTCTAAACCCAAATGGGGAAAGAAGAAGAAACAAGTGGGCCAGAAGCAAGTGGCAACTCTCGGAGTAAAAAGAAAGCCTCCTCAGCCTTAGGCGAACAAAAAGCCAAATGGAAAGTGCTAAAAGTTCGGTCAGGAAGGTCATTTCAAAGCGGAATGCCCTGTTCTTAAGAAAGGTATGTCTCGTGCACTAGTAGTCGAAGCATTTTTGGCAGCTTGTTCTTCCACTTCGTGAATAGTTGATTCAAGCTCCATTGATCATGTTTGCTTTGACTCGCATGATTTTCAGGTAACCAAGCAGCTTAGTGTGGGCGAGACATGCAGTTGAAGATTAATGATAAAATATTAGTCCTTAATAATGTATTATTGGTACCAGATTTTAGAATGAATTTAATTTCGGTTTCTAAATTGCGTTGTGATGGTTATTCAGTTTCTTTGGATGGTTATTCAGATTTTAGACTGTATGTCATTAATACTGCACAAACTCCCATGTATAAACATAAATCGCTTAACTCTTTTTCTAAACCTAAATAGAGAAAAGAACCTTTAGACATAAACCAAACATGTTTGTGGCATCTACGGTTAGGTGATGTGAACCTTATAAGAATTCAAAGATTGGTTAATGATGGCCCATTGGACGACCTCCAAGTTGCGTCATTTCCAATTTGTGAATCCTGTTTGGAAGGTAAGATGACTAAAAGGGTTTTTAAGACCAAGGGAAACCGTCAGGTAGCGTGCATTAACTGTTGCATCGATTGACATCCAGAGCGTGCGTTAATATTATCTATCAAAAACCATCAAGTAGCGTGCGTTAATATTATCTATAGCATGTGGTACCACTGTCTTGCAAAAACAAGACAGTGGTACCACACGCTATAGATAATATTAACGCATGTATTAGTCTCTTGGTAGCGTGCGCTTGTTGTGGCTGGCAGACTTCACTGACCTTTATGCCTTGTTACACACGGAGAAGGCAATTGCGTTAAATTTGTAAATAGCATGCGTTATTTGTAATATCCGCATTTTCTTTTCCCGGTATTTTCACTTTTCGGTGTATTTCTCGTTTTTAGAAACCCTCATGTAACCGTATTAATTTTTGAGAATAATTGTTTCGAGACTTTTTGTCATCCGGTTCTACGTTTAATGATTCTTCCGTCGCTTATTGATCTGATTCTCGTAATTGTTGTTCGGAACTGCCATTTCGAGGTTGCCGTGGATCCATTCTATGTTATTATGCATTTTGAGATGTTCCGTTTGATGTTTCGTTCATGTTCCGGTGTTTTGGGCCGTTAATATTTCATGCCTAACGCGCACTAATCTTTCTGCATAGCGCACGCTAGGGATTCCTTAGTAGCGGACGCTATGTTTGCTTCGTAGCGCGCGCTAGCGAGCTGAGCCCTGGGAGTGGCAGTGAACCTATTTCTGATCCCAGTCCTCTGGACTGATGGTTTAGCACACGCTACGGTGTCTAGCGCACGCTATGTATTCGTTAGCGCGGGCTAACGCGACTGTCCAGTACTGGGCAGTTTGTTCTGGACTCGTTCAAGTGCCCAGGTAGCGCACGCTATATCGCGATAGCAAGCGCTACCGATTCATTGTTAGCGCACGCTAGATAGTAGTAGCGCATGCTAACGGTCCAGGACAGTGAGTTCTGGACTATAATATAACTGGGTAGCGCACGCTAACATTTAGCCGTTAGCGCGCGCTAAGCCGTGTGGCTATAAATACCCAGGAGTTGACTTTGGACGGATCTATTTCTCATTTCACCTCCTTCCCCCGCGGCCTTGGCGATTTTGGGCGATTTCTTGGCGATTTCTTCCTCCAATCATCTCAACCATCATCTTCTTTGAGTTCTTGGTGTATAATAACAACATCAACATGAATCTTTCATCCTAATCCAAGGTAAATCTTCTAAGAACCCTACTTTTGAGTAAATTGGGGGTTTTGGGTTTTTCTTCGATCCGTTCCGTGTGGTTGATTAATTCATGTTGAATTTGATTAATCTTGTTAGTATTCTTGTTTTCCCTATGGATTCATGGTATATTTCATGGTTGTTGCATATCCGGGAGGGTTTGGTTGTGGTCCGCCCTCGTCGTTGTTTTTATACGAATATACATGAATCGTAGGCGGGTTTTCGGGTGTATTCCATTTCTGTATTCTTTTAGAGTTGGTTGTGATTATGTTCTTCGAATCGTTAGGTTCGGTTCCGTTGGTTCCTAACGTTCGTCGGTGATTTTCCTTTCCGTTCGTTGCATCGTCAATTATTCTAGGCAAGTATTTTTGGAAACCATTATGCTTAACGTGAAATGGTAATGTATATTATGTGTGATTTGCTCACCTCAGGAGGGTCCGACGGGGCCACGGAGGGAATCCAATGGTTTTAGCCCTAGATTCATGAGTTTGTTTAGCTAGCCAGCTCGGGAGGGTCCTTAGAGGCCTCGAGTGGGATTTGTGGCTTCGTCTCGGTCCTAGGCGATGCACGTGCGTGATTTGTTTTATAATAAGGCCAGCCCGGGAGGGTCTTTAGATGCCTCGAGTGGGATTTGTGGCTTCATCCCGGTCCTAGGCAAATGTGATTGACTGTTTGTTTCCGGAAAAGACATGTCTGGTTTTGGTTTTGAAATGATTTGGTGCATTGTACTATGAAACGTGTAAGCGAATGGTTTTCCTTGATTACTTGTACTAGCGTAATTGCTAACCCCTTTGGGGACCCATTTTAGGGAAATTCTTGCTATGGATTTTAGGTTATGTTCTGCCGGACGAGCGGGCGCTGGGACAGTACGAGGATGTTCGCCAGGGTCATTGACATGTACATTTGAGTCTTCTTATTTATCTTGTCCCTTCGATATGGTTGTTTTTCCCATTTATAAACTTATAGATCGTACTCGCGAGTACTTAGGCTTTTCACTCCGAACTTCGTCTTGCATTAACTAAAGTTGCTATATTGTCGGTTGATGTTTATTACGCCAGTTGCTCCGGGCGTATTATTATATGTTGTATTATTTAAATGTGTGTCCTCGCTAACTGAGATGGTTAGTCGACTGGCGTTTTCTTGTTTTAGCCTGGTGGGTCCCATGTAGGGGTCCACGGCGCTGTAACATACTTCGAATATCTCGAGGGTGTTACACTATTTAGTATATTGGAGGGCATGTAGCGTACATTAAGCTATTTCAGAATAATCCCAAGTTCATTATGTAGCGTGCGCTAACATCAGTTAATAGCGTGCGCTAATGTGACTTGTTTTTGAAGCTTTTTGTTTTATGATAGAATGAGCGCCGTTTTGATATCTGATCGAGTATTTTGTTTTAAATGTTTTGATAGAATGCATCATCAAAATATATTTGTTCAACAATGTCCCCATTTTTGATGATGACAAAATATTTAACAAGATATACCTGCAAACATTTGTAAAGAAAATTTTTCGAATCAAAGTTGTTACTATGCTCGATTTTGTTAGAGATTTATGAATCTTGGCAAGAACAAATATTTCATGTTCTATCTTTTTCTTCCCCTTTTTGTCATAATCAAAAATATAAATGAACATAGTTCCCCCTGAAACGGAGCTTTCATGTTTTTAAACAAACAAACAACTTATAGCTTTCTAGCTTAAAATTTAAGCTATAAGCTAAAATACATGGTTAGAAAGATTATGTTATACCGAAGTGTAATGATCCAACCCGTATAGCAATTTAAAAAACTGAACTATCCAATCAAGATAATTATGAATTAACAACTTCAATGCTAGGATAGAGATTCATAACAACAATATTAGAGCAAATATCGTTCAAACACATGATAGTCCTATCCTTTCAACAAATGAGTAACATTCAAACATCAAGATATTAATCAACAAACCAAACATTCAAAACACCAAGTTTCACCACAATACACAAACACAATATTCGTCTTTAATAAGAAATCAACACATGATATTTATGGGTTTTGGTCGGAGCGAGAGGTCGGAAATGGGAATGAAGGATTAGTAAAGCGTATGTACTCTTCCATGAGGGATTTGACAGAGTGGATTTCATCACGAACATTGGTCCGTAGAGCACAGACATTATCTCGAATTTCAAGTTGCGTAAATTCAATACTACGCATTCGAGCTACTAAATCATCCTCTTCACTAGCTTCGGCACTTATTTTCCTTTTTCCCTTGGACTTAGGGTGATGGGTGAATGTCCCAGTTTGAAATTCTCGCAAAGTTTCCGGTCCTCTACGTGTGATACGCTCAGCGGGGCTCGGTACATGAGTACCTCTAGGAACCTTGTCATCTTCCTTCAAGTAGGAAAACAACACCCATCCTCTGTTTATAGTTTCCACATAGTGCATCACCTTTAACATAGAATCGGAAATTTCGTGTCCCCCAGACACCAGAACCGCAACCTCCTTCTATAAGGCCATATCATGATGTCTAAAGATAACAGTGAGAATAGAACCAAACGGCATTCCGGCCTTTCTTGACCGAGAGGCATAGTACTTGGAACGAAATATGTCGCCTTTAGCTTTTATCCAACTTAGAACAATAGCCGCAAAATTCACCTTCTCATCATTCAACACACGGTAAACAACATGTTTGTCAACCCCAACCAACTTGTCTTGAGTGTTTACCTTCGGCATCAAGAATTTTGTTAAAGCAACTAACAAGAGGTGGATTTGAATTATAAAGTCGTTGTTCTCAAAGACATCATCGGTTATTTCGATAACTGATTTCGAGCTCAAGAATTCCTTAACGTCTAATTCATTCAAACCAGTGTCTTCATCTTCAATTGCTTTGCACAACAAACAAAGCCATCATTCGACAAACCAAACAATTCATTCAATATTTCCGACGAAATTTTTCAATGAATTCCACCAACTAAACTTTGAAGAACAAACGACGTAGAACCCTCATTCTCTCCAACATGAAGATTTACATAGAATTCCCTAACAACATTTGGATAAATCGGTTCTTTGCACTCGAAAAAACGATCAATTCTCAGATTACGACACCAACACGCTCTAAACTTCCGAAATTAAAATAATAGCAATCCGTGATGTGCTCTTGAGGAAGGATATCGGAAAATACCTTGAAAGCCATGGAAGAGACGAACCAGTCCGAATCGAATTCTGGATATCTAGGGCGTTTGGAGTTTTTGTATTGTTTTTTCATGGCGATTCTTGATCCACTTGCCATTTAAGGAAGGATGTTACGGTCGAATTTGGATTACGATGGTGATTGGGAGGATAAATTTATGGATTATCGCTCGTAGGTTAGTTAGGGTTGAGTGAGGAAATGAAAAGGGGATCAACCACTGTTTTAATTTTAAGTATACTGCTGAGTCGTTAGCGTGCGTTATTTAAATATAGCATGCACTATCGAAAAAAGAATAGGTCACTGGACTCTGTCCAGAACCTTCAGGTCTGAAGAACGAGAATAATTAGCGTACGCTAAAGGTGTATGTAGCGCGCGCTATCAAGTTCGAGCTGAATCTGGATTTTGTATTTAGCGCGCTTTAAGGAAAATGTCTAGCGCACGCTAGATCTAGGTGGAAATCTCAAGTGTCGATTTTTCTCATAAGACAAATAGTAAAAAATAATCCTTTTAAACATTGTCGATGTGTCCAATACCGAGTTGTAAATGGATATTATTAAAGATTCCTCGGATAAAAGTTTCGTAATTATATCAACAAGCTGATCTTTTGTACCGACAAAAATTAAACGAATTTTTTTTGTGAACTTGACCTCGAAGAAAGTGATGTCTTATATCAATGTGTTTTGTTCTGCTGTGCAATACTGAATTCTTAATAAGATTAATAGCACTAGTGTTATTACATAAAATAGGATTGTTTTCAAAATTTATGCCATAATCTCGAAGTTGATTTTTAATCCATAGCACTTAGGCAATGCACTGCCAACAGCCACATATTCGGATTCGACGGTGGAAATTGCTACACTTATTGGTTTTTTACTCCCCCAAGAAATCAAGCAAGAGCCAAGAAAATGACATGTACCACTTGTACTCTTTTATCTATATTGCATCCACCGAAATCGGCGTCGCTATACGCAACAGGATTAAAATCAAGGCGAGAAGGACACCATAAGCCTAAGCTAGTGGTTCCACTAAGATACCGGAAAATTCGTTACATGCAATTAAGTGTCATTCCTTTGGATTAGATTGATATTTAGCATATAAGCAAGCAGCAAAGATTATATCCGGTCTAGAAAAGGTTAGATAAAGTACTGAACTAATCATACGTCGAAAGAATTTTTGATCCATGAATTTCCCATGCTCGTCTTTATAAAGTTTTAGTGAAGATGACATTGGAGTAGATATAGCTTTGCAATTCTTCATCCTAAATTTCTTAGGCAAGTCTTTGGTGTATTTTGTTTGATGAATAAAAATTCCATCATCTCCTTACTTAATTTGAAGACCAAGAAAGTATGTGAGTTCGCCCATCATACTCATCTTAAATTCACCTTTCATAAAATTGGAAAATTCTTGACAGAGAGATACATTAGTAGCACCAAAAACGATGTCATCCACATAAATTTGGAAAATTAGCATATCATCGTTAAAGAATTTTATAAAGAGAGTATTATCAACTTTACCTCTCCTATAATTATGTGAAATAAGGAAATTGCTCAAACGATCGTACCATGCTCGCGGAGCTTGTTTCAAACCATATAGTGCTTTATTGAGTTTATACACATATTCAGGGAATTCATAGTCTTCAAATCCCGGAGGTTGCTTTATGTAGACTTCTTCTTGAATGAATCCATTCACAAACGCACTTTTGACATCCATTTAGAACAGTTTAATCTTTTTGTGCGATGCAAATGCACAGAGAAGTCGTATAGCTTCGAGTCGAGCGATGGGAGCAAAACATTCTTCAAAGTCAATACCTTCCTCTTCACTATGGCCTTCGGCAACAAGACGCGATTTATTTCTGATTGGATATCCGTTTTCGTCACATTTTATTTTATGCACCCATTTAGTTCCGATGATAGATTTATCTGTAAGATCTGGTACCAATTCCCAAACTTTATTTCGCTCGAATTTCACAAGATCCCATTACCCAGCTTTCGTCATCAAGTGCTTCATTGACGTTCTTGGGTTCAATTTCGGACACGAATGTAAAGTTATTCTGAAATTCAAGCGTTCTTCTTCGAGTTTGAATCCCATCCTCAATATTTCCAATCACCAAATCCTTAGGATGATCCGGAACATGCCTCTAATCTTTTGGTAATTCGTCAATAGGGTTTTCATGAAGTTTTTCTGGTTCTTTGATAGTTGAACTTCCAGGAGTGTACCTGCAACATCAATAAAATCTACCTTTTTCGGCGATAAAATTGACTCATCAAATTTTACGTGAATAGATTGTTCAACGTTATTTGTTCTGAGGTTGTACACCCGAAATGCTTTGCTATTTAATTAGTATCCCAAGAAGATACTGGTGTCGGATTTTGAATCAAATTTTCCTAGATTGTACATTCCGTTATTTAACACGAAAACTTTGCGACTGAAAGGGTGAAAGTATGAAATATTAGGCTTTTTACCTTTACAAATTTCATATGGAGTTTTAAGTTGGGCTCTATGGAGATGAACACGGTTTATTGTATAGCATGCCATGTTTATTGCTTCGGCCCAAAAATATTGAGGAAGAGAATATTCATTGAGCATAGGGTTCGATTTTTTCTTTCAACAACTCCATTTTGTTGAGGGGTTCTAGGAGATGAAAAGTTATGATTAATTTCATATTTGTCACAAAGAATTTCAAATGGAGAGCAATCTAATTCTCCTCCGTGATAGGTTCGAATAGAAATAATAGAAAGATTTTTCTCATTTTGAACCAAACGACACCATTTAGAAAATTTCGTAAAGGTATCATCCTTGTGAGTGAGAAATTTTGTAACACCCCCAGAGCAATCCAGGAATATTACAGCGCCGTGGGCCCCGAGATGGAACCCACAAGGCTGAAGGAAATTTTCGCAAACATATACAAAACGCCCAAGAGGCTAACGACGGTATTATCTATTAAATACATTCGAAGATTTATAAAACTCGTTTATAAAACCGTCGTAAAAACTCATTTGAAACCACAAGGCCCGAAATGCCAAGACTCAACAGTTTAAAAACGTACGTTAAGCTATCGCTTACACGTATCGACATAATAGTTTAGAAAATGATTGCCAAAGTAACCCAAGTTACCAGATACCAAAAGGCCCTTTAAATTTACTCACGCAGCGGAAAAGACAAACAGTTCAAAACACTCTAACAGCGGAATACAACAACAGATCATAAGCTCAATACACAAATACATGTCCTAGCCAGTATCCTCCGGGAAGTTCATCTCTCCACGACCGCTACAAGCTTGATAATCCAATAACCTAAAAAGAAAGCCCACGACGGGGTCAGCCATAATATCCAACAATGATAACCATCACATCACGTCAATAATTACATATCAATGGAATACTGAGTAAGAATACGACTAATGTAATCTTACCGTCATAACTTTACAAAAATCCACGATGCGTATCCTTAACAACACAATAAGATAATACAGAAATATCTGTACGGTATCTCAACAATACCCAAGGTTCTCAAAACATTATCATAACTCGCGATACGGAAATTATACCAACTCTGGCCAATTCAATCCTTCAGATAACGTCGACAATTCCAATACGATAATCGATTGTCCATCAAAGACAAGTATCAAGGAAATACGGAACATACCTCAAGATACGAAATACCATTACCATCACGTCAGTCTAATCCGAGATCAGATCAACACAACATACGGACATGGTCCTAACACAAGACCTACAAATGCATACTCATATGAGAATGTCAATATGATCACAATAATAACAACATGTATACTTATGGCAAACCCATAATATACATATGCACAACAACAATACATATGGTTATCCAATGATCCAGCACACACAGCTATAGATTCCCATGATGATCCCGTCGGACCAAAGCATGGTGGCATTACCTGTCCAACGATCCAGCGCACACAGCTATAGATTCCCATGATGATTCCCATCGGATCAAAGCATGGTGGACATATGACAACAATGCACAACTGCACAAAACAACAGTACACAATGTACGACAACAACAATGCATAAATGCATGACAACAACGATACACGAATGTATCACGACATGATCGACACAAATGACAAAAATGATTAGAGTACTTGCTCCGAGTCCTTCGAGAGCAATCTCGATGTCCAAACCATAACGAACCATTATTCTGAATATTCGACGATCCAAAATGTCACGAAAGGTAGATAATTCACGTCTTCGTCTATACCACAACATATCTTCGATACCAATGTAATACCCGGTTGTAATTCGTTCATTTTCATTCGGTAATTATCAGTCTGTAATTGTCACTCAGTAATTTTCACTCATTAATAATCACTCATCATTCATGATTCATTCATTCGCGTTCACTATTGGCATGTTGTAACCGTATATCAGTTACCGATCGTCATTTCATCTCCGTTTATAGACCGAGACGGGAGTATTATCATTTTCATCGTGATTGGTAGTCATATACTGAGAGTATCATCTTTGGCATGTGTTGGACTTGTTCACTTTCTCATTCGTATGATATGTCGGATCATTCATCAGTCGTAGCGAGGAATCGGAGTTATCGGATTTTTCACCTTGTCCAGCATTGAGTTACGGCCGTAAGGATTGTAGGTTACGGCCGTAACAAGGGTTCGTTGTTTTCAGGCCTTTTTGGACGAATGGGACTTACGGCCGTAAGGTCTTGTGTTACGACTGTAAGTTGAGCAGGTACGGCCGTAAGGCTTGGCCGGTTACGGCCGTACGTGTCCAGCAGGCTGCCCAGGCATTTTTGGCCGAGGGCGAGTTACGGCCGTAAGAAGGGGAGGATACGGCCGTAAGTGGTGTTCGTAAATTTCAGGTGTTGTCGGGCAAAGGGAACTTACGGCCGTAAGGGTTGCGGCATACGGCCGTAAGGGTTGCGGCATACGGCCGTAAGTCGAGGAAGGTACGGCCGTAAGGCTTGGCCGGATACGGCCGTACGCTGCAGGCAGGGTGCCTGGTCATTTTCGACGAAGGGGGCTTACGCCCGTAAGTTTGGCCAGATACGGCCGTATCATCCGAGTTACGCCCGTAAGGTGTGCGGGTACGGCCGTAAGGATGTCGGCCAATGTTTTTGACGAAGGCGGGTTACGCCCGTAACTCAGGAGCGGTTACGGCCGTAAGTCTGTCGGCAGGATTTTGGACGAAGCCGAGTTACGGTCGTACGAGTTGGCCGGTTACGGCCGCAAGGCCGTTGACCTGGAATGTTACAGCCGTAAGAGGTCCGAGTTACGGCAGTAACTTCCGGCAGTATATAAGGTTTTGGCCGGGACATTTTTCCTCATTTCTTCATTTCTCCAACTTTATCCGAGAGAGAGGGTTGAGGGAGAGATTTTCCATCACTTAATCATTTGAGTGTGTAATTTTCATCATCTTCATTCATTTGGGAAGCTTGGATACTCGATTTAACTCGTGTTCTTCGGATCGAAGTGGTTGGATCTTCAAGAGGTAATTTCTTCAACATCTTGGATTTCGATTTTGTGTTGAGATATGATGTTTTGGACGCGATAATCATGTTATATGAAGGGATATGCATATGATTATGAGTTTGTATATAGATTCATTGGATTATTGAGGTATTATTCAAGAACACTTTGAATATCGAGTTGGATTTGGGGATTTTCGATTAATTGTCATTATAATCACGTTTTCGGATATTCATTTTGGATTATTGATCATTTGGAAGATGTTTTGTTGGTTTGAAACACTTCTTGGGGGTTTTGATGTTGATATTATCGAGGTTTGGTTGTAATCAATCGTAGTCGGCCACAAAGTGTTCGATATAATGCCCCAATGAACGTGGTTTAATCGTATCGACGTTTTGAGTTCGTTATATTCGTGTTTGATTCGTATATTGAACGGATTGTTGGTAATTGTATTGATTCAAGGTTGTTCGAGCGACCGACATTTCATTTAGGACGTTGTTCGTGGACGGATATTCTTCTTTGGTGTTGTGTAAGTTAATTCTTACTCGGTTAAAAGGACCTTTTGTTGTTGATCATTCATAATCATAACTCATTCATCATTGTATTAATCATATTGAGACTTGTAATTGTCGAATAATCACTTCATTAGCGAGGAACGGCGGTTCCAATCATTTCATTGAAACTATCAATCACTTCATTATTACTTTCATATCGGTGAGTCATTCTTAACTTTGTCAGATTATTATTATTCATTGATATTCATTATGGTCATTCTCGTTCATATGACCTTCTGGGTTCATATTGCGTGGCCGGGTGCGGATGTGTGGAATTTTTAGTCGGGCACATGATGGCCATGTATTGGGAGTGATACGTTGGACTGTGCACACGGTAACGATTACCTCCGTGAGACTAATTAGGTACAAGGACGGGTGTGTCTGGTCATCCATCTTGTACACTTGCACAGAACACTACGGGCGTACTATGATACTCCTCTTCAGCGTAATTCATAACTAAGGATATTTCATAACTTCAGATATATCATGATTATGTAATTTCAACCCTCGAGGATTGTTGTTCTGTGTAACTGACCCCGTTTGGGGAATTTTGTTTTCAGGTCACGGCAAGGCAAAGGCACGGGAAGAGCATGCTGACGGCGAGGAGTCCTAGTGATACTAGTAGGGGGCCCCAGTTATTCCGTTTGTTTCAGTCATTTCAGTCATTTCCGTCATTTGTATTTTCCGCTGCAAATTCCGTTTGAGATGTTTAATTGTTCAGGGTGGTGTGTTTTATCTCCATATAAAATATACTAGTATTCGGTTTTGTCCTGGTGTGTTGTACTTAAACTCCTCATCGGAGTACTTGGTAATATAATGTGGTTCGGTACTACAATTATATTATTTAATTCATCATTTCATTTGCCTGGTGGGTCCCAAATGGGATTCACGGCACTGTAATATCCGCCTAGTTTGGGGTGTTACAGAGTTGGTATCGGAGCGTGGTTTTGAATACTACCCTCCAAGTCATGTCTCATTTGAAATCATCGTCATCGGACTAGTATCATTGGACTTTCGCGTCACGTGTGACCTGTGCAAATGCCGAGCCAATCAGACCAAGAACTGTAAGATTTCTAACGCCATGGTATAATTTCTGGCAAGAATCATTCATTCATAATTCATCAGTTAACAATCCTCAACCATCATTTTCATTTGACCAGGACGGTCATGTTAACTCGTTAATCACTCAGTTCATTTCATTATTCAGTTGTTGATCAGGAAGATCAAATCATTAATCATGTTAACTTGTTCAAGATAATCATGTCACCTCAGTTAATCATTCATGTAATCACTGTGTTATAGTGCGTATGCTCATTTTCATCATCTCATGTCATAATCATAACGTGATATTCATGCGGGAAACATAATCATCATGTGACTTTCCTACTTCAGTATGGAGAGGGCAAGAAGAGGACGTGGAGGACGAGGTCGTGGAGCGGGCCGAATCCCGAGATCTCGTGTGAATACACGTGCAAACGCGAGAAATAATGCTAGTTCATCGAGCAGCGATGCTGCCACTCATTCACCTGGACGCGATCATTCACTAACGGGGAGTCGTACCCGTGACACGGCTCAGTCAGAAGGTGTCCGGGTTGACCCACTCGCTTTTATGCAGGGCATGATGGCCCAAATGACCCAGATGGCACAGCTGATGGAGACGATGCATAACTCCGTCAATCAAAATCAACAGGCTCCTCTGCCGCCACCTCAGAGGCAAGAGAGGAATGTGAGCAATATCATCGGCGACATCTCTCGGCAGAGGCCACCTACTTTTGAGGGCTCGTCTAAGCCGGCATATATTATTCATTGGCTCGAGCATTTCGAGAAGTTGTTTGCTATGGTAGAGTGTCCCGAAGGACACAAAGTTTCTGTTGCGGCTTACTACCTGGGCAAGAGCGCACATTCTTGGTGGTTGTCGTTGAAGCCCACCGAAGGATCATGTACTTGGGATCAGTTCAAAACTCTCATGATGGAGAGGTATTATCCGGCCCCGCTCAGAGAGGCCAAACTGTCAGAATTACTCACCCCCGACCCCTCAGCAGACGAGGATGTTCTCGCCATTGTCGAGAAATTTCAGGAACTTCTTCCGTTCGCCTCATCTTTCATTCATTCCGAGGCTGATAAGATTAAGTATTTCAGCAAGAGGCTGAAACCCCGTATGAGACTACAATTGCTTAATCATAATTGCACCACGTTGGCCAAATTTATCGAGAAAGCTCTCACCTATGAGCTTACTGCTAAAGAGATTGCTAAGCAGCAACCTTCGTCTGCTAGCAAGAAATCGAAGAATCGTAATCAGTCTGAAGGCGGTCAGACAACCTTCAAGAAACCTCGTGCGGGCTCTGCTTTTTCTGAGCAACCTCTTGTGACGTCTAAACCCGCGGAATCTCATTCACGAGCGGCCAGTTCGGCCATCACCTGTTATAACTGTGGGGATCTTGTTCATGTCAGCACCAAGTGTCCGAGACAGTCTGTCACATGTCATAACTGTGGAATTGTTGGGCATAAGGCCCGTTTTTACCGTAGGGACTCCAAACCTACTCAGACGGCATCTCAAGCCCCTAAGCAGTTAGCCGTTCAGAATCAGGCCACTCAATCAGCGTCGTTTAAAACGACAGGAGCGACTAAAGGTGGAGCCTATAGCCAGCAGACGGGAGCATCCGGTGCCGGGACTAGCAAGCCCCGGATTTATGAGATGAAGAAGACCGATGATCCAGAGGCCCGAATGATCTCAGGTACACTAGATATTCTATCTCAACCTGTGTGTACCCTTTTTGATACTGGTGCATCGCATTCATTCATTTCCGAGTCATGTTTGAGTAGACTACGTCTGGGTAGTGCTACTAGTTGTGAGCCTTATGTCATTGGCCTACCTGATGGTAGACGAATTATTGGTAATCGTGAGATTCAGAATTGTCCGATTCAGTTTCATGGTCGTGTATGGCCAGCGGACCTAATCGTAGTGGATTTGCCGAGGGACGACGTCATCTTGGGTATTGATTGGATGGATCGTCATGATGCCATCATTAGTGTCCGTTAGCGTATGATCACTATCATTTCAGACGATGGGGTTGAATGTGTGTTTCAGGGAGGTAATCCCGGCTGTTCTCGTAAGGTCATTAATTTGATGAAAGCAGTGAGATTACTCAGTCAGGGATGTGTTGGTTATTGGTGCTACATGACCAAAACCGAGAAATCATCAGTAATGTTGACGGATATTCCAGTAGTGAGGGAGTATGCCGACGTTTTTCCAGACGAGTTACCTGGTTTGCCTCCACAGAGAGATGTGGAATTCACGATTGAGTTGGAGCCTGGTACGTCTCCGATATCGAAGGCACCGTACCGGATGGCCCCGACCAAAATGCAGGAATTAAAGAACCAACTTGAGGAGTTGTTCGAGAAGGGTTATATCCGACCGAGTGCGTCTCCGTGAGGAGCACCAGTGTTGTTTGTCAAGAAGAAGGATGGTTCTTTTCGTTTGTGTATAGATTATCGGGAGTTGAACAGGGTGACAATCAAGAATAAGTATCCCTTAACCCGTATTGATGATCTCTTAGATCAACTTCAGGGAGCTTCAGTATTTTCCAAGATCGACTTAAGATCTGGATATCACCAGTTGCGGATTCGAGAGTCGGATATCGCGAGGACGGCGTTTCGAACACGCTATGGTCATTACGAGTTCGTAGTTATGCCGTTCGGGCTAACTAATGCACCTGCGGTATTCATGGAGTTAATGAATCGGGTTTTCATCGACTTTTTAGATCAGTTTGTTGTTGTCTTCATCGATGACATTTTGATTTATTCTCGTGGCCGAGAGGAACACGAGGTTCATCTTCATCAGGTTCTCGACGTGTTGAGATAAGAGCAACTTTATGGAAAGTTTTCCAAATGTGAGTTCTGGATGTCCGAAGTGACTTTTCTCGGACATGTAATTTCATCAGACGGAGTTCGTGTCGATCCTCAGAAGACGGAGGCTATCCGAGATTGGTTACCTCCGAAGAATGTTAAGGAAATCCGAAGTTTTCTTGGATCAGCGAGTTATTATCGGCGATTTGTGGAGGGATTTTCTAGAATCGCTCAACCCTTGACGAACCTTTTGGCAAAAGATAAGAAATACACGTGGTCCGACGCGTGTCAACGGAGTTTTAAGGAACTCAAGAGCCGGTTAATGTGAGCACCTGTACTTTCCTTGCCGCAAGGGACGGAGGGATTTGTGGTTTATAGTGATGCGTCCGGACAGGGTCTCGGATATGTACTCATGCAGAATGGGAGGGTTATTGCTTATGCTTCACGGCAATTGAGACCTTACGAGGTTAATTATCCGACTCACGACCTGGAGCTAGCAGCCGTGGTGTTCGCATTGAAGATTTGGCGTCATTATCTTTATGGCGTTACTTGTCAGATATTCACCGATCATAAGAGTTTAAAGTATATATTTACTCAGAAGGAGTTAAATATGCGACAGAGGCGGTGGTTAGAACTAATCAAAGATTATGATATCGAGATCCTTTACCACCCGGGCAAGGCGAACGTTGTCGCCGACGCCTTGAGTCGTAAGTCCGTTCAGGAGCAGATGCTTGCTCGTTTAACAGTTCAGAAGGAGCTTCAGCAGGAATTCCTTAGACCCGAGATCGAGGTCTGGCTTCAGCGAGTTCAGGGACAGCTTTGTATGTTAGAGATTTCATCGTCACTTGAGGAGGAAATCAGGGAGAATCAAGGTGCAGACCCAGCATTGTTGCGCATCCGTGAGGATGTGTCTCAGGGGAAATCCCCTGGATTCGTGGTCCACGAGGATAGACTTTTGAGGTTTAAGAATTGGTTGTGCGTACCGGCGAATGACGAGTTGAAAAACTCTATTTTGAGAGAAGCTCATGCTACCCCTTATTCTGTTCATCCGGGGTCCAGCAAGATGTACAAGGACTTGAAACAAAATTACTGGTGGAGTAATATGAAGCGAGAAGTCGCAGAATTTGTTTCGAGATGCTTAACCTGTCAACAAGTTAAGATTGAACATCAGCGACCGGCGGGTACGCTGAAACCTCTCCCTATTCCAGAGTGGAAGTGGGAAGACATTTCTATGGATTTCATCACGAGTTTGCCAACGAGTCGTCGTGGCATGAATACGATCTGGGTGATTGTGGACCGCTTAACTAAATCAGCTCATTTTCTTGAGATCAAGGATACATGGGGTCCCGAGAGACTTGCCCAGTTGTTCATCAAAGAGATAGTGAGACTTCACGGTACTCCTAAAAGTATCGTTTCCGATCGTGACGGACGGTTTGTGTATCATTTTTGGAAATCAGTTCATCGTGCTGTGGGAACTCAGCTTAATCTCAGTACCGCCTTTCATCCTCAGTCCGACGGGCAATTAGAGAGGACTATTCAGACATTAGAGGACATGTTGAGGGCATGCGTCCTCGATTGGAAAGACAATTGGGAAGCCCAACTACCATTGATCGAGTTCACGTATAATAATAGTTGGCATGTTTCCATTAAGATGGCACCTTATGAGGCCTTGTACGGTCGTCGTTGTCGATCCCCTTTGTGTTGGGACGACTTATCAGAATCAATCGGCACCGAGCCCGATATGCTTATAGCTGCCCGTGAGAAGGTAGCTTTGATCAGGAGTCGTATGTTGACAGCTCAGAGTCGACAGAAATCTTATGCAGATAATCGTCATCGACCACAAGAGTTCGAGACGAGTGACCACGTTTTGGTCAAGGTATCCCCGAGTCGAGGTATTTTCCGTTTTGGAAAACGGGGGAAGTTGAGTCCGAGATTCATTGGACCGTTTGAGATTTTGGATCGAGTAGGCGAGTTAGCTTATCGATTGGCTTTACCTATGGCTTTGAGCCGAATTCATAATGTGTTTCACGTCTCTCAGTTGCGGAAGTATGTTGCCGACCCGAGTCACATACTTCAGTTCGACGAAATCGAGATCGTGGATGATCATTCGTACGAGGAGCGTCCCGTACGAATTTTAGAGCGGCGAATCAAACAGTTAAGGACCAAGACGATCCCTTTGGTCAAGATTCAGTGGTCTATACACGGAGTCGAAGAGGCCACTTGGGAAACCGAGGACAGTATGCGGGAGAGTTATCCCGAGTTGTTTGGCCCTTAGTTTCGAGGACGAAACTCTTTTAAGGGGGGGAGTATGTAATACCCGGTTGTAATTCATTCATTTTCATTCGGTAATTATCAGTCTGTAATTGTCACTCAGTAATTTTCACTCATTAATAATCACTCATCATTCATGATTCATTCATTCGCGTTCACTATTGGCATGTTGTAACCGTATATCAGTTACCGATCGTCATTTCATCTCCGTTTATAGACCGAGACGGGAGTATTATCATTTTCATCGTGATTGGTAGTCATATACTGAGAGTATCTTTGGCATGTGTTGGACTTGTTCACTTTCTCATTCGTATGATATGTCGGATCATTCATCAGTCGTAGCGAGGAATCAGAGTTATCGGATTTTTCACCTTGTCCAGCATTGAGTTACGGCCGTAAGGATTGTAGGTTACGGCCATAACAAGGGTTCGTTGTTTTCAGGCCTTTTTGGACGAATGGGACTTACGGCCATAAGGTCTTGTGTTACGGACGTAAGTTGAGCAGGTACGGCCGTAAGGCTTGGCTGGTTACGGCCGTACGTGTCCAGCAGGCTGCCCAGGCATTTTTGGCCGAGGGCGAGTTACGGCCGTAAGAAGGGGAGGATACGGCCGTAAGTGGTGTTCGTAAATTTTAGGTGTTGTCGGGCAAGGGGAACTTACGGCCGTAGGGGTTGCGGCATACGGCCATAAGTCGAGGAAGGTACGGCCGTAAGGCTTGGCCGGATACGGCCTACGCTGTAGGCAGGGTGCCTGGTCATTTTCGACGAAGGGGGCTTACGCCCGTAAGTTTGGCCGGATACGGCCGTATCATCCGAGTTACGCCCGTAAGATGTGCGGGTACGGCCGTAAGGATGTCGGCCGATGTTTTTGACGAAGGCGGGTTACGCCCGTAACTCAGGAGCGGTTACGGCCGTAAGTCTGTCGGCAAGATTTTGGACGAAGCCGAGTTACGGCCGTACGAGTTGGCCGGTTACGGCCGTAAGGCCGTTGACCTGGAATGTTACGGCCGTAAGAGGGCCGAGTTACGACCGTAACTTTCGGCAGTATATAAGGTTTTGGCCAGGACATTTTTCCTCATTTCTTCATTTCTCCAACTTTATCCGAGAGAGAGGGTTGAGGGAGAGATTTTCCATCACTTAATAATTTGAGTGTGTAATTTTCATCATCTTCATTCATTTGGGAAGCTTGGATACTCGATTTAACTCGTGTTCTTCGGATCGAAGTGGTTGGATCTTCAAGAGGTAATTTCTTCAACATCTTGGATTTCGATTTTGTGTTGAAATATGATGTTTTGGACGCGATAATCATGTTATATGAAGGGATATGCATATGATTATGAGTTTGTATATAGATTCATTGGATTATTGAGGTATTATTCAAGAACACTTTGAATATCGAGTTGGATTTGGGGATTTTCGATTAATTGTCATTATAATCACGTTTTCGGATATTCATTTTGGATTATTGATCATTTGGAAGATGTTTTGTTGGTTTGAAACACTTCTTGGGGGTTTTGATGTTGATATTATTGAGGTTTGGTTGTAATCAATCGTAGTCGGCCACAAAGTGTTCGATATAATGCCCCAATGAACGTGGTTTAATCGTATCGACGTTTTGAGTTCGTTATATTCGTGTTTGATTCGTATATTGAACGGATTGTTGGTAATTGTATTGATTCAAGGTTGTTCGAGCGACCGACATTTCATTTAGGACGTTGTTCGTGGACGGATATTCTTCTTCGGTGTTGTGTAAGTTAATTCTTACTCGGTTAAAAGGATATTCATTCCTTTTGTTGTTGATCATTCATAATCATAACTCATTCATCATTGTATTAATCATATTGAGACTTGTAATTGTCGAATAATCACTTCACTAGCGAGGAACGGCGGTTCCAATCATTTCATTGAAACTATCAATCACTTCATTATTACTTTCATATCGGTGAGTCATTCTTGACTTTGTCAGATTATTATTATTCATTGATATTCATTATGGTCATTCTCGTTCATATGACCTTCTGGGTTCATATTGCGTGGCCGGGTGCGGATGTGTGGAATTTTTAGTGGGGCACATGATGGCCATGTATTGGGAGTGATACATCGACTGCGTGCACACAGAACGATTACCTCCGTGAGACTAATTAGGTACAAGGACGGGTGTGTCCGGTCATCCGTCTTGTACACTTGCACAGAACACTACGGGCGTACTATGATACTCCTCTTCAGCGTAATTCATAACTAAGGATATTTCATAACTTCAGATATATCATGATTGTGTAATTTCAACCCTCGAGGATTGTTGTTCTGTGTAACTGACCCCGTTTGGGGAATTTTGTTTTCAGGTCACGGCAAGGCAAAGGCACGGGAAGAGCATGATGATGGCGATGAGTCCTAGTGATACTAGTAGGGCCCCCCAGTTATTCCGTTTGTTTCAGTCATTTCAGTCATTTCCGTCATTTGTATTTTCCGCTGCAAATTCCGTTTGAGATGTTTAATTGTTCAGGGTGGTGTGTTTTATCTCCATATAAAATATACTAGTATTCGGTTTTGTCCTGGTGTGTTGTACTTAAACTCCTCATCGGAGTACTTGGTAATATAATGTGGTTCGGTACTACAATTATATTATTTAATTCATCATTTCATTTGCCTGGTGGGTCCCAGTCGGGGATTCACGACACTGTAATATCCGCCTAGTTTGGGGTGTTACAACCAAGTATACCAACAATAAATGTGAATCATATACCTTATGATTAAATTCCCAAAACTCGAATACAACCAAAGTTCGATAACAATCAACAATCGATAAAACCAAATCACAAACCCAACGGCTTGACAATATCTCGATTAAACACTAGTCGGATCAATCCCACTCAAACCAGCACGAATTCATAACCACAACACGAAAATACTGCACTTTTTGCCTTCTTAGCGCACGTTAATCACTTAACGTAGCGTGCGCTAAGTTGCTCCCGTTAGCGCGCGCTAGGCAGTAAACGTAGCGTGCGCTAATGCCGCATGCATGCATGTTTTTCAGATACCGATCAACTTATGGCGATTTCAAGAACACTAAGTGATTCTGATTCATGTTCAAAGCTATCAAAACAACGAAATCCGATATCCTTTAACATATAAACAATCATCCAACTTATAATCCAAGTTCTATATCCATATATCATCTTCCTTAATATTAATACATGAAACATCAAGAACGTAACCATATTTCCTTAATCTTCCATTACAGATAGTAATCATCGACAATAATATCAACATCTGAAACTGAGGAGAAGGATTCATCAACATATCTCAAGAAAACGAACTACATAATTCAAACCACAAGAATCATATCAATATCTTCATATCAACAATAACATCATCATAATCCGATAATCCATCCCATAATCCTGCTTATCAACTTGTTTATGTAATAATCATCAACTTAAGAACATCAACATTCAATCCAAAACGAAATCCAAAGATGAAGAGTGATTACCTTTATGAAGGAATGGATTGATTTCCAAGGTTGAATACATTTCCAAGAATCACCAATGATTTCAAGAACAAAGCTTTAATCCATGATTTCCATCTTTAATCTTGTTAAAGAGGATCATCCCTCAGTGTTTAGGAGCTCCAAATGTCCTCCCAAGGTTCTCTCTATCGGGTGAAAGGAAAGAAATGGACGAAATGCTTCATAGCACTCGTCTGTCCCTTTTTATAGAGTATATTACTAGCGTGCGCTAAACCTTATGTTTAGCGTGCGCTACGGCCTTAGCGTGTGATAACTGACTTTGTTAGCATGCGTTATCGCAGTTCAGAGGCTACAGTCTGGATTCGTACATGTGCTTACGTACGTAATGCCCATGCATTAGCGTACGTAATTTACACTTTCTAGCGTACGCTAGTCCTTGCGTTTAGCGTGCGCTAATATCAGTTGACTCGTTTGTCTGTATGCTCTGAAGATTGGTCCACACGCCGAAAGTGCTGACGAGGATAAGATTCGTTTTTGTCCAATATACAGTTAGCGTGCACTAATCAACATGCATTAGCGTGCGCTAACACTACATTACAACATCCGTTGACTTATCTGAACATGAGCCAAAAGTGGCCTGGTCGACACGCAGATTCCTTCCGATCTGACTGCATTAGCGTGCGTTATCTTATATCCGTAGCGTGCGCTAAACCTGCACGATAGCGTGCACTACTCATGATTATTAGCGTGCGCTAATAATGTTACACTTAGCCATTTTCAGCTATTCTTGTTCAACGTCTCAACATACAGAATACGAACATACGGCATACTGAATACATATACTTCTTACGTCCAATTGTCGACCAAGTACGACAATTATACTAATACAAATGTCTCGATCCTTCAATTATTTTACCCATATTGTACAGATTCCACGCTGTACAACATAACTCGGATAAAATAACATTAAACAATAGTAATAGAAATTCCGGATATTACATACTACACCACTTAAAATAAGTTTCGTCCTCGAAACTTGCAATCCGTCATAAAAACAAACAAACCGTTCAACCAAAATATCCCGAAACCATCACGACAACGATCAATCATCATAATTACCGAATAACCAAAATAGCATACTTACATATGCGCCAAGTCGACGATCTCTTGAGATACTAGCAAGTGACTTCACTGTAAAGCTTCAACAAGCTTACGATCACAATTCCATGAGTTTCAACAAAATATATCATCTTCGGATGAAATAATCTATCCGTGTCAAAACCTGTCTGCCTGATCGCACAATTAAGTCCCAATTCTGATAAAACCGATAATACACGATACATCTGTGAAACAACTGCCCAACACAATAGCAACAAATCCCAAAATATCAACACAAAATCTGTACGCTCAGATGATCACCAGCAATGATCAACCCATAAATTAATCGAGAATATCATTGACATGATAAACTCTAATATGACCAATCCAAAGGTCAAAACGCAACCGAGAATACCATCAACATGATAAAATCCAATATGACAAACGAACGATCAACGATAATCGAGAATATATTCACACAGTAAGCTCCAACACAGTCAACACAGAACTATAGAAACAGATATACGAAAGAATAACATTCTCAAAACGACAAATCAATCACGTACAGTAGATCTCAATAAACATACCCGACTGGCGAACATTCCCCTCGGCATACGAACAACGAATCACAAATCGACGAACATACCAATTCATACAAGGAGTGGGAACGACCACTCAATATCCAAAACAACCAGCATGGGTCACCATCCCCAAATTTACACTTACAAAGAAATCATTCGAAAATCATTATGGTAAAATCGCGCTACTATCATACCAATGGAATCACATAGCACATATGTCCCGATTTCAGAAAATTCAAAGTTTCTAAAATCGCATCCTGTGCATGAATCTACAATACGCCGCATATTTCTCTCATCTGATAGACCAACCGATCATCCTTGGATAACCAAACTACCATGCTGAAATTCGAATCTCTTTTCCTCGTACTATACCAGTGAAATATCCAGTCGAGAGTCTCGCTCAGAACTTCACCACGATATGCATTATGCACTAAATGCGTATGTATATCAATCACATTTTCAAAACTAGTTGAAATCATATAGTCTCGTCAAGAAGACAAGTTTCGAAATTCTTTCAAAAATTTCAAAACTCAAAACATAAATTTTGGTAAGATCACGAAATCGATTTTTGAAAAGTTAAACTGGCTCGCTAATGCCAAGTTCTCGATAAAAATTCTTTTCGAATACACACGATTAAATAAAATGGAATTCATGCAAATGCTTGTCCATATCCATACTCCTGTATACCAATTCGGCTCGTCACCAAATTTATTGATATTCCATCGGAAAACCACACGATGAAATTCCAAAATCTCAATATATAGACTCTGATAAAAACTCCTCCTCCACATACTACTTGTAACGTCAATCCTTAATACATCCTGGTCACCTCAAATATGATATGACAAAACATTGAAACAAATCAACAAATCAAACACAGCGAAAGACTTCCCGAGAAGTTTCATTTGAACAAGTAAACCAAACCTCGAAAGGCGGAAATAAAATAGGTAAACGATTGGTAAGGTTTTTTACAAATCTCGGGAGTTTTAGAAAACAAGAAAAAGCCTTTTGAAACATTAGGGTCTCAGCCCGTATCTCGTTCCGCATTACAAGAAGTTTAAAAAGTAGAAAACCCTTTTGGACCTCAAGTCCTGAGTTATAAATCTATTCCAAAATCGATTGGGTCTCGGCCCAAAAATCATTTTCCATAAAACATCCATAAAACATTCATTATGAAAAGTATCATTTTTAAATGTTCAAAAACAGTTCATATATCTCAAGATGAACTAACATGACTACATGTTCTCCTGAACAATCCACAATATTTCTCCCAAATGCACAACTCCATTCCAAAACTTAATCGACATATTGATTTCCAAAATCATAACTTCTCAAGATCATCAATCCTGTCCCAATTTTGTCACCTTATACTGTAATGCATAATATTCTGCTGAATCTCAAATCATATCAACTTAGAACGGCAATAAATCTCAATGCAATTTAAAAATCCAAATACTTACCGATCGTGAAGTCGATGATTCCCTGTGATACTGGCACATGTCTCGACTCAAGAAAATACTCGATACAGATATTTTCAAAACACACATTTTGCAAACTCAGTTCCACTCGAGAACACAACACAGCTCTATCTGAAGAAACACGTTAACACCATTTGGAAAAGTTACAACAATCCCAGTACCACACTGGTAAATCACATAACGCACAAGCCCGAGTGAACAACAAAAACTCAGAGCTCAGACACTTGTCAACCGACAACTCGAATGACACGACAAAAGCATGACCTAACTCGACCCGACTGCCTAGGTTTTCACAACCTAAGCTCTGATACCATATTCTGTAACACCCCGAGAGCCATCCAGGAATATTACAGCGTCATGGGCCCCGAGATGGAACCCACAAGGCTGAAGGAAATTTTCGCAAACATATATAAAATGCCCAAGAGGCTAACGACGGTATTATCTATTAAAAACATTCGAAGATTTATAAAACTCGTTTATCAAACCGTCGTAAAAACTCATTTGAAACCACAAGGCCAGAAATGCCAAGACTCAACAGTTTAAAAACGTACGTTAAGCTATCGCTTACACGTATCGACATAATAGTTTAGAAAATGATTGCCAAAGTAACCCAAGTTACCAGATACCAAAAGGCCCTTTAAATTTACTCACGCAGCGGAAAAGACAAACAGTTCAAAACACTCTAACAGCGGAATACAACAACAGATCATAAGCTCAATACACAAATACATGTCCTAGCCAGTATCCTCCGGGAAATTCATCTCTCCACGACCGCTACAAGCTTGATAATCCAAGAATCTAAAAAGAAAGCCCACGACGGGGTCAGCCATAATATCCAACAATGATAACCATCACATCACGTCAATAATTACATATCAATGGAAATACTGAGTAAGATTACGACCAATGTAATCTTACCGTCATAACTTTACGAAAATCCATGATGCGTATCCTTAACAACACAATAAGATAATACCGAAATATCAATACGGTATCTCAACAATACCCAAGGTTCTCAAAACATTATCATAACTCGCGATATGGAAATTATACCAACTCTGGCCAATTCAATCATTCGGATAACGTCGACAATTCCAATACGATAATCGATTGTCCATCAAATACAAGTATCAAGGAAATACGGAACATACCTCAAGATACGAAATACCATTACCATCACGTCAGTCTAATCCGAGATCAGATCAACACAACATACGGACATGGTCCTAACACAAGACCTACAAATGCATACTCATATGACAACGTCAATATGCTCACAACAATAACAACAATGTATACTTATGGCAAACCCATAATATACATATGCACAACAACAATACATATGGTAATCCAACGATCCAACGCACACAGCTATAGATTCCCATGATGATCCCGTCGGACCAAAGCATGGTGGCATTACCTGTCCAACGATCCAAATAAGACACAGCTATAGATTCCCATGATGATTCCCATCGGATCAAAGCATGGTGGACATATGACAACAATGCACAACTGCACAAAACAACAGTACACAATGTACGACAACAACAATGCATAAATGCATGACAACAACGATACACGAATGTATCACGACATGATCGACACAAATGACAAAAATGATTAGAGTACTTGCTCCGAGTCCTTCGAGAGCAATCTCGATGTCCAAACCATCACGAACCATTATTCTGAATATTCGACGATCCAAAATGTCACGAACGGTAGATAATTCACGTCTTCGTCTATACCACAACATATCTTCGATACCAAGTATACCAACAATAAATGTGAATCATATACCTTATGATTAAATTCCCAAAATCGAATACAACCTATAATCCCAAATGCCCTGTGATTACGATTATAAACATTGCTATACGAATTATAAACGAATGAAACTAAAACCATTTATTAAATATTACAAACTGAGCAAGTAATAACTTGCCTCGATACCGATACGACGATGATGAAGCTGTCACTAATCTCATTGTCTTCGTCTACTAGCTCCTCGGCCCTGACCAACACCATTCACGAACATTCTCGAGCTCGACCGCAACACACGGTTGTAATCACCGATCGATATTCTCAACCTATTACAGTAATCGATAGACAAAAAGTTCGATAACAATCAACAATCGATAAAACCAAATCACAAACCCAACGGCTTGACAATATCTCGATTAAACACTAGTCGATTCAATCCCACTCAAAACAGCATGAATTCATAACCACAACACGAAAATACTGCACTTTCTGCCTTCTTAGCGCACGTTAATCACTTAACATAGCGTGCACTAAGTTGCTCCCGTTAGCGCGCGCTAGGCAGTAAACGTAGCGTGCGCTAATGCTGCACAGATGCATGTTTTTCAGATACCGATCAACTTATGGAGATTTCAAGAACACTAAGTGATTCTGAATCATGTTCAAAGCTATCAAAACAACGAAATCCGATATCCTTTAACATATAAACAATCATCCAACTTATAATCCAAGTTCTATATCCATATATCATCTTCCTTAATATTAATACATGAAACATCAAGAACGTAACCATATTTCCTTAATCTTCCATTACAGAGAGTAATCATCGACAATAACATCAACATCTGAAACTGAGGAGAAGGATTCATGGTTGAATCCATTTCCAAGAACACCAATGATTTCAAGAACAAAGCTTTAATCCATGATTTCCATCTTTAATCTTGTTAAAGAGGATCATCCCTTAGTGTTTAGGAGCTCCAAATGTCCTCCCAAGGTTCTCTCTATCGGGTGAAAGGAAAGAAATGGACGAAATGCTTCATAGCACTCGTCTGTCCCTTTTTATAGAGTATATTACTAGCGTGCGCTAAACCTTATGTTTAGCGTGCGCTACGGCCTTAGCGTGCGCTAACTGACTTTGTTAGCGTGCGCTATCGCAGTTCAGAGGCTACAGTCTGGATTCGTACATGCGCTTATGTATGTAATGCCCATGCATTAGCGTACGTAATTTACACTTTCTAGAATACACTAGTCCTTGCGTTTAGCGTGCGCTAATATCAGTTGACTCGTTTGTCTGTATGCTCCGAAGACTGTCCACACGCCGAAAGTGCTGACGAGGATAAGATTCCTTTTTGTCCAATATACTGTTAGTGTGCACTAATCAACATGCATTAGCGTGCGCTAACACTACATTACAACATCCGTTGACTTATCAGAACGTGAGCCGAAAGTGGCCTGGTCCACACGCAGATTCCTTCCGATCTGACTGCATTAGCGTGCGTTATCTTATATCCGTAGCGTGCACTAAACCTGCACGATAGCGTGCGTTACTCATGATTATTAGCGTCCGCTAATAATGTTACACTTAGCCATTTTCAGCTATTCTCGTTCAACGTCTCAACATACAGAATACGAACATACGGCATACTGAATACATATACTTCTTACGTCCAATTGTCGACCAAGTACGACAATTATACTAATACAAATGTCTCGGTCCTTCAATTATTTTACCGATATTGTACAGATTCCACGCTGTACAACATAACTCGGATAAAATAACATTAAACAATAGTAATAGAAATTCCGGATATTACAAATTTAACCCAAGAAAAGCGAGAGAAGTCATCCACAATAACCAAGGTATAAAATTTGCCATTCAAGATAGCATATCTCGAGGGTCCAATCAAATCCATATGAACGAGTTCAAGACTACGGCAAGTAGAGATTTCAAAATTCGGTTCTAATAATTCTCATGTGTGTTTTCCTTTAATACATGATTCACACAAGTGTTTACGATCAAATTTCAATTTTGGCAATCCACAAACTAGATCATGTTTAGAAAGTTTTGAAATAGTGGGTAAGGATGTATGTCCGAATTTTCGATGCCATAAAAATGCATTTTCATCTAAGGTCATAAGGCATTTTTCGTTGAAAGAATTTTCATCATTGAGATCATCAATATAAATATTTCCACTCTTTTAACCAATAAATGCAACTTTATTATTTTGTAGGCGGTACAGCGAGTTTCTTCAAAAGAATTTTAAAACCTTCATCGCACAGTTGCGATACACTTAGTAAATTATGATGTAATCCTTCCACAAATAAGACTTTATTAATAGATGGAGAAGGCTCCTTACCAACCTTACCTATGCCCATAATCTTCCCCTTTTTGTTGTCACCAAAGGTTACGAGTACTTGTTTTTGATATTCAAACTCTTCGAACAACTCTTTGGTGCCACACATGTGTCTTGAGCAACCACTCTCAATATACCATTTGCTTTTATTTGAGCGAGGTACCTGCAAACATATTTTGTTTTGGTTGTTTTGGTACCCAAGCCCTTTTGGGTCCTCAAAAGTTAATAATACTAATGGCATTTCGGACTATCGTCCCTTTAGGAACCCAAATTTGTCGAATTTTTATTGTCCTTAATTTTGAATGGACTTTATTGTTACTTTCTTCATTCACTCCTCGTAAATGACTCGGATTCTTGGTTTCCTTAATTTTGTCAGGATTTATGAGAGACTGGTCTCTTTTGAATAGATCGAAACCAAGACCGTGTTTTAATAAAGGAGATTTTTGAATGGATAAAAGTATTTCGGATTTCTTATTACCAAGCGTAAATTTATTCATTATATACTTTAGTTCCTTTTGAGTTTTAGGCAACTCAATTTTCAAATTATTTTCATTATTAAGGCAGGAGGTGTGATCAACATTTTTGCCTTTATCTCATAGACTTGAATTTTCTAGCTCGGGAGATTTTATTTTTCTTTTCAAAGATATATTTATTTTAACCATTTCATCGTATTCGTTTTTGAATGATTCAATGGCATTTAGAAGTTCATCATCCTTATTAGATTCACATAAATCTAAAAGATCATCTTCATAAATAGAACTAACCTCATTGATGGATTCTTTAGATTCAAGAGCAATGAGAGAGAGATTAGATTCCTCGATTCCTTCGATCTCATCTTCCGCATCACTCCAAGAGGCAATAAGAACTTCCTTCTTTTTGTACCGTTCACTTTGTCCTTTTAGGTTCGTTACTCGACGATCCTTGGCATAGTGTCCAGATTGTCCGCACCTACGACAATTATTGTCAAATTTTTTTGTAAGAACATAATGATTCTTCCTTTGGTCGGTACGGGAATCTTGACAAAGAGTGCTTTTTATTTTTTGAATTAGATTTTTATATCTTCTCATATTTTTGACGTACAATGCAATTTCTTCGTCATCCTCATTTTCCGGAACCTCATCGTCATCATCGCTATCGACTTTGAGAGCGACAACTTTCTCATGAGGCTTAGGTTTGGAGCCTCTAGATTTTATCACAATCTCATAGTTTATAATCCATCTTATGAGGACGCTGAACTCAAGTTTGTTGAGATCTTTTGATTCCATAATTGCCATCACCGCGGCATCCCATTCACGTGGAAGAGACTGGTGGATCTTCTTCACCTTGTTACTGCTTGATATAGGCTTCCCGAATGACGAAAGACTATTGGATATTTCTAAGAAACGATCCAACATGTTGGTGATGATTTCGTCATCCTTCATGGAGAAGAGTTCATAGTCGTGGATGAGCATCTTAATTTTGGTTTCTTTGACTTGACTTGTTCCCTCATGAATGACATCAAGAATCTCCCCATATTTCTTTAGCGCTTTTATAAGCATATATTTGATTGAGTTCTTCGAGATTTAGTTCACAATATAGCAGTTGAGTAGCACGAGAGTTGATGTGCGTATTTCTCCAGTGATTGTCATTATCTTCATCAATTTTTTTTAATGACCCGTCTTCTTTCTTAGCCAGTTTGGACCAAGAGAAATTACTTTATAAATCTCGGTATCGTAGGCTTGGACAAAGATAGCCATATATTTCTACCATGTCATAAAATTAGAGCCATCGAAGAAAGGTGGACGGCTGAGAGCATTTCCTTCGATCTGAGTCATAAGTGCCATTACGGATCTTCCTCCGCTGGCCAATATAAGAGGTAACCCGCTCCGATACCAATTGATGAAGCAAAATATCCACTAGAAAGGGGGGGGGGGTTGACTAGTGGATGAAGTTTTTCATAAATTAAAAAATAATAGCTTGCGTAAAAATAGACAACACCAAGATTTATAGAGGTTTGGTCCAAAACATGACCTACGTCCTCTCTTCGTTCCTTTTCTATTGGCTTAAGAGAAACAACACACAACTTTGTCTCATCTTCTATAGGTCCGAGCACAACCGTTACCCAACTTGTCATCTATTGGCCCAAACACAACCAATCATTGAGTAATATTTTTCGTTCTAGTGTTTTATAGGAACTAGAAAATCCTCACTTACGATCGTTGGAGTTTAATCCTAATAATGTCGGATCAATAATCCTAATAACACAGGATTAAAGCTCTTTGAATCGTTTCTCTCAACCTTGTGAAGGAATGATGCAACACTCACAACAATCGAAGAAGATACGACGTATAAGAACTATTATAATATGAGAGTAACACTCGTATCTTTCTTATCAAAACTTAAATAGAGAATATATCACAAATAATTAGAGCTCAATAGAATGTATGATTGCTTGAAGTTGTGTGTCCATCCACACCAAGTGGAATGGTATTTATAGGCATTTGAGGCCTTGTAGCCGTTACTGCATAAGACTATTAGCGTGCGCTAATACTCCTTCTAGCATGTGCTAACGTTCGATCAAATATGGCAGTTGGGTTTGACAAATGCGTCCAACGGTAGTAATTTTGAATGTAGCATGCGCTAGTATCCATTTTTGCATGCGCTAGCTAGTAGTCCAGATCCTTTTGATTTTGATCGTGATTTACGCATTCTAGAAGGTCAATGCAACAGATCTTCATCCAACGGTAGGAATTTCAACTTTTAGCATGCGCTAGATATGCCAGTTAGCGTGCACTAACTGTTAATATATATTGAAAATGCTTTATGTAGCGTGCGTTAACTATTGCTTCGATTGAGATCCAGAACTCACTGTCTTACAAAAACCATCAGGTAGCGTGTGCTAATATTATCTATAGCGTGCGTTACCACTTCTTCATAGCATGCGTTAGTCTCTTGGTAGCGTGCGCTAGTTGTGACCGGCAGACGTCACTGACCTTTCTGCCTTGTTATACACGGAAGCGTGCGTTAAATGTGTAAATAGCGTACGCTGTTTAGTATATCGGAGGGCATGTAGCGTGCGTTAAGCTGCTTCTGAATAGGCCCAAGTTCCTTGTGTAGCATACGCTAACATGAGTTAATAGCGTGCGCTAATGTGACTTGTTTTTTAAGCTTTTTGTTTTATGATAGAATGAGCGCCATTTTGATATCTGATCGAATCTTTTGATATTTTTCTTTTAAATGTTTTGATAGAATGCATCATCAAAATATATTTGTTCAACAAGAAATACGATGGAAACATGTTGGTATTTCTTGTACTGTATGTAGATGATATCCTTATGATTGGAAACAACGCGAAAGAGTTCTTGGATGTACGGGTATAGCGATCTGAGCAGTTAGATATGAAGGATTTTGGAGAAGCAGGACACATCCTTGGAATTCGAATCATTCATGATCGAAAGAAAAGGATATTGTGTTTATCTCAGGCATCCTATATTGATACAGTGCTAAAGCGGTTTATCATGGAGAATTCTAAGAAAGGTTTTATACCTTAAACACATGGAATCCAACTATATAAGGATATGTGTCCTAAGACATAAAAGAAGATAGATGACATGAAGGTTATCCCTTATGCTTCAGCTGTGGGAAGCCTCATGTATGCTATGGTTTGCACTAGACCAGATATCTGTCATGCCGTAGGCATGACTGTTAGATATCAGTCGAACCTAGGACCAGGACAATGGATTGCTATCAAGAACATACTCAAGTACCTAAGAAGGACTAGGGAGTATATGCTAGTAGATCAATCAGACGACATATGCCCATTGGGTAATATATACTGACTCAGATTTTCATGACACAAAGAAAAGTCTAAGTCTACTTCAGGTTGCATGTTTAGTATGAGAGGTGGAGCCATTAGTTGGAGGAGTGTGAAGCAGAAATGCATCTAAGACTCTACCATGGAAGCTGAGTACATAGCATCCTCTGAGGCAGCCAAAGAGGCGGTACGGCTCAAGTACTTTCTGCAGGACCTGGATGTGATTCCCGAGTTGCGAAAGGGTATTACACTTTATTGTGATAATATTGGTGCATTGGCAAATTCAGGGAACCACTAGCCCACAAGGCAAGTAAATATATAAACCACAAGTACCACATCATACGACACTTCATAAAGGAAGGAGACATAGTTGTATCTAGGGTCGCATCGAAAGATAATCTTGCTGATCCTTTCACAAAAGGCCTACCCTCAAAAGTCTTTGAAAGGCATGTAAAAGGAATGGGATTACAGTGTATGGCAGCATTGCTTTGAGTATAAGTGGGAGAAATAAGAGACTATGTAATAGAATAGTATACTTAAAACGCATGCTTCGAGTATAAGTGGGAGATTGTTAGGGTTATATACTGCAAAGCATACTTTATTCTTGTATTACCTTATTCCCCAGTAACTACCTATGAGAGTATTAATTTACATTTGATCACATCTTTTGCATATTTATTCACGTTATGGTTAAGAGACTACGGACGAGAAACGTTGGAAATGGCTAAGTGTAACATTATTAGCGCACGCTAATAATAACGAGTAGCGCACGCTATCGTGCAGGTTTAGCGCACGCTACGGACATAACTTAGCGTACGCTAGTAAAGAACAGCTCAGAGGGAATCTACGCGTGGACCAGGCCACTTTCGGCGCATGTTCTGATTAGTCAAATGATGTTTGTCGTAAAGGATTAGCGGACGCTAATTCTTGTTGTTAGCGCACGCTAATATAAGTCGGTCAACAGGAAATCTTGGCTTTATTGGTTGCTTTCGGCATGTGGGGTCTCGAGCATATTCGGGGTAGGTGCAGACTGTAGTAAGTCAACTTCGGATAGCGCACGCTAAGGACAAAGGACTTGCGTACGCTAAGACAATGTAAGTTACGTACGCTAATGCATGGACATTACGTACGTAAGCACATGTATGAAGCCAGACAGTAGCCTCTGGACTGCGATAACGCACGCTAACAAAGTCAGTTAGCGCACGCTAAGTGTGTAACGTACGTTAACTGAAGATGTTAGCGTACGTTAATAATGTACAGTATATATATAAGTGCAGTTGGCTATTGTTCGTCATTTTCACCCATTTCTTCATGTGAGCCGATAGAGAGAGCCTTGAGAAGTATTTGAGGTTCCAAACACTGGATTAAGGTGGAGTTAATCATCCATAACAACATTTGAAGCTTGAAATCATTGGTGATTCTTGGAAATGGATTCAACCTTGTAAATCAATCCATTCCTTCAAAAAGGTAATTACTCTTCACTTTGAGATTTCGTTTTGGATTGTATATGATGTTCTTGAGCTGATGATTATCATATAAACAAGTTGATAAGTATGATTATGAGTTGGATTACCGGATTATGATAATGTTATTGTTGATATGAAGATATTGATATGAATTGGATGGTTTCGAATGTATTGTTTATCTTCAAAGAGATATGTTGGCTAATGTCTTCCTTCAATTCGGATCTGTGATGTTGTTGTTGTTGGTTCCTTCATATGATGGTGAACATGGTATGATTATGAGTTCTTGGTGTTTAGGTTGTTGATATTAAGGAAGATGAAATATGAATATATGACTTGAATTAAAAGTCGGATGATTACCTATATGTTAAAGGATATTGGATTTCGTTGTTTGATATCTATGAACATGGTTCAGAATCACTTAGAGTTTTTGATAATAGCCATATGTTGATCGGTATCCGAAATGCATGTAACTACACGTCATTAGCGCACGCTAAGCCTACTGGCTAGCGCACGCTATTAGGAACAACTTAGCGCACGCTACGGTAAGAGATAAACGTGCACTAAGTCAACGGGCAGGGTAATATATTCTGTTTCGGTTATGAATTCTGATGGTTTGATTTGGTTTGTTCTGACTGCGTTTATTCGAGGTTGTGTTGAACCGTTGAGTTCGATTGGTTAGTTTTGTCGGTTGTTGATTGTTATCGGATATATGTTATTTGATTACTTCGATAGGTTGAGATTATTGATCGGCGATTATAACCGGATGTTGCGATCATGTTCGAGTATGTTCGTGAATTTCTTCGGTCGGGGCCGAGGAGCTCGTAGACGAAGGCATTGTGATTGGTAGCGGCTTCATCATCATCGTATCGGTATCGAGGCAAGTTATTACTTGCTCAGTTATAATGTTTAATGAATGGTTTCAGTTTCATTTCGTTTATAATGCATATAACAATGATTATTACTACAAATTCGGGAGATTTGGATTATGCGTTGTCTTTCCGATTCTGGGAGTTAAATCATAAGGTTTATGATTTATTTCGGTTATTGGAATTTTGGGTATCGAGGATACATTATGATAAAGACGAGGATATAAGTATCTGCAGTCCATGGTACGTTTGGGTTGCCGAGCATTGCGGATAATCGTCGGTGATGATTTGACATCAAGATTTCTCCTGAAGGATTCGGGACAAGTATCTTAGTTCGATTCAGTTTAGTATTGAGGATGTTGATCATGCAGGTTTTCATTCATGTTGCTGAACATGAAGTCGTCCTAGTTGTGTCATCATAGTGTCGTTCATGTTTTGATTTATATGTTGTTCATGTTGATGAACATATTGATTTGCATATGTGTACGCATAATCGCATTGTTTATGTTGTAAATGATCTGAAGGGATCATGAGGATCTATGCTGAAGGCGCTGGATCGGATGTCCACCATGCGTTGGTTCGACGGGATCATCATGAGGATCTATGCTGAGGGCGCTGGATCGGATGTCCACCATGTGTTGGTTCAACGGGATCATCATGGGATCTATGCTGAAGGCGCTGGATCGTTGGACAGGTTTTCCACCATGCGTTGGTCCGACGGGATCATCATGGGGATCTATGCTGAGGGCGCTGGATCATTGGATTACCAGTATTGTGTTGATGGAATCTTGTGAATTCTCATCATTGATTTTATCATGTGTTGTTGTTCACATGTGTATTGTTGGTTATCCACCTTATGATGATCTGATAGGATTATCAAGGGGATCTATCTTTGAGAAGCTGGATCGTCGGATTTCCATTGAGTATACATGATTGTTATTGTTGTGATCATATTGACGTGGTCATATGAGTATGCATTTGTAGGTCTTGTGTTAGGACCGTGTCCGTATTGCATTGATCTTATCTCGGATTAGACTGATATGATTGTCGTGGCACTTCATATCTCGAGGTATGTTCCATATTTTCATTTGGTAATTGTATTTTGATGGACAACCGGTTATCGTCTTGGGATTTAATGATACTATCCGATGGATCGTATTGGTAAGAACTGGTACTTTTCCGTATCGTGAGTTGGTGATGATAGTTTGAGAATCTTGAATATTGTTTGAGGTACAATACAGATATTAGGTTCGAGTTTATTGTGTAATCGAGTACGAGATGTGAAATGTGATATTGGTTATTTTGATGAGAATGACTTGAGTAAGTAAAGTTATGGCGGTAAGATTACGTTGGTCATATTCTTATGTTGTATTCTTATTGGTATGTAATTATTAATGTGATGTGACGGTTATCATTGTTGGATATTATGGCTGACCCCGGCGTGGGATTTCTTTTTAGGTTCTTGGAGTATCAAGCTTGTAGCGGTCGTGAAGAGATGAGCTTCCCGGAGGATACTGGCTAGGACATGTTTATTTCCATTGAGTTTCTTGATTGGTTCCTGTATTCCGCTGCTAGAGTATCTTTATGGTTGGTCTATTTCCGCTGCGTGAGTATTTTGAGATGCTCTTTTGGTATCTGGTAACTGAGGTTACTTTGGAAATCGTTTTCTAAACTTTTGAGTGTCGGCCGTTTGGCCTTGCGATTTCAAATGAGTTTTTACGACGGTTTCTGATAAATGGATTTTATAAGTCTTTGTGAATTTTTAAAGATAGTACCGTCGTTGGCCTCTTGGGCATTTGTAAATGTTTGCGAAAAATTCGTTTAGCCTTGTGGGTTCCATCTCGGGGCCCACGGCACTGTAATATTTCCGGTTAAATCTGGGAGTGTTACAGAATATGGTATCAGAGCTTAGGTTGAGAAAACCTAGGCATTTGGGTTGAGTTGGGTCGTGTTTTGGTCGCGTCATTCTAGTTGTCAATTGACTAATACTAGAGCCGTGAGTTTTGTTGTTCACTCGGGCTTATGGGTTATGTGATTTACCAGTGTGGTACTGGGATTGTTGTAAACTTTTCCAAATGGTGCTAACGTGATTCTCTTGAATGAGATGTGTCGTGTTCTCGAGTTGAACTGATTTTTGCAAAATGCGTGTTTTGAAAATATCTATGTCGAGTATTTCCTTGAGTCGAGACGTGTTCCAGTATCATGGGGAATCGTCGGCTTCACGATCTGTAAGTATTTGAATTTTTGAATTTCATTGAGATTTATTGCCGTTAATTTGATACGTTTTGAGATTCAGCAGATATTATACGTTATAGTATAAGGTGACAGAGTTGGGACAGGATTGATGATCTTGAGGAATTATAATTTTGAGAATCAGTATGTTGGTTAGATTTTGGAACGGAATTGTGTAATCGGGAGAAGGACTATGGATTGTTGAGAAGAACATGTAGTCATGTTAGTTCATTTTGTGATATATATATGAACTGCTTTTGAGCATTTGAAAATGATACTTTTCAAAATGAATATTTTACGGATGTTTTACGGGAAATGATTTTTGGGCCGAGACCCAATTGATTTTGAAATAATTTTACAACTCAGGACTTGGGGTCCAAAAAGGGTTTTCTACTTTTTAAACATCTTGTAATACGGAATGAGGTACGGGCTGAGACCCTAATGTTTCAAAAGGCTTTTTCTTGTTTTCTAAAACTCCCGAAATTTGTAAAACACTTTATCAATCATTTACCTATGTTATTTCCGCCTTTCGAGGCTTTGGTTTACTTGTTCAAATGGAACTTCTCGGGAAGTCTTTCGCTGTGTTTGATTTATTGATTTGTTTCAATGTTTTGTCATATCATATTTGAGGTGATCCAGGATGGATTAAGGATTGACGTTGCGGGTAGTATGTGGAGGAGGAGTTTTTATCAGAGTCTATATATTGAGATTTTGGAATTAATCGTGTAGTTTTCCGATGGAATGTCAGTGGAATTGGTGATGAGCCGAACGGGTATACAGGAGTATGGATGTGATCAATAATTTGCATAGTTTTCATTTTAAAACTTCAAAATCGTATAGATTCGAAGGAAAACTGTTATCGAATACTTGGCACCAGCGAGCCAATTTAATTTTTCGAAAATTGATTTTGTGGTCTTACCAAAATTTATGTTTTTGAGTTTTGAAATTTTTGAAAGAACTTTCGAAAAATTTGTCTTTTGACAAGACTATATGGTTTCAAACTGGTTTTGAAAATGTGATTGATAACCATGTGCATTTTGTGCATAGTGCATATCGTGGTAAAGTTGTGAGTGTGACTCACGAACTGGAAAATACATCAGTATGGTATGGTAAATAGAGATCCATACTTTAGTATGGTAGTTTGGTTATCCAAGGATGATCGATTGATCTATCTGATAAGAGAAATACGCCGCGTGATGTAGATTCGGTACATAATATGACCTTAGAACTTCGGGTTTGCTGAAACTGGAGCATATTTTGCTATGTGAGTTCATTGGTATGGTAGTAGTTCGACTTTACCATAATAATCTTTGAATGATTTATTTGTATGTGTGAATTTGGGGATGATGGTCCCAAGAAGGTTGCCTTGAGTATTGATTGGTCGTTCCTACTCCATGTATGATTGGTTATGTTCGTTGGCTTGATTGGGTGTTAGTATGCCGAAAGGTATGTTCACCAGCCGAATGTGTTTCTGTGAGATCCACTGCATGTGATTTGTATAGCGTTTCGAGAACGTTATTCTTCCGTATATCTGTCTCTGTGGTTCTGTATTTATCGTGTTAGAAGTTACCATGTGAAGGTATTCCCGATTATTGTTGCTCCTTCGTTGGTCATATTAAAGTTTATCATGTTGATGATATACTCGATTGTGCTTTAACCTCTGGTTGGTCATATTGAAGTTTATCATGTTGATGATATTCTCAGTTGTGTTTTACCCATTGGATTGGTCATATTGGAACTTATCATGTCGATGGTATTCTCAGTTAATTTGTTGGTTAATCATTGTTAATGATCGTATAAGTGTTCGAATTCTGTGTCGATGTTTCGGGATTGATTGTCATTGTTTTGGACAGTTGTTTTGCAAATATAGCGGATATTATTTGTTTATCGGTTTGGAACTTGATCATGCGATCAGGCAAACAGGATTTGTCACTGATAGATTACTTCATCTGACGATGATATAATTTTGTTGAGACTCAAGGAATTGTGATTGTAAGCGTATTGGGTCTGTACAGTGAGACCACTTGCTAGTATCTCAGGAGATCGTCGACCTGCGTATTTGTAATTGTACTCTTTTGGTGATTCAGTAATGATGATGATTGATCGTTGTCGTGATGGCTTGGGATATTTTGGTTGAACGGTATGTTTGTTAGTTTTTATGGCGGATTGCAAGTTTCGAGGACGAAACTTATTTTAAGTGGTGTAGAATGTAATATCCGAAATTTCTACTACAGTTGTTTAATATTATTTTATCTGAGTTATATTATACAGCGTGGAATCTGTACAGTATAGCTAAAATAAATGAAGGACTGAGATGTCAGTATCGGTATAATTGTCGTACTTGGTCGACAATTGTATTAGAGGATATAGTGCGTCATGTATACGTATCCAGTATGTCGAGACGGACGAGAAACGTTGGAAATGGCTAAGTGTAACATTATTAGCGCACGCTAATAATAACGAGTAGCGCACGCTATCGTGCAGGTTTAGCGCACGCTACGGACATAACTTAGCGTACGCTAGTGAAGAACAGCTCAGAGGGAATCTACGCATAGACCATGCCACTTTCGGCGCATGTTCTGATTAGTCAAATGATGTTTGTCGTAAAGGATTAGCGCACGCTAATGCTTGTTGTTAGCGCACGCTAATATCAGTCGGTCAACATGGAATCTTGGCTTTATTGGTTGCTTTCGGCATGTGGGGTCTCGAGCATATTTGGGGTAGTTGCAGACTGTAGTAAGTCAACTTCGGATAGCGCACGCTAAGGACAAAGGACTTGCGTACGCTAAGACAGTGTAAGTTACGTACGCTAATGCATGGACATTACGTACGTAAGCACATGTACGAAGCCAGACAGTAGCCTCTGGACTGCGATAGCGCACGCTAACAAAGTCAGTTAGCGCACGCTAAGTGTGTAACGTACGTTAACTGAAGATGTTCGCGTACGTTAATAATGTACAGTATATATATAAGTGCAGTTGGCTATTGTTCGTCATTTTCACCCATTTCTTCATGTGAGCCGATAGAGAGAGCCTTGAGAAGTATTTGAGGTTCCAAACACTGGATTAAAGTGGAGTTAATCATCCATAACAACATTTGAAGCTTGAAATCATTGGTGATTCTTGGAAATGGATTCAACCTTGTAAATCAATCCATTCCTTCAAAAAGGTAATTACTCTTCACTTTGAGATTTCGTTTTGGATTGTATATGATGTTCTTGAGCTGATGATTATCATATAAACAAGTTGATAAGTATAATTATGAGTTGGATTACCGGATTATGATAATGTTATTGTTGATATGAAGATATTGATATGAATTGGATGGTTTCGAATGTATTGTTTATCTTTAAAGAGATATGTTGGCTAATGTCTTCCTTCAATTCGGATCTGTGATGTTGTTGTTGTTGGTTCGTTCATATGATGGTGAACATGGTATGATTATGAGTTCTTGGTGTTTAGGTTGTTGATATTAAGGAAGATGAAATATGAATATATGACTTGAATTAAAAGTCGGATGATTACCTATATGTTAAAGGATATTGGATTTCGTTGTTTGATATCTATGAACATGGTTCAGAATCACTTAGAGTTGTTGATAATCGCCATATGTTGATCGGTATCCGAAATGCATGTAACTACACGTCATTAGCGCACGCTAAGCCTACTGGCTAGCGCACGCTATCAGGAACAACTTAGCGCACGCTACAGTAAGAGATTAACGTGCACTAAGTCAACGGGCAGGGTAATATATTCTGTTTCGGTTTTGAATTCTGATGGTTTGATTTGGTTTATTCTGACTGCATTTATTCGAGGTTGTGTTGAACCGTTGAGTTCGATTGGTTAGTTTTGTCGGTTGTTGATTGTTATCGGATATATGTTATTTGATTACTTCGATAGGTTGAGATTATTGATCAGAGATTATAATCGGATGTTGCGATCATGTTCGAGTATGTTCGTGAATTGCTTCGGTCGGGGCCGAGGAGCTCGTAGACGAAGGCATTGTGACTGGTAGCGGCTTCATCATCATCGTATCAGTATCGAGGCAAGTTATTACTTGCTCAGTTATAATGTTTAAAGAATGGTTTCAGTTTCATTTTGTTTATAATGCATATAACAATGATTATTACTGCAAATTCTGGAGATTTGGATTATGCGTTGTCTTTCCGATTCTGGGAGTTAAATCATAAGGTTTATGATTCATTTCGGTTATTGGAATTTTGGGTATCGAGGATACATTATGATAAAGACGAGGATATAAGTATCTGCAGTCCACGGTACGTTTGGGTTGCCGAGCATTGCGGATAATCATCTGTGATGATTTGACATCGAGATTTCTCCTGAAGGATTCGGGACAAGTATCTTAGTTTGATTCGATTTAGTATTGATGATGTTGATCATGCAGGTTGTCATTCATATTGCTGAACATGAAGTCGTCCTAGTTGTGTCATCATAATGTCGTTCATGTTTTGATTTATATATTGTTCATGTTGATGAACATATTGATTTGTATATGTGTACGCATAATCGCATTGTTTATGTTGTAAATGATCCGAAGGGATCATGAGAATCTATGCTGAGGGCGCTGGATCGGATGTCCACCATGCGTTGGTTCGACGGGATCATCATGAGGATCTATGCTGAGGGCGCTGGATCGGATGTCCACCATGCGTTGGTTCGACGGGATCATCATGGGGATCTATGCTGAGGGCGCTGGATCGTTGGATTACCACTATTATGTTGATGGAATCTTGTGAATTCGCATCATTGATTTTATCATGTGTTGTTGTTCACATGTGTATTGTTGGTTATCCACCTTATGATGATCTGATAGGATTATCAAGGGGATCTATGCTGAGGGCGCTGGATCGTCGGATTTCCATTGAGTATACATGATTGTTATTGTTGTGATCATATTGACGTGGTCATATGAGTATCATTTATAGGTCTTGTGTTAGGACCGTGTCCGTATTGCATTAATCTTATCTCGGATTAGACTGATATGATTGTCGTGGCACTTCATATCTCGAGGTATGTTCCGTATTTTCATTTGGTAATTGTATTTTGATGGACAACCGGTTATCGTATTGGGATTTAATGATACTATCCGATGGATCGTATTGGTAAGAACTGGTACTTTTCCATATCGTGAGTTGGTGATGATAGTTTGAGAATCTTGAATATTGTTTGAGGTACAATACAAATATTAGGTTCGAGTTTATTGTGTAATCGAGTACGAGATGTGAAATGTGATATTGGTTATTTTGATGAGAATGACTTGAGTAAGTAAAGTTATGGCGGTAAGATTACGTTGGTCGTATTCTTATGTTGTATTCTTATTGGTATGTAATTATTAATGTGATGTGACGGTTATCATTGTTGGATATTATGGCTGACCCCGGCGTGGGATTTCTTTTTAGGTTCTTGGAGTATCAAGCTTGTAGCGGTCGTGAAGAGATGAGCTTCCCGGAGGATACTGGCTAGGACATGTTTATTTCCATTGAGTTTCTTGATTGGTTCTTGTATTCCGCTGCTAGAGTATCTTTATGGTTGGTCTTTTTCCGCTGCGTGAGTATTTTGAAATGCTCTTTTGGTATCTGGTAACTGAGGTTACTTTGGAAATCGTTTTCTAAACTTTTGAGTGTCGGCCGTTTGGCCTTGCGATTTCAAATGAGTTTTTACGACGGTTTCTGATAAATGGATTTTATAAGTCTTTGTGAATTTTTAAAGATAGTACCGTCGTTGGCCTCATGGGCATTGGTAAATGTTTGTGAAAAATTCGTTTAGCCTTGTGGGTTCCATCTCGGGGCCCACGGCGCTGTAATATTTTCGGTTAAATCTGGGGGTGTTACAGACGTCACAAGCACATCCCTACTAAATCCTCAAGTTGAAGGTTCACGAATACCTATCACAACCTTTCGATTCCATCATTGACTATCCCGGAGTGAAATCCGTGTGACGAATCGAGGGTGAGTCGGTTCGAGTATACTAATCCAATTAGCATACCTATAACGTGTGCTCCCACTAACCATTAGTGTTCGACAGGCACTTCTCCTTGTCAAAGAACACGTCATACAAGTCTTCACATAAACTTAACGCCCAGTCAAGTTTCATCGAATTGCGAACGATTAAGTATTTGAGCTATAAACCTTTCCAGTGCCGACCCCCTTATCCAATAAGGAGTGGAACGTTTTGCTCTCAAATACACGGACTAGTTTCTACATGAATATTTACGAGTTAGGAATGCCAGTAACTACCACTAAATAAAGAAACATCCATTGCCTTATATTGATGATTTACATAATAACAAGTACAATGCCCTCACTCAACATCCTCTGAGTGGCATTCGAGGGCATACTCCTAACAATCTCCCACTTGCACTCAATGCCACACACTATGGTATCTAATACCCATGTTCTCCAGATGGCGCTGCAAGCTAGTCTGACAAAGTGTCTTGGTCAGTGGATCGGCGACGTTGTCGGCCGAGTCTACTCTGTGCAGCACAATGTATCCCTTGCAAACAAATTCTCTTACGATATGATACTTCCTCTCAATATGTTTGGTGCTGTTGTGAAACCTCGTCTCCTTGGCCTGCGCTACAGCTCCGTCGTTGTCGAAGACAGGAACAGTGACAAAGACATGGTATCACTTGAAGTTCTCCCAGAAACTTCTTAATCCAGAACCCTTCCTTGGAAGCCTCCGAGGCTGCTTGATACTCAGCCTGACAGGTGGAATCAGCAGTCGCGCTTTGCTTGGCACTACGCCAAGATACTGCTCCTCCATTAAGAGTAAATATGTAGCTAGAAGTGGACATCGAGTCGTCCTTCAGTCCTTGGATGTCTGAATCAGTGAATCCGACCACATCCAATTCTCCACCGCCATACATCAGAACCATATCTCTAGTCCTTCTCAAGTACTTGAGAACGTTCTTTACGGCAGTCCAATGTTCCCTACCTGGGTTTGCCTGAAACCTACTCACCACGCTTACAGCATGCACGATGTCAGGTCTTGTACACAACATAGCATACATAAGGCTACCCACGGCCGAAGCATATGGTATATTACTTATTTCCTTTCGTTGTTCCTCACTTTGAGGACACATCTTCAAGGAGAGTTTTATTCCATGTTGCATCGGTAGGAACCCTCTTTTAGAATCGTCCATCTTTAATCGCTTTAAGATCTTATCTATATAGAGGGCTTGGGAAAGGCCTATTGTTCTATTCGCTCTATCCCGGTAGAGTCGAATTCCAAGAATATAGGTTGCTTCTCCCAAGTCTTTCATGGAGAAATTACTCGAAAGCCAAGCTTTTACAGAACTGAGTATTCCCACATCATTTCCTATTAGCAGAATATCATCCACATATAGTACTAAGAATGTGATCTTACTCCCACTAACCCTCTTGTATACACAAGGTTCTTCTTCATTTTGCACGAAGTCAAACTCCTTGACCGCCTCGTCAAAATGAAGCTTCCAGCTACGCGACGCTTGCTTCAGTCCATAAATGGAACGCTGAAGCTTGCACACTTTCTGAATATCGACTTCGCACACAAAGCCTTTAGGCTGCTCCATATAGATTTCCTCCTCGAGGAATCCATTAAGGAAAGCCGTATTTACGTCCATTTGCCATATCTCATAATCGTGGTAGGCAGCTATAGCAAGCATCATGCGAATAGACTTGATCATGGCTACGGTCGAGAAGGTATCGTGGTAATCGATCCCTTCCTTCTGGGTATAACCCTTTGCCACAAGCCTGGCCTTATAGGCGTCAACCTTTCCATCACCATCAGTCTTTCTCTTGTAATCCACTTGTTCCCAATAGGCACTATGCCCTTGGGGCGGTCTACTAGAGTCCAGACCTGATTGACATGTATCGAGTCTATCTCAGCTTTCATAGCTTCACGCCATTTCGCGGAGTCTACATACACCATTGCTTGGTCATAGGTCGTCGGGTTGGTCTCTTGGATATCACTTGGAACCTCATGGAGACCCAGCTCCTACAAGTGCACAAGCCCATACCTCTCAGGTAAATGAGACACCTTACTAGACCTACGAGGTGGTTGTACTTGTGTTTTAGAAAGTTCGGTTCCAGTTTCTTGCACAGGTGTCTCCCGAGGAGTTTCATTGTATTCTTCTGAAGAAATACTTCTACCTGCTCCGCCTTCCTGAATGAACTCATCTTTTAGGAAGTGTGCTTGTAAAGCAACAACGATCTTTCGATCTTTGGGCATGTAGAATAGATATCCCATCATCCCAGACGGGAATCCAATGAAACGTCCCTTCGCAGACCTAGCTTCCAACTTTTCCACCTTAGTCTTCTTGACATAGGCGGGACATCCCCAAATCCTAATATGATTAAGACTTGGTTTCCTTCCCTCCCACATCTCATATGGAGTTTTAGGAACAGATTTGGAAGGACATCTGTTTAAGATATAAGCGGCAGTCAGGAGTGCATACCCCTACAGGTAAATTGGTAAGTCAGTATAGCCCAGCATGGAATGGACCATGTTTAACAAGGTCCGGTTCCTTCTTTCTGACACACCATTTAACTGAGGAGTACCTGGAGGTGTTAGTTGTGAAACTATTCTATGTTCCTTAAGGAACTCGTCAAACTCCGTACTCATATACTCGCCAACTCGGTCCACCGAAGTGCTTTGATATGATTACCAGTTTGTTTCTCGACTAGGGCCTTGAATTCCTGGAATTTATCAAAGGCCTCGGATTTATGTTTCATTAAGTATACATAACCATACCTAGTATGATCATCTGTAATCGTAATGAAATATTGATATCCGTCACGTGCTTCTTCCAAAGCACCACATACGTCGGTATGGATTAATCCCAGTTTATCAGCGGCTCTTTCAAATGTCCCTGTGAAGGGGGACTTAGTCATTTTGCCTTTAAAACAATATTCACAAGTAGGAAAGGGATCTGATCCCAATGGACCCATAAGTCCATCTTTTTCCATCTTGTAAACCTTGGTCTGACCAACATGACCAAGTCTAAGATGCCATTTCAAAACTTGATTGGTTTCATCCCTACCACGTTTCCTAGTCATAGTATTCACAACTACTTTGTTGCTGAGATTTAGATGATACAATCCATTCAACAATGTAGCAGTACCCACTAGTTTATTTCTAAAATAAATTTTGCAGGAACCATCACCAATGAAAAATGAAAAGCCTTTTCGGTCCATGATCGGAATGGATACAATGTTTTTGTGCCCCTTGGGCAAAACAAGTACATCTTCTAAAGTCAAAACAAAGCCGAATTCTAAACCCAAAAGAAGTGATCCTATGTCGGTCGCCTCGACACTATGCCCGCTTTCGACTGTGATCATAACTTCTCCAGCTCCAAGCTTCCTACTTTGTTCCAGATCCTGATTCACGGTACAAATATGAGAACTAGCACGTAATCCGATTCAGTGAAGTAGAAAATACAGTAGCAGAACAATTTGTTTCCAAAACTAAAAGTTCTGTACCTGAAGTGCCATGAAGAATCGGACAGTCTGTAGCCCAGTGGCCCAGCTCACGGCACTTGAGACAAGTATCCTTCTTCTTCTTGTTCTTCGGAACCATCGGGGCCTTGCCCTTACCCTTAAGGTCCTTAACTTGTGGTCCAGTTTGCTTCTTGGTCTTTTTCTTCTTGTTCTTAGACCTCGGAGGTCCAGAAGAAATCGCGAGAGCAGACTCCTTCATTCGCGGAGTCTTCATCTGAGACTTAGCGGTCACAAGTTTGTTCATTAGCCCAGCTAAATTACATGCAATCTCATTGCAGTTGAAGTTCATAACAAACTGTGAGAAGGAATCAGGGAGAGACTGTAGGATAAGGTCAGTTTGGAGAGAAGTATCCATTTTAAAATCAAAAGCCTCCAATCTCTCGATCATGGATATCATTTTGAGGACGTGTTCCCCAACCTTCTCACCTTTCTTCATCCTTGCACCGAATAGTTGCTTGGATATCTCATATCTAGCAGTTCTGCTGTGCTCACCATAAAGTTCGGTTAAGTGAGATAGAATCTGCCTAGCAGAAGTCATTTTCTCATGAGCTCTCTGAAGCTCATTAGACATGGAAGCCATCATATAAGCACGGACTTTCACATCATCCTTAACCCACTTTTCGTGGTTTTCAATCTCTTCCTGATTGGCTCGGGTCCGCACAGGAGGCGCCGGAATGTCCGTCTCCAAGACGTATCCCAGTGCCTCTATACTAAGGACAATCATCAGATTGCAGAGCCAATCCACAAAGTTAGGTCCCATTAAGGTGTTCTTTTCGAGCAGAATTGCGAGTGGATTCATTGTCATATTGAGATTTGAGTCTGCATTAAGTACGATAGATTAATTAGTGACTCATTCAATTATGTTTTGAGTATAGAATTAAGGTCTTTTCTATTCTTGTTACCCAGCTCCAACTATTTTTTATCGGAATAACACACTCCCATGTGAAATCCGAAAGTATCGTCGCTCTTCTTCATAGTGGTGATCGAGTTCTTTATAAATCTTAATAGAGGGCAACCGAACAGGTTTCTAGTCTATTAATTTTCATAAAGTGGTGTCCAACACCAACCCATCTAATGGATGATTCGATCTTATTTTTTCCCTTGTTCACTCCCCTCAACCTATACGGTTCTATGGTTCGTGAACAAGTTAAGTTTATACCATCGACGCAAATCAGTTTCACAATTGAATCTTATCCGGCAACCTATCAAGTTTCTAAGGATAAAATTTGCTCCAACCGAAGGCATCCAATGCGCTCCCGGTAATTTATCCGTCCTCCCCGAACGACTACCCCGATAACTCGGAAGCATAGCACATCCGGTTTGGATTTCAATTTCCCGAAAACTCGATGGAGGGAAGGAAAACCTTGAAACCTTATAAACTTAATAATTTATCGTGGGAGAATTTTTGAGATTAGCGTTACACTTTGCACATTAATCGTTTAAGGGCGTTTGTGGCATTCATATAATATGAAACAACCATTCACAACCTAGTTGCTACCAACATGTGGTTCATGGACCGTTCCTAGAAAACAAAAACTCCGTAATCTAATTACAAGTCTTCGTATTGAATCTTCGTCTTCTCAAAATGGATCTTCCTCCGGTCTTCGTCATTACATATAAATTTTACATTGAAAATTGCATCCTAGATACAAATTTTCCTAGTAAAATAAATAGGCTCAAAACGGCCTTTACAACCCAATCGAATAAAACGAACGATTCAAAAACTAAGTCCACGAACCACATCACCATTCAGAAGCATTCATCCAATAAATACTAAATAAATGGAAAACGTAGAGATACATTGATCCAATCAACAATACGAACCGATCAAATCGATTCACACAATCGGTAATATGAAAACGTTCAAAATAATTCGGTCAATCACAAGTATTCCAATAAATCAATTTTCCCTTATAAAATGAAATACCATAAATCATTTTAATCATATTAAATCCAACTTAAAATGAGGGAAATCATTTTTAGGAATACACAAAGCAAACAAGCCCGAAACGGGTCCGAAATAGGCCGAACCGTGGCCGAAAACGCCACCAGGCAGCATGCAGGGCTTCCCAGCAGCCCTGGGCCGCGCCCCCCAGTACAGTGCCCGCCCAGGCCGGCTGCAACAGCCCTGGGCCACGGCCCCCGAGTCCTGGGTCACGGCCCCCTGCTTCCAGACCACCCCCGGACCGTCCAACGGCAATTCGGGGCTAGTTTTTCAACCGGATATCCAATATCTATATTCTCCAACATTCATATCTTCAATATAAATCATATTTCCAAGAAATAGAAGATTTATATTTAGACATAAACTTACGAAAAATACAACTATAATGAACGGAAAACATATACCACAATTATGACTAAAATGATTCCAAATCATTCACCATCTAATCGAGCAATCCAAATGCCAATATCGTATATACGATCGCAAGACCTACTCTTCGATACCACTGTTGGGATTCGGTGCCTAAAAATAAGGCCCAGCGGAAGCGGTAAAACGAAAATTAATTCGATCCGAATCCCTACAAGGATCGATCGAGCTACGTATATACGAATATCAAAAAACGAATTCACAAGAGATATAGAAACTCACCCTTGTAGTCCGTTGACTAGATGGATAACCTTCTCTTGAGCTATTCCCCAAGCCTTGCTTGATCTCTACGAATCTATTTCGCTTCAAGTCCTTGAACGATCCAACGCCGAAAGCACCGCGTCTCTACTTGCCACGCGCCGGAGAAACGACCGGAACGATGATCACCTTGCTATCCTCCGAGAATACGGCTAGAGCTAAGTGATGAAGCTATATTAAAGACTACTACACTCTAAGTATTTTAATCTTACTCTCTCTATATGTCTTGATATTTTTCTCTAAGAAAAACAAGAATAAAGTTGAAGAAGAAGATGACTTGGAGAAAAAACTTTTCCTCTCTCTATTCTCTCACAACTCACGTAGGAATCAAGTGAGTAAATGAAAGATGTCTTCATCCCTCTTATTCAACTTCTCCCACATGTTACAACTCATACCAATGAGAATCTACCCCACTATATCAATCATAATCCATTAAAGAATGGAACAAGAGTCCACAAGGAAGGTGGGTGGAATGTGGGGGGGCGGCCCATGCTAGAATTCGGATGAGTTTGGTTCGTTTAGGACTCCCGAGGGTCTAAACAGATAAACTCTGATTCCATATCGATGTATTTATATCAATTAATTAATCCAATTAATTAAACATATCAAATACAAAATAATATAGTTAATTTCTCCAAGAAATAATTATATACATGAATTAAATTAATCACCCAGTAATTTACTTAATTCATTAGGCCGTAAATCAATTTATCCAATAAATCAATTTAAACATCCAATATTCCAAAATTAGATATCCAATATCTAATATTCATAATGAGAGAATTAGCTTTATTCATTCTGTCGTCAATCCTATTGCGCGACTCGGTAGGTCCGTCTCAGTCAGCAATAGGAGGAACCAAAGAGTAGTAGCACCACCTAGCCAGCCTGGCGGCCTACACTGTACCCCAACTGAGAACGAATGATTGGGATCATTCAAGAACCATTCTATCGTGAATACCAGTATACGTATAAACCCTTTTTTCAAATGTCCCGATCAAGTTATAGGGTCACGGTCAGTCAAACCCCATCTATACTTGACGCTATGCATGCGTTAATGCAAACCGAGATCATCGAGCTCTCGTGTATCTAATACATCTAGCTCCAATGCTTTGTCCAAAAACTTATGATCTCATATGCCAATAACTGCATAGGACATATAACCCGTTCACTAACAGGAGAAAGAATTCTATCTTGGTATTCAGTAGGACCTGCTACTTGCCCATCAAGATGCACGTCGAGGTTGACCCCCGCCTTCCGGTTTATAGGGTCGAACTACTCTAATGAAAATCTTGACGTCACAAGCACATCCCTACTAAATCCTCAAGTCGAAGGTTCACGAATACCTATCACAACCTTTCGATTCCATCATTGACTGTCCCGGAGTGAAATCCGTGTGACGAATCGAGGGTGAGTCGGTTCGAGTATACTAATTCAATTAGCATACCTATAACGTGTGCTCCCACTAACCATTAGTGTTTGACACGCACTTCTCCTTGTCAAAGAACACGTCATACAAGTCTTCACATAAACTTAACGCCCAATCAAGTTTCATCGACTTGCGAACGATTAAGTATTTGAGCTATAAACCTTTCCAGTGCCGACCCCCTTATCCAATAAGGAGTGGAACGTTTTGCTCTCAAATACACGGACTAGTTTCTACATGAATATTTACGAGTTAGGAATGCCAGTAACAACCAGTAAATAAAGAAACATCCATTGCCTTATATTGATGATTTACATAATAACAAGTACAATGCCCTCACTCAACATCCTATGAGTGGCATTTGAGGGCATACTCCTAACACGAACATCCGTCATAATCGCGAAGGGCTCGGGATCTATTTTTTCGACAGTAGTGGGCATCTCTTCCACAGGGGTTGGGCCCTGGGGGATTTGTTCAGTGGGTTGAGCCACGAAAGGAGCATCCTTGGAGGTTTCTGTAGCCTTAACTTTTGTAAGCCTCCTAAGCTTCCTTTTCGGCTTCTCAACAGCAACTAGAGTTTTGCTGTGAGATCTTTTTCTCTTTCTCGAGGATTCTACACTTTGGGACTTTGAAGATACGTCCCTCGGATCGGCAGATAGAGGCTGTTTACATATGAAAGGTCTGTTTGCAATCATGTTGCTTTGGTTGAAGACAGTCGGCCTGACGCTTCCTAAGTATATCCGTGAATTAAATTTCTTTGCCTCTGCGGATTGCGGAACTCCGCATTTCGTCAAAATGTAGTTCAAAAGCAAACTAAATGATTTCTTCTGCGAGGCAGGCTTAGACACTTCTTCCTGCAAGCGCTTGAGGATGATTTGACACCAGTTGACCTTCTCACAGGTCATTATTGCAACCATCATTCGTAACCTGAGATTGGTGCACATCTCGAAAGCACCTGTTCTGTTTTCAATAACACAACAACAGAAATCGTGTAAATAGACAAAAGGTAAACAGAAAAATTTCTTATGGCAAGTGGTATGAACCGTTTCCACCGTCGCTGAACCGGTGAATAAGCCATAGTATTGGGTCAAGAGTTCTTGGGACCCAAAGGTCTCAAGATCTTCCATGGTCAGGCCATCAGCAGGTAGCCTGTAGATATTCTGGAGTAGCTCTTGGTCAACACGGATCTCTACTTCGCGAATGACAGCTGAGATGTCAGCAACATGTCCTCCCTGAGCCAGCGAAAGGAAATGAACGGTAGCATTGAGGTAGAATTCCTCAACCAGATGAACGTCAAACCTTTCAGCGGTGTGGCTTCCAAGGCGATAGAGGCCTTGCTGATGAATTCTTGTAATGACGAATTCCATTGATTCAACATCGTCACCTTCGGCATGAACGTGTTCAAGCACAACAGATCTGGAGAAAACAAGCGCGGACAGTGTAAAATATTAAATAAATGTGAAACATCGCGGCGTTCGATATACTGTTGTCCAGATGTCGTGTAAAGCATTTAATGCAAAAGACGTTTGACATGAAACAGGGCATGTGGACAAAAATTGTTTTAAAATAAAATGAAATATTATTATATATGAGATATTAATATATATAATAAATCGCTTTCCCATAGTATGTGCTGTATCCGCGACGACACAGTGTTCCCCCTTAAAAGGTACATGTGGGCTTCAATTGCATACAGCAACTTTTGGATTAATGATGTATTCATGGGTCATACTGTATTCCCCCTTAATTATTGCATACGTCAGATGTAGGATGATTCATATCGCTTTGTTCCCACAGTGCTGTAGTCAAGGCTTTGAGTGTACAGATAATTAACGATGGATACTGTATTCTTGGGTCTTACAGCATTCCCCCTCAATTATTGAGTAAAAACAATAAATACTTACAGGGAGTCAGGCTATAGCAATCCCAATTCTTGTCGAAGCATGTTGAATCTAGATGTGTCGAGAGGCTTGGTAAATATGTCGGCCAACTACATATCTGTATGAACTTTTTCTAGCCGAACATCCTTGTTCTCGACATGATTCCTGATGAAGTGATGCTTCATGTTGATATGCTTAGTGCGCGAGTGCAATACAGGGTTGTGCGTTATTGCAATTACACTCGTGCTATCGCACATAATCGGCGTTTCCTTGGCTTCAATCCCATAATCTGACAACTGTTGCTGCATCCAAAGGATCTGCATACAGCAACTACCAACAGCATAGTACTCTGATTCAGCCGTGGAAAGCGAGTTTGCCAATTGCATCTTGCTGAACCAAGACATAAGTTTAGGTCCAAGAAAATGGCAAGTTCCACGTGTACTCTTCCTATCTAGCTTGCAGCCTCCGAGATCCGAGTTGCTGTAGCTAACTAAATCGAATCCGCCTTCTTTAGGATACCAAAGTCCTACATCGACTGTTCCTTTGATGTATTTCAGGATTCTTTTAGCTGTTGCGAAATGTGATTCTTTAGGTGATACTTGATATCGCGCACACACTCCCACAACAAACTGGATATCGGGCCTGCTAGCCGTTAGGTACAGGAAAGAGCTAATAAGCTTCCTGTAGAGTGATTGGTCAACTGGCTTTCCGGCTTCATTAGCACTAATTTGCACGGAAGTGCTCATGGGGGTTGATGATGATTTGGAAGTATTCATTCCAAACTTGTTGAGAAGCTCCTTGCTGTATTTTTCCTGGTTGATGAATATCCCTGTAGGCAATTGCTTCACCTGCAAACCTAGGAAATAACTAAGTTCTCCCATCATACTCATTTCAAATTTACTTTGCATGAGATGAGAGAACCTCTTACATAAAGCAAGGTTAGTTGAACCAAATATAATATCATATACATAAATTTGAACCATTAGAAGGTCACCGCCTTCCTGTATTTTGAACAAGGTCTTGTCCACAGCACCTTTCTCAAATCCATTATCGGATAGATATTGGGACAGGGTCTCATACCATGCTCTAGGGGCTTGCTTAAGTCCATACAGTGCTTTCCTTAGCCTGTATACTAGGTCTTCGCCATCTGTGTTAGCAAACCCTGGTGGTTGTTCAACATAAACTTCTTCGGCCAGGTCTCCATTCAGGAATGCACTCTTGACGTCCATTTGATATACAATAAAGCTCTTGTGGGCGGCAAAGGCTAAGAATATCCTGATGGCTTCTCGTCTGGCTACCAGGACAAAGGTTTCATCGTAGTCTATGCCTTCTTCCTGTCTATAGCCTTGTGCGACTAGGCGGGATTTATTTCTAATAACAAGTCCATTTCTGTCCTTCTTGTTTCTAAATACCCATTTGGTTCCAACTATGGTTTGATGAGTAGGTCTGGGTACAAGATACCATACATTGTTTCTTTCGAAACCGTTATGTTCTTCTTCCATAGATGAAATCCAATGAGAATTGTTGAGAGCTTCTTTGGTAGAAACAGGTTCGGATTGGGCTAAGAATACATCAATAGTGCACATATTAAGTCTTCTAGGCTCAGATTAATATTTCCATTCAGGAAATGGTGATATATCAGTATCGGGTTCTTCTTGCGCACATAATACATTTCCTTGTGTACTCTGTATTCTCCTACGAGTAGAAACACCGGCATCAATGTTTCCTATAATCAGATTTTGTGGGTGATCTCTCAACCATCTTCTGTCGGGTTCTAATTCGGGGTTCCGTACTGTATCTAGAGTTGTTGTAGTTTCGACTTCAGCTTGTATAGCATCGGCTTCATCTACGTCAGTTCTTACAGCTGCGGGGTTGATTTCTAGATCAACGACATGTTCTATGGGAGTTGGTGGATCAAGGATGAAGAGTTGTTGGATGTTCTGGGAAATTTCTTCTACTCCTGTAGTGTCATGGTGAGGTTCATCGAACACTACATGAACTGATTCCTCAATTGTTAGCTTCCTTTTATTGAAAATCCTATAAGATTTGCTAACAGAGGAATATCCTACAAATATCCCTTCATCCGATTTCTCATCGGAGGTTCTAAGTTGATCCTTTCCATTGTTCAACACATAACACCTGCATCCAAAAATGTGAAAGTACGAAACTAACGTAGTTTTGTTGTTCCATACCTCGTATGCTGTTTTGTTGTGATGCTTGTTGACAATACAGCGGTTTTGAGTGTAGCACGCTGTATTGGTGGCTTCGTCCCAGAAACGCTGTGGCAACTTGCTTGCGGCAATCATTTTCCTTGTTGCTTCCTTCAGCGTCCTGTTCTTTCGCTCGGCAACACCATTTTGTTGAGGTGTACGGGCAGCTGAGTATTCGTGTTGTATCCCATTTTACGAACAATATTGCTCTATAAAGTGGTTGGTAAATTATGTACCTCTGTCGGAACGAATGGACACGATCCTCGTGTTGGAAAGTAAAACGCAGCGGAAGCGAAGTTTGGGAAAATATGATTATAGCGTTTTACGCATCTACGAGCATTAGATCTATTTAGGCATGCTAATTAATTAATTACTAAGACTAACAAGCAATTTAAATATTATTTATTATTTATTAATTAAATATGTTGATTAATTAAAATATCCTAATCTAGATCCAAGATCATAGGATATTACCTTTTGAAGCGGTTGGTTATTTCCTTCTTGATCGCCTTGTATTTCTACCTTCAGATCTTCTAGAGTATGATCCGCCTTGAACCGGACGTTGTGTGGGCAACGAGCTACCGGAACTTGCTTGGACACCTATGGATCGGCCGAAACAACTTTGATATGTGATCACTATATTTTTCTTTGCTCTCTAGTATTTTATGAACACTCTTAGCAAATTAATTGTGTTATCTAAATTGTAGAATCAAAGACACAAGTCTAGATCTACAATTAAACACAAGAGGAAAAAATTGATCACACAATCTCACCAAGCATGTACCAATCGCCAACACCCCATAATGTCCTATTTATAGGCTCTTGACTACTACTAGGGATCTAAAGGAGGATTATGGAAGGACTCCCAATTAATTCACCTTACCTTATTAGGACTCTTCCTAATATATGGTGAATCAATTAATATCAACTTAGTCCACTAAAAGTTGATATTGCACTTCCTACCAAAATCCCAAATTACGAAATTGGGCTCCTTATTAAATATATTATTTCCGTGTTTAAGATATCGAATGTCCATTAATTAATTATAAGCTACCGATGTACTTTAATTAATTAATATCTTATCCAAGAGTAGTACCACTCGAACCTTATTATTATATCGGAATTAAATCCACTGCAGGTTTAATATAATAATCATTATCGAGCTCCTCAAGGGGACATCATCAACCCGCACGAGTCGGGACACGATTTCTAGTAATAATAATAATTGTCGTATAAACAATATTATTGCCCAAGATACGAGGCTTATTGAGTCGATCATTTTGACTCTCACCTATGGTAAATCAAAGCAATAATTATTATAAATACACAATTAAATATTATATACTTAGAATTAAGAAATAATAATTATCCGAGATTTACGTTCTTCTTACAACAAGATAAGACACTATCTCACCTCGATCCTGTTCAACGTATGCAAATACGCTAATGTATGCTAATAGTCAAGACCAACTATACTCAAGCATACACTACAACCCTTTATATAATTTGTCTAATAATTATATAGGTTGTGAACTATTATATTATTTTATAAGGCACCGATAATGTGATCTTCCGTGTGACACCAACACACCACATTATCTACAATATAAAATAATTAGACATTTCATTTGCATAACCATAACGTGAATTAATATGCAAAACATGTGATTAAATATAATTAATATCCTCATAGGTAGTAATAGGGAATTTAGGTAATACAAGCATAAAGTATGCTTTGCAGTATACAATCCTAACAATCTCCCACTTATACTCAAAGCAATGCTGCCATACACCGTAATCCCATTCCTTCCACATGCCTTTCAAAAACTTTTGAAGGTAGGCCTTTCGTGAAAGGGTCAGCAAGATTATCTTCCGATGCAACCCTGGCTACAACTACGTCTCCTTCCTTTACGAAGTGTCGTATGATGTGGTACTTGCGGTTGATATGTTTACTTGCCTGATGGGCTCGTGGTTCCCTCGAATTTGCGATCGCACCAAGATATCACAATAGAGTGTAATACCCTTTGGCAAATTGGGAATCACATCTAAGTCCCGCAGAAGTACTTGAGCCACACCGCTCCTTGGCCGCCTGCAGGCCGCCACGTACTCGGCTTCCATGGTAGAGTCCGAGATGCATTTCGCACACTCCTCCAACTAATGGCTCCACCTCCCGTGCTAAACACATAACCCGAAGTAGACTTGGACTTTTCTTTGTCCGATGAAAATCGAGTCGTTGTAACCCACCTAAAGCAGTCGTCTGATTGATATACAAGCATGTACTCCTAGTCCTTCTCGTGTACTTGAGTATGTGCTTGACAAAGAATCCAGTTGTCACAGTCCCGGGTTCGACCGATATCTAGCACCATGCCCACGGCATGACAGATATCTGGTCTAGTGCAAAGCATAGCATACATGAGACTTCCCACGGATGCATAAGGAACCATCTTCATGTCATCTATCTCCTTTTGTGTCTTAGGACACATGTTCTTAGATAGTTGAATTCCATGTCTGTAAGGTAGAAAACCTTTCTTGGAAATCTCCATGCTAAAACGCTTCAGCACTGTATCGATATAGGATGCCTGGGATAAGCACAACATCCTCTTCTTCCGATCACGAAAGATCCTGATTCCAAGGATGTGTCTGCTTCCTAGATCCTTCATATCGAATCGCCGATACCATACCGACGTCCGACAATTCCTTCACGTTGTTTCCAATCGAAGGATATCGTCCACATACAAGATAAGAAACACCAACACGTTTCCATCGCATTTCTTATACACACAACTCTCACTCGGACATTGACGAATCCATATGATGGACTACTTCACAAAAACGAGTGTTCCAAGATCTAGATGCTTGCTTAAGTCCATAAATGGATTTCTTAAGTTTGCACACCAAGTGCTCTTCTCCTTTAGCAATGAATCCCTCTCGCTTGGCGCATATAGATTTCCTTGTCTAGACTCCCATTCAAGAATGCGGTCTTGACATCCATCGCCAAATCTCCAGATCCAAATGCGCAGCTATAGCTAAAAGAATCCGGATTGACTTAAGCATGGCTACCGGCGAAAAGGTTTCATCATAATCGATACCCTCTTTCTGAGTGTAACCTTTTGCAACAAGCCTCGCTTTGAAAGTTTCAACCTTCCCGTCACGTCCTTTCTTTCGCTTGTAGACCCATTTACTCCCAATGGCTTGTACACCATCGGGTAGCTCTACTAGCTCCCACACTTGATTGGAATCCATAGATCCCATTTCGATTCCATTGCTTCTTGCCAGAGTCGCATCTTTATCTTGGATTGCCTCCTTATAGGTCCAGGGAACCGATTCATCTTCGTCTGGGATTGAGTCCAAAGACTTTCCCACGCCTATGAATCGTTCGGCCGACGAACAACCCTCCCACTACGACGAGGTAAATTCGAGTTGGTGTAAAAGTTTCGTAATCGATACGTGGTGCGGTGTTAGTTGGCGCTTGTACGATTGGTATAGACGGAGTCTCGCCTCGGCTCTTCCAGAATTATTTCACTCATGGGCTTGTGACTAATCATATAATCCTCTTCCGAAATCGGGCATTGGTGCTAACAATGACCTTCGATCTGGGACTATAGAACAAGCCACCTTCGTTCCCTTAGGATATCCCACAAACACTCGTGATTGCACGAGATGCCAACTTATCGACTTCCTTATTCAGCACATGTGCCGGAGTACCCCAAATCCGAACATGTCCTAGATCGGGCTTACGCCCACTCCACGATTCAGGTGTTTTGGAACCGATTTGAAGGCACCAAGTTTAGAATGTACGCCGCTATTTCTAAGGCGTATCCCCAAAACGAAATAGGTAAATCTGAGTAACTCATCATTGATCTAACCATTTCCAAAAGAGTCCTATTCCTTCTTTCAGAACACCATTTTGTTGTGGAGTTCTGCGCGGTGAGTCGGGACGAAATCCCTCATTTGCCAAGAAATCCAAAACTCTCCACTAAGGTATTCGCCACCACGATCAGATCGTAGTGACTTGATACTCTTCCCATGACGCTTCTCCGTTTCACCTTGAAGTCTCCGAACTTGTCAAAAGCTTCGGACTTACGTCGCATCAAAAGATGTATCCATATCTCGAATAATCATCTATGAACGTGATGAAATATTCGAAACCTCCCTAGCTGGATATTCATTGGACCACATACATCCGTATGAACCAATTCTAACACATCCCGAGCACGGTTTCCCTTGGTTTTAAAAACCCTTTTGGTCATCTTACCTTCCGCACAGATTCACAAATTGGAAATGACTCAACTTGGAGATCATCCAATGGGCCATCATCTACCAATCTTTGAATCCTTCTAAGGTTTACATGTCCTAACCGTAAATGCCACGTATATGTTTGGTTTATGCTTGAAGGTTCTTTTCTTTTTTAGGTTTAGACAAAGAGTTAAGTGATTTATACATAGGAGTTTGTGCGGCATTAACAATATATAGTCCATCATTAAAAGTACCTCTGCAAATATATTCACCGCTTTTTTTCTTAATAATGGCATCATCATCAAAAGAAACCGAATAACCATCGCATTTTAATTTAGAAACCGAAATTAAATTCATTCTAAAATCAGTACTAATAATACATTATTCGTAACTAATAATTTATCATTAATCTTCAACCGCACGACTCCCACCGCAATGACCCATAAGCCTGGAATAATCGCCTTGATTGATGGTAATCTCGCCGCACTAAGCCGCTTGGTTACTCGAAAACCATGCGAGTCAAAGCAAACATGATCATTGGAGCTCGAATCAACTATCCACGAAGTGGAAGAACAAGTCGCCAAACATGTTTTGACTACTAGTGCACGAGACATACCTTTCTTAAGAGCAGGGCACCGCTTTAAAATGTCCTTTCTCGACCGCACTTGTAGCACTTTCCCTTTGGCTTTTGTTCGCCTCGGGTGAGGAGCCTTGCTTTTCACCTTGAGGGCTGCCACTTGCTTCCGCCGACTGCTTCTTCTTCTTTCCCCATTTGGGTTTGGAGGAAGTCGCACTGCTGCCGCAAGAATTTGATGATAACCTTGTTTGAAGAGACCTTCACAGATCAAGCTTGTCAAGTTCCGCCAAACTATATGTCCTACGGTTCATATTGTAGTTGAGGCGAAACCGCTCAAAGCTTCTAGGTAAGCCGCCTAAGATAATATCGACTGCGTTTCCGCATCGATAGTAGCCCCCAATATGCTCGATTCGCTCAAATGAGACATCATTTTTAGAACATGATCCTCATCGAGTCCCTTCGACATTTGGGTTGTCATCAATACCCTCATAGCATTTTGTCTAGCCGCCCGGTTCTGATGACCAAACATCTCGGTGAGACTTTTCATCATTTCTGCGGCCGAACCCATCGTCTGATGTTGATGCTGCAATACATTTGTCAGTGAAGCCAAAATGTAACAAATGAGCCATCTCATCGGACTTTTTCCATTTCCGAATTCCGCCAACTCTTCGGGAGTGGCATCCGGTTCTCGGTTCTAGAGGGCTCTCCTCGATTAAGACAAACTTATGCCCTCGAATCGTGACAATGTCAAGATTTCTTTTCCAATCGGCAAAGTTAGTGCCATCTAGTTTATTTTCTTTGAGAATAACGGCTAGTGGATTGAAAAACATCCGAGAATAAAAATTAAAACATTCATCACATAATGCATAGCAAAATATATCGAAAACCTCAAAAACACAATATATATGCTAGCAACCAACACCTCAAAAAATCCGCACATGCAAGCCACGATCGTGTGGACGTTTACACATACATTTTTCAAGTAGAGTTTTACGTCTTTAATTTTTACTATCTAGTCAAATTACGTTATGACAAGTAAAATTAATAGTTGGTTCCTTCTTGCCATGTATTAATTAACATAGACTCAGATGGGGAGCTTATTAATTAATACACCTAAGTGAACACCATAATTTAACATCCTTAAAATATTATCTTTTAAATAATAGTCCTAGATGGAGAGGTCCTATCATAAAAAGTAATATTTACCTTATGTTATCATTTTGAAATTTAAAACTAGTGAACCTATAATTAGCACATCCGATATGGAGGAAGACTCTAATGTCAACGCGCATGCTAATTACTTCACAATTTAAATTAATTATGGAGGCCAATTTGATTTTAATTAAAATAAAAATCAATTTAATCACTTAGTTATTTTAGCCTTAAGGTTTTTAATTTTCTCGCCCTAACATGCAAGGAAACATATCACGCATACATCCATACATGCCATACATCAAAACAATAAAACCAAAAATAAAGCATGGATAATTAATTATCCAATTATCATGGTCTTCTTCCTTGAGTTGAATCCGAGAAAATCTTGGCTCGATCTCTCCCATCGAATCAAGCATCTCGTCGCTTCTCCTACCGGGTCGTGGATTTTCAAAATATTAAAATTTTACTTTTATGCAAAATTAATTACATAAAAATTTAATTTTAAATCCCGACTTCCCAATGACGCAACGAACGGCGAAAACGGACGACTAAAATCGATTTACCGGCCCGAACCAAATAACTGCCGACCAGTCGCCGCTGCACCGGCCAGCTGGCGCCGCCGGGCAGTACTTTCGTCGCCGGCACTTCGCCTTGCTTGGCCATGTTACTAGCCAGCTTCTCCGATAGCCGGTTTCGCTCTCTATTTCGTGATCCCGTCTTTTCGAATTCGATTACAATTTTATACGAAATAAAATACATCGAAATTACATCAAGATTACACGAAAAATAAAACCACCTAGAACTACCATGGATTTTCTCACGGGAAAAACCATTACATGCCTCAAAAGCGGCCAAACCAACAATTGCATAATTAATAAAAATAAATAAATAAATGCACCATTCATATAAACCATGATAATTGGATCATATCACCTGCAAGAACACATCTAGCAAAATATTCCAACATCAAAATATATGAATATTTAAATTGCTATCAATTAATCACTAAAATTAATTAAAATAGCAAAAGCCTAAAAATCCGGCTCGATACCAATTGTTGGAAAGTAAAACGCATGAAGCGAAGTTTGGGAAAATATGATTATAGCTTACGCATCTACGAGCATTAGATCTATTTAGGCATGCTAATTAATTAATTACTAAGACTAACAAGCAATTTAAATATTATTTATTATTTATTAATTAAATATGTTGATTAATTAAAATATCCTAATCTAGATCCAAGATCATAGGATATTACCTTTTGAAGCGGTTGGTTATTTCCTTCTTGATCGCCTTGTATTTCTACCTTCGATCTTCTAGAGTATGATCCGCCTTGAACCGGACGTCAGGTGGGCAACGAGCTACGGAACTTGCTTGGACACCTATGGATCGGCGAAACAACTTTGATATGTGATCACTATATTTTTCTTTGCTCTCTAGTATTTTATGAACACTCTTAGCAAATTAATTGTGTTATCTAAATTGTAGAATCAAAGACACAAGTCTAGATCTACAATTAAACACAAGAGGAAAAATTGATCACACAATCTCACCAAGCATGTACCAATCGCCAACACCCCATAATGTCCTATTTATAGGCTCTTGGACTACTACTAGGGATCTAAAGGAGGATTATGGAAGGACTCCCAATTAATTCACCTTACCTTATTAGGACTCTTCCTAATATATGGTGAATCAATTAATATCAACTTAGTCCACTAAAAAGTTAGATATTGCACTTCCTACCAAAATCCCAAATTACGAAATTGGGCTCCTTATTAAATATATTATTTCCGTGTTTAAGATATCGAATGTCCATTAATTAATTATAAGCTACCGATACTTTAATTAATTAATATCTTATCCAAGAGTAGTACCACTAACCTTATTATTATATCGGAATTAAATCCACTGCAGGTTTAATATAATAATCATTATCGAGCTCCTCAAGGGGACATCATCAACCCGCACGAGTCGGGACACGATTTCTAGTAATAATAATAATTGTCGTATAAACAATATTATTGCCCAAGATACGAGGCTTATTGAGTCGATCATTTTGACTCTCACCTATGGTAAATCAAAGCAATAATTATTATAAATACACAATTAAATATTATATACTTAGAATTAAGAAATAATAATTATCCGAGATTTACGTTCTTCTTACAACAAGATGTAAGACACTATCTCACCTCGATCTGCTCAACGTATGCAAATACGCTAATGTATGCTAATAGTCAAGACCAACTATACTCAAGCATACTCTACAACCCTTTATATAATTTGTCTAATAATTATATAGGTTGTGAACTATTATATTATTTTATAAGGCACCGATAATGTGATCTTCCGTGTGACACCAACACACCACATTATCTACAATATAAAATAATTAGACATTTCATTTGCATAACCATAACGTGAATTAATATGCAAAACATGTGATTAAATATAATTAATATCCTCATAGGTAGTAATAGGGAATTTAGGTAATACAAGCATAAAGTATGCTTTGCAGAATACACTCCTAACAATCTCCCACTTAAACTCAAAGCAATGCTGCCATACACCGTAATCCCATACCTACCACATGCCTTTCAAAAACTATTGAAGGTAGGCCTTTCGTGAAAGGGTCGGCAAGATTATCTTCCGATGCAACCACGGCTACAACTACGTCTCCTTCCTTTACGAAGTGTCGTATGATGTGGTACTTGCGGTTGATATGTTTACTTGCACGATGGGCTCGTGGTTCCCTCGAATTTGCGATCGCACCAAGATATCACAATAGAGTGTAATACCCTTTGGCAAATTGGGAATCACATCTAAGTCTGCAGAAGTACTTGAGCCACACCGCTCCTTGGCCGCCTCGTAGGCCGCCACGTACTCGGCTTCCATGGTAGAGTCCGAGATGCATTTCGCTTCACACTCCTCCAACTAATGGCTCCACCTCCTGTGCTAAACACATAACCCGAAGTAGACTTGGACTTTTCTTTGTCCGATGAAAATCTGAGTCCGTGTAACCCACCTAAACAGTCGTCTGATTGATATACAAGCATGTACTCCCTAGTCCTTCTCGTGTACTTGAGTATGTGCTTGACAAAGAATCCAGTTGTCACAGTCCCGGGTTCGATCGATATCTAGACCATGCCCACGGCATGACAGATATCCGGTCTAGTGCAAAGCATAGCATACATGAGACTTCCCACGGCGGATGCATAAGGAACCATCTTCATGTCATCTATCTCCTTTTGTGTCTTAGGACACATGTTCTTAGATAGTTGAATTCCATGTCCGTAAGGTAGAAAACCTTTCTTGGAATTCTCCATGCTAAAACGCTCAAAGATCAGTATCGATATAGGATGCAGGATAAGCACAACATCCTCTTCTTCCGATCACGAAAGATCCCGATTCCAAGGATGTGTCCGCTTCTCCTAGATCCTTCATATCGAATCGCTGCACATCCATACCAGACGTCCGACAATTCCTTCACGTTGTTTCCAATCGAAGGATATCGTCCACATACAAGATAAGAAACACCAACACGTTTCCATCGCATTTCTTATACACACAACTCTCACTCGGACATCGACGAATCCATATGATCGGACTACTTCACAAAACGAGTGTTCTAAGATCTAGATGCTTGCTTAAGTCCATAAATGGATTTCTTAAGTTTGCACACCAAGTGCTCTTCTCCTTTAGCAATGAATCCTCTGCTTGGCGCATATAGATTTCCTTGTCTAGACTCCCATTCAAGAATGCAGTCTTGACATCCATCTGCCAAATCTCCAGATCCAAATGCGCAGCTATAGCTAAAAGAATCCGGATTGACTTAAGCATGGCTACCGGCGAAAAGGTTTCATCATAATCGATACCCTCTTTCTGAGTGTAACCTTTTGCAACAAGCCTCGCTTTGAAAGTTTCAACCTTCCCGTCACGTCCTTTCTTTCGCTTGTAGACCCATTTACTCCCAATGGCTTGTACACCATCAGGTAGCTCTACTAGCTCCCACACTTGATTGGAATCCATAGATCCCATTTCTGATTCCATTGCTTCTTGCCAGGAGTCAGCATCTTTATCTTGGATTGCCTCCTTATAGGTCCAGGGAACCGATTCATCTTCGTCTGGGATTGAGTCCGAAGACTTTCCCACGCCTATGAATCGTTCGGGCTGACGAACAACCCTCCCACTACGACGAGGTAAATTCTGAGTTGGTGTAAAAGTTTCAGAATCGATACGTGGTGCAGTGTTAGTTGGCGCTTGTACGATTGGTATAGATGGAGTCTCGCCCCTCAGCTCTTCCAGAATTATTTCACTCATGGGCTTGTGACTAATCATATAATCCTCTTCCAGAAATCGGGCATTGGTGCTAACAATGACCTTCTGATCCTGGGGACTATAGAACAAGCCACCTTTCGTTCCCTTAGGATATCCCACAAACACTCGTACTTCTGTACGAGATGCCAACTTATCAGCTTCCTTATTCAGCACATGTGCTGGAGTACCCCAAATCCGAACATGTCCTAGACTGGGCTTACGCCCACTCCACAGTTCTGTGGGTGTTTTTGGAACTGATTTCGAAGGCACCAAGTTTAGAATGTACGCCGCTATTTCTAAGGCGTATCCCCAAAACGAAATAGGTAAATCTGAGTAACTCATCATTGATCTAACCATTTCCAAAAGAGTCCTATTCCTTCTTTCAAAGAACACCATTTTGTTGTGGAGTTCCCAGCGGTGAGTCGGGACGAAATCCCTCATTTGCCAAGAAATCCAAAACTCTCCACTAAGGTATTCGCCACCACGATCAGATCGTAGTGACTTGATACTCTTCCCATGACGCTTTTCCGTTTCAGCCTTGAAGTCTCCGAACTTGTCAAAAGCTTCAGACTTACGTCGCATCAAAAAGATGTATCCATATCTCGAATAATCATCTATGAACGTGATGAAATATTCGAAACCTCCCTAGCCTCGGATATTCATTGGACCACATACATCCGTATGAACCAATTCTAACACATCCCGAGCACGGTTTCCCTTGGTTTTAAAAACCCTTTGGTCATCTTACCTTCCAGACAGGATTCACAAATTGGAAATGACTCAACTTGGAGATCATCCAATGGGCCATCATCTACCAATCTTTGAATCCTTCTAAGGTTTACATGTCCTAACCGTAAATGCCATGTATATGTTTGGTTTATGCTTGAAGGTTCTTTTCTCTTTTTAGGTTTAGACAAAGAGTTAAGTGATTTATACATAGGAGTTTGTGCGATTAACAATATATAGTCCATCATTAAAAGTACCTCTGCAAATATATTCACCGCTTCTTTTCTTAATAATGGCATCATCATCAAAAGAAACCGAATAACCATCGCATTTTAATTTAGAAACTGAAATTAAATTCATTCTAAAATCTGGTACTAATAATACATTATTCGAACTAATAATTTATCATTAATCTTCAATCGCACGACTCAATCGCAATGTACCATAAGCCCGGAATAATCGCCCAGATTGATGGTAATCTCGCCCGCACTAAGCCGCTTGGTTACACGAAAACCATGCGAGTCAAAGCAAACATGATCTGGAGCTCGAATCAACTATCCACGAAGTGGAAGAACAAGTCGCCAAACATGTTTTGACTACTAGTGCACGAGACATACCTTTCTTAAGAGCAGTGGCACCCGCTTTAAAATGTCCTTTCCGACCGCACTTGTAGCACTTTCCCTTTGGCTTTTTGTTCGCCTCGGGTGAGGAGCCTTGCTTTTCACCTTGAGGGCTGCCACTTGCTTCGCCGACCCGCTTCTTCTTCTTTCCCCATTTGGGTTTGGAGGAAGTCGCACCGTTGCCGCAAGAATTTGATGATAACCTTGTTTGAAGAGACCTTCACAGATCAAGCTCTGCAGAAGTTCCGCCAAACTATATGTCCTACGGTTCATATTGTAGTTGAGGCGAAACCGCTCAAAGCTTCTAGGTAAGCCGCCTAAGATAATATCGACTGCTTTCCGCATCGATAGTAGCCCCCAATATGCTCGATTGCTCAAATGAGACATCATTTTTAGAACATGATCCTCATCGGAGTCCCTTCGACATTTGGGTTGTCATCAATACCCTCATAGCATTTTGTCTAGCCGCCTGGTTCGATGACCAAACATCTCGGTGAGACTTTTCATCATTTCATGGCCGAACCCATCGTCTGATGCCGATGCCGCAATACATTTGTCGGTGAAGCCAAAATGTAACAATGAGCCATCTCATCGGACTTTTTCCATTTCCTAATTCGCCAACTCTTCGGGAGTGGCATCCGGTTCACAGTTCTAGAGGGCTCTCCTCGATTAAGACAAACTTATGACCCTCAGCAGTCAGGACAATGTCAAGATTTCTTTTCCAATCGGCAAAGTTAGTGCCATCTAGTTTATTTTCTTTGAGAATAACAGCTAGTGGATTGAAAAACATCTGAGAATAAAAATTAAAACATTCATCACATAATGCATAGCAAAATATATCGAAAAACCTCAAAAAACACAATATATATGCTAGCAACCAACACCTCAAAAAATCCGCACATGCAAGCCACGATCGTGTGGACGTTTACACATACATTTTTCAAGTAGAGTTTTACGTCTTTAATTTTTACTATCTAGTCAAATTACGTTATGACAAGTAAAATTAATAGTTGGTTCCTTCGCCATGTATTAATTAACATAGACTCGATGGGGAGCTTATTAATTAATACACCTAAGTGAACACCATAATTTAACATCCTTAAAATATTATCTTTTAAATAATAGTCCTACAGATGGAGAGGTCCTATCATAAAAAGTAATATTTACCTTATGTTATCATTTTGAAATTTAAAACTAGTGAACCTATAATTAGCACATCCGATATGGAGGAAGACTCTAATGTCAACGCGCATGCTAATTACTTCACAATTTAAATTAATTATGGAGGCCAATTTGATTTTAATTAAAATAAAAATCAATTTAATCACTTAGTTATTTTAGCCTTAAGGTTTTTAATTTTCTGCCCTAACATGCAAGGAAACATATCACGCATACATCCATACATGTCATACATCAAAACAATAAAACCAAAAATAAAGCATGGATAATTAATTATCCAATTATCATGGTCTTCTTCCTTGAGTTGAATCCGAGAAAATCTTCGGCTCGATCTCTCCCACTGAATCAAGCATCTCGTCGCTTCTCCCTACTGGTCGTGGATTTTCAAAATATTAAAATTTTACTTTTATGCAAAATTAATTACATAAAAAATTTAATTTTAAATCCCGACTTCAATGACGCAACGAACGGCGCTAAAACGGACCGACTAAAATCGACGACCCGGCCCCAACCAAATAATGGCCCACTGCCGTTGCTGGCACGCTGGCAATGGCTGGCCACGGCAGTGCCTCTTGTCGCCGGCAAATTTCATTGCCGGCCGCTTCGCCATTCCTGGGCAGTCCTGCTTCTCTATTTCTTCGTGATCCCGTCTTTTCGAATTCGATTACAATTTTATACGAAATAAAATACATCGAAATTACATCAAGATTACACGAAAAATAAAACCACCTAGAACTACCCGCGGATTTTCTCACGGGAAAAACCATTACATGCCTCAAAAGCGGGCCAAACCAACAATTGCATAATTAATAAAAATAAATAAATAAATGCACCATTCATATAAACCATGATAATTGGATCATATCACTGCAAGAACACATCTAGCAAAATATTCCAACATCAAAATATATGAATATTTAAATTGCTATCAATTAATCACTAAAATTAATTAAAATAGCAAAAGCCTAAAAATCCGGCTCCGATACCAATTGTTGGAAAGTAAAACGCAATGAGCGAAGTTTGGGAAAATATGATTATAGCGTTTTACGCATCTACGAGCATTAGATCTATTTAGGCATGCTAATTAATTAATTACTAAGACTAACAAGCAATTTAAATATTATTTATTATTTATTAATTAAATATGTTGATTAATTAAAATATCCTAATCTAGATCCAAGATCATAGGATATTACCTTTTGAAGCGGTTGGTTATTTCCTTCTTGATCGCCTTGTATTTCTACCTTGGATCTTCTAGAGTATGATCCGCCTTGAACCGGACGTTGTGTGGGCAACGAGCTACGGAACTTGCTTGGACACCTATGGATCGGCCGAAACAACTTTGATATGTGATCACTATATTTTTCTTTGCTCTCTAGTATTTTATGAACACTCTTAGCAAATTAATTGTGTTATCTAAATTGTAGAATCAAAGACACAAGTCTAGATCTACAATTAAACACAAGAGGAAAAAATTGATCACACAATCTCACCAAGCATGTACCAATCGCCAACACCCCATAATGTCCTATTTATAGGCTCTTGGACTACTACTAGGGATCTAAAGGAGGATTATGGAAGGACTCCCAATTAATTCACCTTACCTTATTAGGACTCTTCCTAATATATGGTGAATCAATTAATATCAACTTAGTCCACTAAAAAGTTGATATTGCACTTCCTACCAAAATCCCAAATTACGAAATTGGGCTCCTTATTAAATATATTATTTCCGTGTTTAAGATATCGAATGTCCATTAATTAATTATAAGCTACCGTGACTTTAATTAATTAATATCTTATCCAAGAGTAGTACCACTCGAACCTTATTATTATATCGGAATTAAATCCACTCAGGTTTAATATAATAATCATTATCGAGCTCCTCAAGGGGACATCATCAACCCGCACGAGTCGGGACACGATTTCTAGTAATAATAATAATTGTCGTATAAACAATATTATTGCCCAAGATACGAGGCTTATTGAGTCGATCATTTTGACTCTCACCTATGGTAAATCAAAGCAATAATTATTATAAATACACAATTAAATATTATATACTTAGAATTAAGAAATAATAATTATCCGAGATTTACGTTCTTCTTACAACAAGATGTAAGACACTATCTCACCTCGATCCTGTTCAACGTATGCAAATACGCTAATGTATGCTAATAGTCAAGACCAACTATACTCAAGCATACACTACAACCCTTTATATAATTTGTCTAATAATTATATAGGTTGTGAACTATTATATTATTTTATAAGGCACCGATAATGTGATCTTCCGTGTGACACCAACACACCACATTATCTACAATATAAAATAATTAGACATTTCATTTGCATAACCATAACGTGAATTAATATGCAAAACATGTGATTAAATATAATTAATATCCTCATAGGTAGTAATAGGGAATTTAGGTAATACAAGCATAAAGTATGCTTTGCAGTATACAATCCTAACACCTCGACCCTTTTTCATTTTGAAGCTTTCTTAGGTGCTCAGGTAACTTTGATGTTGTATCCTTTTTCTTACTTAGAAAAATAGTCCAAGCATACCTGGAATAATCATCAACAATAACGAGACAGTATTTCTTGCCTCCCAAACTTACCGGGTCTACAGGACCATAGAGATCCATGTGTAGCATTTCCAAAATTCAGTGAGTGGAAACGTAGGATTTGCTTTTCAGGGTGGACTTGATTTGCTTGCCTTTCTGACAGGGTCCACAAACGCTGTCTTTTTGGAATGAAACATTTGGCAATCCTCTAACCAATCCCTGTCTTGAGAGCTTTTTGATCGTCTTGAAGTTGAAGTGTGACATCCACTTGTGCCATAGCCAGCTTAGATCTGCATTGCCTTTGGCAACAAAACACGGAATTGAGGAGCTCGTAGGCATCCAGTCAGCAATATACATATTACCTGATCTGATTCATGTCAGCACAACTTCTTTGGTTAGGATGTTCTTGACTCTGCAGTGATCTATATAGAACTTCACCGAGAACTGTTTGTCACAGAACTAGCTAATACTAAGTAGATTATACTGTAAGCCTTCAACATAAGCTACGTATGTGACTTTGAATTTCCTACAAGTAGGGTTCCCTTCCTTCTTGTTCTTCCTTTAGATTTATCACCGAAGCGCACTTCTGGACCGCGACCTTCTACAAAATCTGAGAGCTTGCTCTTGTCTCCTGTCATATGCTGAGAACATCCGCTATCGAAGTACCAGATGTCCTTCTCAAGAATGTTCTGTAGGCAAAGAATTTAAGTAGATTTAGGTCTCCTTTGATTGTTGGGTCCATGTAGGTTAGTGCCTTTTGGTACCCACATTTTCCTGATAGCAATTGGCTTACTGTAGGTTACATTAGGTACAGTCTTGCGGTATCTACGTGGGGCATGTACGTAGTTACTGTAGCCATGATAATCATTATGCATGTAAAAATCAGGGTTATTATTATTAATCCAGTACTTATGCCGTCTCGGAGGTGGAGCCATTTTCTTTGGCCTTACAGCTTGCCTTCTGGGTCTCCAGTTGGATTCCCAAAGCTATTGTCGATGCTGTGTGGACACCTGTTTTCTTGAGGGATAATGAGACTCCTGTATCCCGTACCTAGGCGTGCTATACTGAAAGTACTGCCGTGCGGGCCTTTGGTATTTAGATACAGCCTTCTTTCTCAATGGCTATTGGCGCGATTGATATGCTCGGGGAGCATGTTGTTGCGTGTGCCTTACAGGTTGGAATGGCTGAGGATTCTGCTGTTTCGAATAGGATTGCGGGGGCGGAATGGCAGCCTTTGTTTTTCGCGGTGCAACAGGTTCCTTCATAGGACTTGGAATTTCTTCCGATACAGGAATGTGTTCCACATCCCTGATGAACACAGTACTAGTTTTTCCCTTTGTTGGAAAATGAGCTGTATCCTAAGCCATTATTATCATGAGCATGTTGCCCAGTGTTTAGAATTTCTTCCATTCTTTTAGATGATTTCTCGAAAGATTTCAGAATGGTCTCAAGTTCGCCTTCTCGTTTTTCGAGAGTGTTAAATTTGGCTTGAAGTAGAACAAAATCATTTGTCTTGCTTCCATTTTGAGACTTAGCCTCACTTAGTTCATGAGCAAGTTGATGATTTCTCTCCACGAGTTTTTCATTCTCGACCTTGCTGTTTTCACAATCAATTGACATATTTTCATAGTTTATCTTCAGCAAGTCGTTTTCTTCTTTCAGCTCTATGTTGGAAAGTTGAAGCTGAATGTTTTCATTTTTCAAAGTCTCGTGGGATTTTTGAATATTCTTAAATTCATTCATCATGTTTTCGAAAGTATGCGATGCATTTACTGGAATAATTGAGGTTGAGCTTACCTCATCACCGCTATCTTCTTCTTCCGGAATGTCCTTTGCCATAAAGCACATATATGCCTTATCTTCGAATTCATCGTCAGATGAGTCATTGTCAGTGACTACCTGAAGACATTCTTCGGATTTGGATGGTGTGGGGGAGGCTTCTGATTCTCCTATCAGGGCCCTGAGCTTGTTTTTCCAAGCACATCTTCGTTCATCCCTCTCTTGTTGCTCGGCTTCCGGCAACCTTTGAACTTTAGGATGAGGACATTTGTTTGCATAGTGTCCTGGTTTCCTGCAATTATAACACAGGTTAGCATCACCAGAGGAAGTTTCAGTACTTACCTTGTGAATAGGCTTGGGCCTGTATGGAGTCTTTCCAGACTGCTTGATGAAAATTTTGAATTTATGCATGAGGAGCGCCATTTCGTCTTGCGACAGGATGTCGTCGTCGCTGTCAGCATACATATGAGTGGGCTTTGATGAGCTCGGCATGCTGTGTCTTTGGTTCGACATAGCATCTAAGGCTGTAGTCCTGGCAGGAAATTCTTCAGCTTTCTCTCTCCTGTCTATATCATACTCAAATGCTTTAAGGTCAGAAAAGAGATCAAAAGTAGATATTTCACTAAGATTGCACGACACACGCATAGTTGTGGTCTTAATGTCCCATCGGGCAGGGAGAGATCTGAAAATCTTTAGGTTTTTCTCCCTTTGTGTATAAATTTTACCTAATGCTTCAAGTTCACCAACAATGCCAGTGAATCTGAGGTCAAGTCCTCAAGTGTTTCAGTTGGTTTCATTTCAAAATATTCAAATTGCTGAGTTAATTTTGAAATCTTATTTTATTTTGAGAGCTCAGTTCCCTCACAAATTAACTTGAGTTTATCCCAGATATCCTTGGCTGTTTTACAGCTCTTTACCTTACAGAATGTGCCTTTGTCAAGAGTGACAAATAGCGCATTCTTCGCGACATTGTCGAGGTTGGCGCGCTTTCTATCATCATAAGTCCATTATTCGCGCTCTTTATCGAGCATCTCAGCATGAGCTTGGCCTTCAATCCTAGGGACCGGATTTACCTTCATAATTTTGATGGGGCCATCCTGTATTACAAAAATCATCTCTTCGTGCATAGCTGCAAGATAAGCCTCCATCCTGATTCTCCAATCATCAAACTCATTAATAGAGAATATAGGAACTTTGTTGATCATTGATGTATCCATATGAGAATGTAGGAATGAAAAAGACTGTTTTACAAAAATAAGTGATTTTGGATCTGATTCGGTTAAAAATACGACTGATTCTTTTTAGAATCAATTGCTCCGATACCACTTTTTGGCCACTAAGTATACAGAATACAGCTTGGAAAGTGTTTAAGCAACAGGCTCTACGATTTTCAAATCTGAGTGCGTAGCAGAAGTCTTTAATACAGTAAGTTGCTGAAGATACAACAACTAGGTGTGCAGTGTATACTTAAATAATCACAATTAATAAAACAATAAAGGCAGAAGGTAAATAACACAATCTTTAAAGTGGTTTGAGTTAAACCCCTCTACGTCCACTGGTCCTCCACACAGTAGTAAAAAGTTTATTATAATTATTGCGTACACAACTACGTAATTATAACCAAACCTATCAATGTATCGTTCACACAGATTGATACAATGATCGTAGCCTCCAACCATTCACACATATTGGTTAAAGCTAATTCTTGGCTTGCTTATTCACACACAGTTCCAAAGCTTCGTATCTTCAACGCAGATCCGTCACACACAGTTTGGGAAAGGCAAGGTTTCTCAGTTCACACAGAGCTGAAGGTTTTGTTCAAGATTTGAACGATTGGTTGAACAACAGCTTTGACTTTCTGAGCTTTTAGATGATGATGTGTTGTCCACGATTTGAGCACTTGTATATCTCGTCTGTCAGAATAGCAGTATGCTTTGGGAGATATGTTTGCTCAGATGTATATGATGATAACTTGGTTATAGTTGATTTCGTGCCTCTCTATATTGTTGTGTCTGATCTTCAAAGTCTGGGGATATATATAGCCTTTGAAATATATCCGTTGAGTTAGATCCGTTGAGCAAGATTCTGTGACAACTTGATAGTTGACTAAGATCCGGATATTGCGAGATTTGAAGATCTCTGACGACTTGATATTTAAATGCTTTATCCTTTAGTATTTAAATATATCCCTTTAAACGGGATTTAGACTTTAGCGAATAATGAAGATTCCTTCTGTCCTGTTTGGATACTGAATGGAAGGATTTCTGTATTGATGATTCGAGACAGCTTTCATACTTAGCTTTACGAGACTCTTTGCTGTAAGATAGATTCACTGTATGTTGGGGTCTTCGATACATGTTGACACCTTTGATCAGCTTTTCGATACAACAGTTTGCTGTATGCAGGATTGGCATATTGTCAAAACATTTTGTCATGATCTTTCGATACAGGGATTGTTATCCCAACAATTTCGATACCGGGTATTTGTTATCCCAACAACCCTCCTTTCTTAGATGGTTCAAACTTTATGACATGGAAGAAGAAAATGTCTATCTTCATCCGAGCTCACGATATTGAAATTTGGAAGGTCATTGCTCTTGGACCTACCATTCCAAAGAAGACGGATGGCTAGATCAAAAGCTTTGAAGAGTACGACGATGCTGACTGGAAGAACGATCACTTCAATAGTAAAGCTACTCAATTGCTTTACTGTGCTCTCAACCCAGAAGATCACAACCGAATCTCTTCTTGCGAGACGGCCAAAGAGATCTGGAAAATGCTCGAAATTACCCATGAAGGTACGAGTCAAGTAAAAGAAACCAAAATCAATATGCTTCTTCACGATTATGAACTCTTCACTATGAAAGAAGAAGAAAGCATTACCAGTATGCTTGACCGATTCTCGGCTATCCCAAATGGGCAAGCTTCCTTCGGAAAACCGATATCATGTAGTGATAAAGCCAAGAAAATCCTTCGGTCTCTACCAAGAGAATGGGACGCTACTGTTACGGCTATCATGGAGTCGAAAGATCTCAACACCATAGAATTCAGTGCTCTCATTGGATATCTCATCAATTACGAGATTGTCATTAAATCTCGAAGTTTGAAACCAAAGCCCAAGGAGAGAGAAAGGACGATCGTCTTCAAAGCGAAAGAAGATAGCGATCTAGAAGATGAACCTATCGAAGAAGAGGATGAAGAAACAGCCTTTTATGCCAAAAATATAAAGAAAGTCAAAAATCTTCTACAAAGGCGCCGGAGAGACATCAAACAAGAACCAAGGGATGAATCCAAGAAGACTCACTTCCCACAAAATAAAAGGTTCGACAATACTTGTCGAAGGTGCGGCGTTCCAGGCCATTTTGCTAAAGATTGTCGTGCTGCTGCTCTAATGAGTTCATCAAAACCACCTCACGAAAGTTCAAAAAGAAGGAAGTCTATGTCGCTACATGGAGCGATGATGATGAGGATGATGAACCTCAAGTTCAAACCAATCTTGCTCTAATGGCCCGCGCATATGAAGATAGCGATGAAGAAGTCGAGGTTAGTGATTCTTCTCATGAAGAGAATACGTAAAAGTTTCCAATATAAATAAAGATTTGAAAAAGAAAATAAAGTCTCTTGAAAGTGAAAATTCAAAATTATTGAAAAACAAGGATGTATTGATTGATCATACAAATTGTATAGAAAACAAGAAAATTCTGAGAGATGACTTACACAAAACTCAGAAAGAATTGAAACTTTACGTTAGAAAATTTTCGTGTGATAATGACAAATTTGAGCAACTCTTATTTGGTCAAAAATTTTCTCTTTCAAAACAAGGACTTGGGTATAATTTATTCCCAATGAAAAAGTCCTTAGAAATTACCACAAAAGATTCGGACACTTTAAAAACGGGAATTCCATCATGTCCAAAATGTTTAAAACCAGTACATACCGAAAATTACTGTAGAAGTTCTAGACGAACTATAAAAGTCAAACAAATTTGGGTACCTAAAGGGACCATTGTTCAAAACTAAGTTTTTATATCTAACTCCACAGGACCCAAATTAGCCTGGGTACCTATAAAACGGAAGAAAATTGTTTTTGTAGGTACAAGCAAGGAAGACAACAGTATCAAATAAATGGTATGTTGATAGTGGATGTTCAAATCACATGAGTGGGAATGAAAATCTCTTCACGGAGCTGAAAAAGGAAGATTGTGGTTGTGTAACATTTGGCGATAATAAAAAGGGCCAAATAAAAGGGACAGGTAAGATAGGTAAGAAACCTTTGCCTACTATTGAAAATGTTCTATTTGTTGATGGTCTTTGCGATAATCTTCTAAGTGTTTCCCAACTTTGTGACACTAGTCTTAAATTAATTTTTGAAAGTACGCATTGCACTGCAATGAGAAAAGACCAAGTCGTTTTTATTGGATTGCGATACGGAAATATTTATATTGTTGATCTCCAAGATGAATTTTCTTTCAACGAAAAATGTTTACTTTCATACGATGAAAATGCCGTTATTTGGCACCGAAAATTGGGTCACGCCTCTTTAACACTTCTTTCAAAATTGGCCAAAAACGATATTGTTCGTGGTCTACCAAAATTAAATTTCAGAAAAGAACACATTTGTGAGGCCTGTATCAAAGGTAAACATGCTAGAGGCTCGTTTAAACCAAAAATGGAAATTCCCACTAGTCGCATTCTTGAATTAATTCATATGGATTCGATTGGTCCATCTCGGCATGCTAGCTTAACAGGAAAACTTAAACTTTAGTTCTTGTTGATGATTTTTCTATATTTACTTGGGTAAAATTCTTGACAAATAAAAATGATGCATTTAATGAGTTTGTTAAGTGGTGTAAGGTTACCCAGAAGGAAAAAGAGTTACCAATTATCGCCATCCGAACCGATCATGGTGGAGAATTTGATTCAAATTTTTTTGAAGATTGGTGCGATAATTATGGTATTGGGCACAATTTTTCGGCACCTCGAACACCTCAACAAATTGGAGTTGTCGAGAGGAAGAATCGCTCTCTAGAAGAAATGAGCCGAACAATGCTCAATGAATATGGGCTTCCTAAATATTTCTGGGCCGAAGCCGTTAACACCGCTTGCTATGTTATTAATCGAGTCCATCTCCAGAGGAACAAAATAATGACTCCATATGAGATATTTAAAGGTAAAAAGCCCAATTTATCTTATTTTCATCCATTTGGTTGCAAGGTATTTATTCATAATAATGGTAAGGATAATTTGGGAAAATTTGACTCTAAATCAGATATCGGTATATTTCTTTGTTATTCGACTAATAGTAAAGCTTATCGTGTATTTAATTGTAGAAGAGACTCGGTAGAAGAGTCAATTCATGTAAAATTCGATGATACAGTTTTACCCCCGAGAAAGGTTGTTTTTGATGATGATGCAGGTATGGTTCCGGCTAAAGAAGTGTCAGAAGCATCAAAGGAGCTGGAAAAGCTCGACTTAAGCTCGGACAAGAGGAGGAGAATTCTTACAACCTTTCTAAAGATTGGGCAAATGTGAAAGACCATCCGTCTCGAAAAAATCGATGAAGGTGTACGAACTAGGAGAAATATAAACGATTGTATTAACAATATTGCGTTTATTTCTCTTACAGAACCAAAGAATATTGATGAAGCCATCAATGACGATAATTGGGCTATTTCTATGCAAGAAGAGCTAAATCAATTCGAAAGAATTAATGTTTGGGAACTGGTTCCGGCACCGGTAGACAAATCAATCATTGGTACTAAATGGGTTCATAAAATTAAGACCAATGATGATGGTCTCCCAATTAAGAATAAATCGAGATTGGTCGCCCAAAGGAATAATCAAGAAGAAGGCTTGGATTATGAGGAAACATTTGCTCCTGTTGCTCGTCTTGAGGCAACTCGTCTTCTCTGTGCCTTTGCTGCGTACAAGAGAATCAAACTCCATCAAATGGATGTAAAGAGTGCGTTCCTAAATGGAATCATCCAGGAGGAGGTGTATGTCAAGCAACCGCCGGGTTTTGAAGACTATGATCAAAACAAGCTCTCTATGGATTAAAACAAGCTCCGAGAGCATGGTATGATCGTTTAAGCACTTTTCTTATTTCAAATGGGTATAAAAGAGGTAATGTTGATAATACCCTATTTATTAAATATTTAGGTGATGATATGCTTATTTGCTAAATTTATGTGGACGACATTGTTTTTGGTGCAACTAACGAATCTCTGTCCCAAGAATTTTCAAATCTTATGAAGGGAGAATTCGAAATGAGCATGTTGGGAGAGTTAAAAAACATTCTCGGACTCCAAATTAAGCAACTAAATGACGGAATGTTCATTCATCAATCGAAGTACGTCAATGAGCTCTTAAAAAAATTTAAGATGGAAGATTGCAAAGAAATATCTACTCCTATGTCTTCCACTCTTTAGCTCGACAAAGATGAAAAAGGTAAGTCGGTTGACCAAAAACAATATCGAGGTATGATCGGCTCTTTACTTTATTTAACTGCATCTAGACACGATATAATGTTTGCTACTTGCTTATGTGCTCGTTTTCAAGCAAATCCTAAAGAATCCCATCTCATTGCATACAAAAGGATTTTTTGTTATTTAAAAATCACTCCTGGCTTAGGCCTGTGGTATCCATCAAGCATTGATTTCCAACTTTTTGCATATAGTGATGCCGATTTTAAAGGATGCAAAATTGATAGATAGAGCACCACCGGAACTTGTCATTTTATGAGTTCATGTTTAATTTCATGGGGGGAGTAAGAATCAGACTAGTTTTGCTACTTCCACAGCTGAAGCAGAATATGTGGCTGCGGGAAGTGCATGTGCACAAGTCCTATGGATCAAAAATCAACTATTAGATTATGGCATCGAGCTTAAAAATACACCAATTTTTTGTGACAATACAAGTGCCATAAATTTAAGCAAAAAACCCATATTGCATAGTAGGACAAAGCATATAGAAATTCGTCACCACTTTATTCGTGACCATGTCCAAAACGGGAATGTACGTCTCCAATTTGTTGGTACTAATGAACAATTGGCGGATATTTTTACAAAACCATTACCCGAAGATGCTTTCAATTTTATTCGCATAAATTTAGGAATGGGACATGTTGATCATTTTTAAGTTTTGCATATTCATCATATTTACATTGAATGGTCATTAAAAAATGGGATATCATCGAAAGGAATTCACTGTTCATTTGGTCCGGCTTACGGCCATTACAATAGGAAAATTACGTACGTAAGAAGACATTACGTACGTAACGCGACTTCGGACTACGTATGTAACGGAACCCAGTTTTTAGTATAGGTAGTTTTGGACTTTTCATTACGTACATTACGAAAACCATATAACGTACGTAACGCCCTATTTCCCTGTTACTTAAATACCCCGATCGGCAATTATCCCCCCATTTTATTTCTAATTCTTAATCGCTTCCCATCGAACCTTTCTCAAAACTCCACAAAATCCATCTGACTTCTCAAACTTCCGGTCGATTCCATCAATGGCTACTAGGACGAACAAGAAACGCAGAGGAGAAACTTCTCAATCCTCATCAACACCCTCTGGAGAACCGGTTTTTTGGAATGCTCAAGCCGCAAAGATCTTCCAAGAAGTGTTAATCGACGAAGAAGTAGCTCCGAGTCACCATTTTGGATTTGAATCTTTGAACTCAGTTGGTATTGGAATAGAGGAATTCTTTGATATGCTTGGTATCAATCGCTTCGTAAGTCTTGCTCGCCCGATTTTTGTGGATTGCGTACGGGAATTCTACGCAAATTTCTTTGTGTCTTATGATTCTGATGGATTAGCCGTTGTTAACTCCATTGTTCGTGGTAAACCTGTCATGTTTGATGCCGCTAAATTATCCGATATTTTTGGTCTCCTTAATGAGGGATTTTGTTGTAAGGGTCAATTTGCCGCTCCGGATGAAGTGATTGATAATTTTTCTGATGATGAAACCTATAGTGTTCATGAAGTTAAGGTTCGTGATTACTTGACAGCCAAAGCTGTGATTGAAGTAAATACGGTTCGATTTGAAAACAATGATTTTGGAATCAATATTCGTCTACTCCATGACGTTATTACTAGATGCCTAATGCCTAAGGTCAATGCTCAGCAGCGTCTAGTAAATATCGACATGGAAATCATTTACCATATGTTGAAAGACCATCAAGTAAACTTTGCTTCGATTGTACTAAAATGGTTTGTGGAAAAAGGACTAATTTTCCACAAGAAAAGCTACGCCAAGGTCGACCGTCAGCGCAAGTCCGGAATGCCTTTCGGATCCATTTTGACTGAGATATTCGAGAATGCAGGAGTTGATCTTTCAGGGCTACACGGGGTCGCCATCCCGAGGGGGAGCCTAGTACACGAGGGTACAATCCGAACCATGAAATATCTTCGAACACAAAACCGTGGATGGGTGTACTTCGCCTACCTAAAGGACGACGATCGTTTAGTCGAGGGTGGTGTCCTACCGCGACCGGATAAGAGGATCACATCTCGAGGCATTGCTCATGATAGGCCTCGTCTTGCTACTCAGCCAGGGCCTTCTAGACCGAGACAGGAGAGCTCTTCCTCTAAGATGATCGCTCGTATAGATAAGCTAGAGAAAGAAATGAGCGAAATCAAAATTATGGTTAAAAGTATATGTACTCATTTCGGTATCCCTCCTACAACTTCAGAAGCCGACCTTGACTAGCAGATTTCCTTTCTTATGATGATTATTCTGTTTTGTTAAAGACCAACATTCCATGCATTTTTCTATGTTTTTTATAAACTCTTGCTGCCTTTGTTTTACTTGAATGAATATGTTCTTTCTCGTCTTGACTATTTTCATTGCTATCTATTACTATTCGTTGATATTTCGTTGCTATTCGTTGAATATTCTGTGACTTGCTCTTACAGGTTCTCTTATCTTTTTTTTAATGACAAAAAGGGGGAGAAAAATATGTTTCGTCTTTGAAATATCCCTTGATTATTTTAGGGGGAGTATTACTTTACTTAAAAATCTTTCGATTTTCCAAAACTCGTCTTTTTCAAAAAACTCCCATATAAATTTTTGTCATCATCAAAAAGGGGGAGATTGTTGGTATAATATTTTTTCATAATTCGTTTTACACATTTTGATGATGAGTTACTTAACCAAAATTTATTTTAGATATTTTTCTACACTTAACGTACGTAAACCGCTCATATCTAACGTACGTAACACTCACAGTTTTGGCAAGATTTTTTGTGCAGGTAACGTACGTAATACTGAATGTATAACATACGTAAGGTTCGAAATTCTGCCCGTTGCAAGTCAACACGAAAAGTCATCAACCATTACACCAAGTCTACACATCTAACGGCTCTTTGACTAATGCATTACATACGTAATCAACGTTTCCATAATGTACATAACGAGTTTCATCACATGCCACTGAACTATTTTTAGGAGTTCATTATGGCCGTTACACATGATGTGTAACGTACGTAATATTGATAACGTACGTAAACAGACTTATAACGTACGTAAAGTGTGCCACTGCTCCAACGGGAAACTCACCTCATGAAGGCTATAAATAGCACCAGTCAAGGATTTGGAATATACACAACTTATCTGAGCTTACAAACATACTCAAGATATATCAAGTATATATTACGAGAGATATACACATTCTACATTGTGATACGAGAAGAATTGTTCTATCATTTATTATCTATATTCTTGTATCAACGAGCGATATATCATGTAAAGTCGAGTTCCTACTCGCAATTGTTTTATTGTAAGGTTGTCTTGTACCCAGAAAAACAAGAGTATTTTAGTGTGGTTTTCCTGAGCCCGAAAATCAAGAAATTGTAAAGAGTTGGCACTAAACTAGAAAGTGCATTCAAAGGTTTCTAAGAAAAGTCCTAGTCGATAAAACTAGGTAGGGGATGTAGGCTTCGTTAATAGCCGAACCTCTCAAACAATTTCTTATGTTCTTTCTTTTCCGCATTTTATTTACTCTGATATTTAGCTTCTGCACAAAAAGAGTTGAAAACTATTATCCACACTATTCAACCCCCTTGTAGTGGCGGTACCAATCCAACAGGTGCAAAGTCTCGATCTAATGATCCGTTCACAAATTTAATTTGTGATTTTCTGGATCCGTCAAAATTGCACCCACGGTTTCACGTCGTCTCATCGAGTACAAATCTATAGATCGGAGCACTCCATCTATTACTCCATATCAAGTGCTTAATTTTATGATCGAGGTAATTATCTAAACTTGTCGCTGTTTCAGTTCTATCTTTTCAGGAAATTTCTTTTGGGGATAAGGGGTTCTTAGGTTCTTTATCTCCCACGCTACTTTGCGGTGGATCAGACCGCGAGAGAAGTTGGTATTTCTGCATGTCCAAGAAAACTGTGTGACGGTCCTGGGGGAGTCACGAAATTGTTGAAAGTCAATACTTGTGGTCATTGCATACACCACGTATCTGGGTATGATTTCATATTACCGCCTTGGCCGACTTTAGTAACAATAATTAACTGATTAAGGGAAGTATATCGAGTAATGGTTATGTTACAAGCTTTTAAAAAGCATCGATTGTTACCGTATACATTGTCACTGAAAATCCAACAAGACTTACTTCCTCTTATTTATATATTGGAGATGGCACAAACTCCAATATTCACCCGGAGTTCGAAATCCTTGACCATGCTGCTAAGGAGTTCCATAGGTGGGTCTCAGATGTTCGCTTGGCATTCGTCGGTAAGAGATTTACTATCACTCTCTTTCCTTCTAATGAGACTGCCGCTCAGGAATCGAGCAAGAAAACCAAGGCTAATGCACTGATGTACTTGCATAAATATATACATTCGTTGTTGAAAAAGTGTTACATGAATTTGCGAACTCCCAAATAACTATGGGATACACTTGAACAATATTTTAATAATGTGCATGATCAGCGCTTTCCCGAATTGCACCTTCAATGGAAGCAAATTCGGTTCTTGGATTATGAGAATGTGGAGGCCTATAATCAAGTCGCTCTCGATCTTTGCGCTGATCTTGGTTTTTATGGTGTCAAGAAGTCCAATCAAGACCTGATTTAAAAGATTCTTAACACGATTCCAGTGGGAGCAAGTGTGATTGCTCATCAGCTGCGCGTTGCTTATGAGTAAGAGATAATTCAAATTTTTAGCGACTTTATCTTCCACCTCACGAAAAAAGAAAGGCATCCCGAGATTATTCTCAGCATTAATGCGTGCCCAGGTGGTATGAAGCCGATTCCGAAAGTGAATTAGGCTACCCAAAGGAAGGCACCACGACAAATAGAAAAAATAAGGTTGCTTAGTTTTTGCAAGCACCGCGGGTGCATTACTCGAGCAAGCGAAGGAAAGGATGAGGTCATCGTTCCAATGTGTGGCTCGGCCACCAGTGATAGTGGAGCCCAACTACGTGGAACACCACTTGCCACTAGGAACGGACCCACCCCGAGAGAAGACTGGAATTGCTATACTTGCAGTTCGACGAAGCATACTTATGAAATTGCAAAGCGCCAAAGAACATCCAAGCCTACCACAAGCAGTATAAACAGTATTTGACCCAAGAGTCGAATTATATGGAGGAAATAATGAAAATATGGAGGTGAACCATATTGATATCCGTCCTCTCACCATCGCCGACAAAGACCAGCATTTGAATGCTACTGACTTTGACTAGATCATTGTAGTTTGACTAGTTTTTTACGCTTTGATTTATGTCTTATCTTGTTTTTAGTTTTGTTTGAGAATTGCTTTCGGATTTTCTATGAATATAATAAAGTTACCATGATGAATAAAATTCTATTAGTTGTTGTGATTGTGCAAGAATTAATTTTATTTTTGCCTCAAATAGCATGTCTGGTGGTTTTTACAAAATAATTGCTCAGTAAGACTTGCTCGGTTAATTTCGATGCACTGAGTGGATTTTATAAACAACTTTTGATCACAAGTAGGCGCATCCTCCTTGGTACTTATTTATTCTTTGAAAGTTCAAATTGAATCAATGGGTTTTAAACAGCCTCCAACATTCTTACTTTCTCTGTAAGTCTACCAAGTTGGAGTTACTGAAATGATCATTGGTAGAGATAGAAATCGAACACCCTGCTGTGTTTTCCATATTTTTGCATCAATATTAATACCTTTGAAAAGGATTCAACCTTGCTCTATTACTAAAAAATAAGGAAATGCCAAAATAGAAACTCAAAACGAACACTACGATTCGAGTTTAATGATCCAAAAAGTGCATGACCAATGAATAGAAAGATATGGAAGTCTATTTTCCAAAACAACTAACCGTTCATTTATAGCCTTCTTAACGGAGGAGTTGTTTCTATTTTAGTTAATAAAGGTCAAAATATGTTGAAATTATTTCCAGCGATTGTGCTAACTATGATTCTAACCACCTGGTTGAGTTCCTCCAAACTCAAAGTTAGTGAGTTTGTGCTAATGTATTTTAACCCAAGACTAATCTAGTTTCATGTCTTATTGTAGATGTCTCGTTGCGAAATTGAGTGCCTTGCTGATTGTGGAACAACCTACACTATTCTTCGGAATAGGCAATTATTCAGGGATATTGTGCCGTACATATCCTCAGTGACAACAATGATTGGTTCCTCCCAAGTAATTCAAGGAAGGGGACCTGCTCATTTCTTGCTACCTAATGTTACGCAAATCAAGATCACAAATGCTCTCTCTGCCTTAAGAGCGAATCGAAGCTTGCCAGTTTTAGGGACATCCGCACCAACGGTTATCACCTTGATACGTTATCACCTTGATATGCATTGTGATAATGGAATGGAATTTTTATGTGATACTCTAGCAGAATACGGAAGACGCCGCATTTTCAAGAAACTGATGAGTCTAAATAGTGGTTTATACCAAACTACAGTAAGGGTTATTGAATCTTATGCTGCGAGTGATGAACTTTGTGATTCCGAAGTATACCAACTGTGGCATGACTGACTTGGTCACCCTGTATGCAACATGATGATTCACATTTTCAAAAACTCACACCGTCATCCATTTTTCAAGTTCAGAGAATTATTAGAAGCACCGCTCGACATCGGCATTGATGTGAGTAAGTCTGATATAGTATTGTAACACCCCCGATATATTCGGGAATATTACAGCGCCGTAAATCCTTTACGTAAGGATTTACAAGGCTGAAGATTTGAACAAGTATAAAAAGGTACTAATAATTGGAAATAACGGAATTACAGTACATCAGTTCTGACCCAATACAGGAATAGTACAATTGTTCAACAAAACTTAATAATACATCACCGAATTCAAAATATCATAACCGACTTCGTACTCGAGTACTTATTGAAATAACAAATAAACAACAGATAAGTAAACCTTGGCCGACATCACTGCACCCTCGTCGTCATACTGCTCCGGTGGTTGTTTCACTCTCCCGGATCCCGAACACAAACAAAATGTTCACCCCCGAAGGGGTTAGCACAACGATGCTAGTACAAGTACTACAAAGATATTATTCATATCTCACGGTGAATAATAATGATAACGTAAACGACAAAATACCAACGAGTCTTCTCCTACGAAACTCAAACATAACATACACAATCGATAATCACAACATGATATCAATACATACACATGGTAATTCCATCGATCCAGCGTTCATCGCCTAGAACCCACGATGATCCCGCTGACCAACCCGTGGTGGAAAACCCGTCCGATGATCCAAAGGCACGCTAGCATAGATCCCCGATGATCCCGTCGGACCAACACGAGGTGGACACACAATAACGACATACATGCACGACAATATGTATAACAACAATACATAAAACAATTAAGGTACTTGCCTCGATTTGAAGACAATAACAATACTTCCACGAAAATGAACACTCGAAGGTCGTCCTCCTCAATCAATCACGTAACGAGACCAAACCTTAACAAAAGAAATGATATAGGATTTATCTCACGTATGAATGTTAAACAATTCGATTAACGGTCAAAAGTTCATAAACTGCAATCTGCCCGAATAGCTTAGCGCACGCTAAGTACTCTGTGTAGCGTGCGTTACGTCTGTCCAATAGCGCACGCAAACAACAGAGCCTAGCGCACGCTAACGATGCATGGTCAGTACCTCACTGACCAGCCAGTTGACTCGTCTGATGGTCTAGCGTACGTTACGTACCAAACGTAGCGCACGCTAACAACTGCTCGATAGCGCACGTTACACTGCATATCATAGCGTGCGCTATTCGCATGGCGCCATCACGAAAAGAAATCGTTTCTTGCCATGTTTGAAACAACGAAATCTTACGTGATAATTCATGTTACTACCATGAATACTATGTCTACACCCTCATGAATGATTATACGGATAAAGACAACTTCGGATTCAAGGATATGCATGCCAATATAAAACTATATTCTTTCCCGACTTCAAATCTTCATACGATAATACGAAAAACTAAATGGTTGATATCAACACCTCTATATCACCCATATTATCCTATCAAGTTGATAAACGTCCTATATATACTAGATAAATCCTTCCATGATCAAACCTTTAGATTTATCTAACAATAAGGATGTTAACGTCTAGTCCAAGATTACTATGAAATCATCTATTAGATTCGGTTAACCATTGATAGAAGCTTCTCTTCACATATTCAGTGTACTAAGATTCGAATCATGATGATTATAATCAAGGTATTCCAGGCTTATACAACTCACTATTCCAAACATGATATACTTGGATAATTCATCTATGAAAATCCATATCTTGTTAACATGATCATCCAAATCGTTAGAATCCAACTCTAAGTCTGGAGATAGATTGAACATACCTTAAAATGACGAAATCACTAAACCGTGAGGTAGAATCCAACTCCGGTTGGTTGTATGCTCTTCCAAGGTGCTATTCCACTTCCATGAACATTCCACGTGGTAACCAATGTATAAATATCAACAATATGTGTTCTTAAGTGTATAAGAGTATTTCTACAACTCTCTAAACTCTCAAGATTGAGGAAAGTGCGAAAGAAATGCAAGCCAACACGGTTGATGTCCCATTTATAATTTCTGCATTATTGATAAGTTAGCGCACGCTACTAAGCATCCCTTAGCGTGCGCTAATAATGGTTGACTTCAGATTTTGTCCGGGTGCGTCAGCGGGAATCTTATCCGGACCCATGTCCCGCTGGCGCACGAGCCAGCTGCCCCGCTCAATAATTGAGTCCTTAGCGCACGTTACTACTACCTGTGTAGCATACGCTAATAGTGGCCCGATAGCGCGCGTTAAGATACATTCTTAGCGTGCGCTATCACAAGGTTGTTTGAGCAATTATACATGTTTCTATACTTATGCATAATGATATTCATGCACTAAATATCACACTCCAATAATCAAAATCATCAATCCGAAATAATACATGGTTGAATACCGATGAAATACACTGTAATAAATCCGGATATTACATACTCTCCTACTAAAAAGGAGTTTCGTCCCGAAACTCAAGATGAAAATAACTCGGGATATCTAAACTTCATATCAGCTTCCGTTTTCCAAGTGGCTTCTTCCGTTCCATGACGTGACCACTGAACTTTGACCAAAACGATTGACTTGTTCCTCAGTTGCTTAACTCGACTCTCGAGTATCTTGACTGGTCTTTCTTCAAACGTTCCATCCTGTTCGACTTCGATCTCGCCGAAATCGATGATATGACTGGGATCTGGTATATATCTCCGTAACTGGGATACGTGGAACACGTTATGAACATGGCACAATGACGGCGATAATGCTAATCTGTAGGCCAACTCCCCAACTCTCTCGAGGATCTCAAATGGTCCGATATATCTCGGACTCAGCTTACCTTTCCTACCGAAACGAAAGATTCCCCGGGTAGGAGAAACCTTCAAAAGTACGTGATCTCCAGATCGAACTCCAATGGGCGGCGGCGACGTCCGCATAGATTTTTGGCGACTGGGCCAATGCCTTTCACGAATCAAGGCTATCTTCTCTCGAGTCCGCTCGATCAACTCGGTTCTGTTTCGATCAAGTCCGATGAATCGTCCCAACATAAGGGCGATCTCGCATCTCCTTCCGTATAATGCCTCAAACGGTGCCATCTTAATGGAAGCATGCCAACTATTGTTGTAAGTAAATTCAATCAATGGTAGATGAACTTCCCAATCGTTTGACCAATCTAAGGCACAGGCCCTTAGCATATCTTCCACCGCTTGTATAGTTCTCTCAGATTGTCCATCGGACTGCGGGTGATAAGTCAGATGAAGTTCAATTCGGTCCCCAAGGCCTTATGAACTGCCTTCCAAAAGTGAGACACAAAACGGCCATCTCGATCAGAAACAATGGTCTTCGGCGTACCATGCAATCGAACTATCTCTGAAATAAAGACTCGTGCCAACCTCTCTGGTCCCCACGTATCCTTAATGCCTAGAAAATGAGCCGATTTGGTTAAACGATCAACTATCACCCAAATCATGTTCATTCCTGTCCTGGTTTTCGGCATATTAGTGATGAAGTCCATTGATATGTCCTCCCACTTCCATTCAGGGATCGGGAGCGACTTCAACATTCCAGCAGGCCGTTGATGTTCGATCTTAACCTGCTGACAAGTCAAGCATTTCGAAACATAGTCCGCTACGTCTTTCTTCATGTTGCCCCACCAGAAATTCTGCTTCAAGTCCTTATACATTTTACTGGTGCCCGGGTGGATAGAATAGGGCGAACTATGAGCTTCCTTCATAATTGTTTGTTTCAGAACATCAACATCGGGAACGCAGAGTCGGTCCTGAAATCTCAAAACTCCATCGTCATGAATTATGAATCCGGGGGCCTTTCCTTTGATCACTTCGTCATGCAACCGAATCATCAGAGGGTCATCTGCCTGTCTAGATTTGATTTCTTCGGTTAATGACGAAGTTATCTCCATCACGCATGCTTGTCCCCTGACTCTCTCGTAACCACACTTCAATCCCTTCACGAATCATCTCTCGCTGAAGGCTAAGTTGGGAGGTCAGTGTCTCCGGCATCCGAATAGAGACAGGCTTGCGGCTAAGTGCATCGGCCACTACATTCGCTTTGCTGGATGATATAAAATCTCCAAGTCATAGTCCTTAATCAGATCCAACCATCTTCTTTGCCGCATATTCAACTCTTTCTTACAGAATATGTACTTGAGACTCTTATGATCCGTAAATATTTGACAGTGAGTCCCGTACAGATAATGCCTCCAAATCTTCAAGGCAAAAACCACTGCTGCTAGTTCCAAATCATGTGTCGGGTAATTCACTTCATAAGGTTTCAGTTGTCGCGATGCATAAGCGATCACCTTATCATTCTGCATCAACACGCACCCAAGTCCTTGGTTCAAGCATCACCGTAAACTATGAATCCCTCGCCTCCCTGTGGAAGTGATAGAATCGGTGCCGTCGTCAATCTCTTCTTCAATTCATCAAAGCTAATCGACACAATTCATTCCACTCAAACTTTTGAGTTTTCAAGGAGTCGAGTAAGTGGGCGGGAGATTTTAGAAAACCCTTCCACGAATCGACGATAGTATCCAAGCAAGTCCTAAGAAGCTTGGACCTCTTTCACGTTCTTTGGAGGCTTCCAATCCAATATTGCCTCGATCTTCTGAGGATCCACTCGGACTCCCCTAGCTGACACCACATGGCCGAGGAACATTACTTCTTTTAGCCAAAATTCACACTTAGATAGTTTGGCGTATAATTGCTCGTTTCTCAAAAGCTCCAATACAATCCGCAAATCCGCGCATGTTCTTAGGACTCTTAGAATACACTAGAATGTCATCAATAAATACGACCACAAATTTATCCAAAAATTCAATGAACACTCTGTTCATCAATTGCATAAATATAGCAGGTGCGTTAGTGAGACCAAACGGCATCACTACAAACTCATAATGCCCGTAGCGAGTTCTGAACGCTGATTTCGGAACATCGGACTCCTTAATCCTCGATTGATGGTATCCGATCTCGGATCGATTTTAGAAAATACCGTTGCCCCTTGTAACTGGTCAAACAAATCATCAATCCGTGGCAACGGATACTTGTTCTTAATCGTCATCTTGTTCACTCTCTCGATAGTCAATACACAATCGGAGCGATCCATCCTTCTTTCGGACAAAAAGAACCGGTGCTCCCTGGGTGAAACGCTTGGTGAATATAGCCCTTGTCCAAGAAATCCTCCACCGCTTCTTGATTCGTACATCTCAATGGGTGCCATACGATACGGCGCCTTAGAAATTGGTGTCGCTCTGTGTTCTAATTCAATAGTAAATTCCACATCCCTTCGTGGAGGTAGTCCGTAATTCGTCAGAAACACATCCGGAAATTCGTTCACAACAGGAATGGATGAAAGTTCCACAATTTCTTCTTCTTTCTTCATTGCGTAGCACCAGCATCTGCATGACCTTGTTTCAACAATTTGTGACTTTTCATCGCCTTGATCAACTTTCCCGAGCTTCCGGTTTCCATCCTCAAACAATCTGGAACCATCGTCGACAATGACGAGATATTCCTCCTTCGGTAATTTACAATTGCTCCGCACCGATTAAGCCAATCGTCTCCGAGTATCAGTCATCTCCTTGCATTTCTATCATGATCGATTTGAGAGCCACCGCCTCCAAATGATACAGGAAATTTCTAGTTTCTAAATTTCCGACAATCCTCTCTCCACTCGGTAAACTAACAACATAAGGTTCACAAGCATGAAAACCGGTAATATTCAAACGATTTACACAAGACAAAGATATGAAAGAATGTGTAGCTCTGTATCGAATAAAACGCTAATCGGATGGGAAAGTATCTCGGACAAGCACTGATGCGACAAGAAGATCTCGGTCGTCTGTCCTCCTCATCTCGCATGCACTGGGAGCAGATCCGCACTCGATGTCCCCTTTCGGTCCCATTGTCCTCTGCCTCGCCCGCGGCCAAAATTCCCGAGGCATCCGAACACTTTGCCGCCTCGTGGAATACCGGCCTCCTTACGGATCGGCCGTGGTGTACGGCTCTAAAAGACTTTGCAGCCTCTTCACAAAACACCGCCCGATGTCCTCTCGTCCACAATCAAAACAAATCACGGCAGGAAGGGGGCAATTCCGTCGATAGTGCCCTGCCTCGGGCGCAGCTTAAAGCATTTCTGGTAACATCGAAGAGTTGATGTTGCCTCAAGTTCTTTCCGCTCCTAGTCAAGTGCGGAGGTTTCTGAAAGAGTGAAAGGATGACTGGGCCTTACGGCCCCACTGTTCTTGTGCTCGTAAAAGTACCAGAGACTTTCTGTTTCTTGGTTTCCGCAAATTTCTCCATGGCCGCTTCCTTGATCTCATATGCCAACGCCTTATCTGGTATTGGCGGAGTGTGGTACATTCAAATCCGGACATGTACCTCCGAACTTCGGTTTCATTCTCATATCGAAATGGATCATCATTTCTCGCATCTGCTCGACCGATGTCGAACAAATGCCGCTTGTTGGTTAAACGCCTTGATCGCACGGGATACCGCACATCGGAAGGCCGAGCGAGAAAAACTCCCGAACTTTGGCTTCCCTCACAGACGAGGGCACATCGAGCTTCCATCATCATTCTAAACTCTGTCCAATCGGGCGTCATGGTCTACAAAGCCGGATGGCTTCCCACCATTCTGACGCTTCCCTATCGTAAAATATTGAGCGATAGAGGCTTTCCGGTCATCCGGCGCTTGATTCCGGCAAAGATTTTCTCCAGCTCCTTTAACCAATGATCCCAGGTGGGAGTCTCAGAAATACCGTCGAATTTGGGTGGTTGCATCTTTGCCACTTCTTGCAGCCACCGGTCACCTCGATTTCCCATATCTGGGATCCCTTGCTGTCTCTCTCCCTGCTGTAGTCCCACCGCCACTTGCATTCGGTCCACGACCTGGGCGAACTGAGTCATCTGGTTCACCACTTGACGAAGGATCTCTGGTACAGCAGGATCTGGTTCATTATTAATAGATTGCTGCGGCTCGCCGGATCTATGACTGGCCTGTTTAGAAGGTGACGCCTCCCTTTCGGCATTTCTTCGTCCGCGTCCACGACCGCGACCACGTCCACGTCCGCCTCTCAACATACTGTAAGCATAAATACTCAATATACAGAAAACAACATCGTTCTAATATCCGAGTATAAAGAAATACAATATGCAAAGAACGAGATAGAGTTTAGGAACTTACAACCACTGTTCGCATGAAGACGTAGGCAGTGCAGTGATGTCATTCACGGCCGGTTACCCCAAAAGACATAAATAACCCCTATTTTAACCCAACGGCCAAGATATCCATAATCTTAGCTCCGATACCATATTCTGTAACACCCCCGATATATTCGGGAATATTACAGCGCCGTAAATCCTTTACGTAAGGATTTACAAGGCTGAAGATTTGAACAAGTATAAAAAGCTACTAATAATTGGAAATAACGGAATTACAGTACATCAGTTCTGACCCAATACAGAAATAGTACAATTGTTCAACAAAATTAATAATACATCACCGAATTCAAAATATCATAACCGACTTCGTACTCGAGTACTTATTGAAATAACAAATAAACAACAGATAAGTAAACCCGGTCGGGACATCACTCTGCACCCTCGTCGTCATACTGTTCCAGTGGTTGTTTCCCAGCTCTCCTGGATCCTGAACACAAACAAAATGTTCACCCCCGAAGGGGTTAGCACAACAATGCTAGTACAAGTACCACAGCATATTATTCATATCTCACGGTGAATAATAATGATAACGTAAACGACAAAATACCAACGAGTCTTCTCCTACGAGAAACTCAAACATAACATACACAACTGATAATCACAACATGATATCAATACATACACATGGTAATTCCATCGATCCAGCGTTCACTGCCTAGAACCCACGATGATCCCGTCAGACCAACCCGTGGTGGAAAAACCCGTCCGATGATCCAGCGCACGCTAGCATAGATCCCCCGATGATCCCGTCGGACCAACACGAGGTGGACACACAATAACGACATACATGCACGACAATATGTATAACAACAATACATAAAACAATTAAGGTACTTGCCTCGATTTGAAGACAATAACAATACTTCCACGAAAATGAACACTCGAAGGTCGTCCTCCTCACGTAACGAGACCAAGCCTTAACAAAAGAAATGATATAGGATTTATCTCACGTCGTATGAATGTTAAACAATTCGATTAACGGTCAAAAGTTCATAAACTGCAATCTGCCCGAATAGCTTAGCGCACGCTAAGTACTCTGTGTAGCGTGCGTTACGTCTCGTCCCAATAGCGCACGCAAACAACGAGCCTAGCGCACGCTAACGATGCATGGTCGCACTCACCGACCACCCGGGCTGACTCGTCGATGGTCTAGCGACGTTACGTACCAAACGTAGCGCACGCTAACAATCGCTCGATAGCGCACGTTACACCGCATATCATAGCGTGCGCTATTCGCATGGCGCCATCACGAGCAAGAACTGTTCTTGCCATGTTTGAAACAACGAAATCTTGCGTGATAATTCATGTTACTACCATGAATACTATGTCTACACCCTCATGAATGATTATACGGATAAAGACAACTTCGGATTCAAGGATATGCATGCCAATATAAAACCATATTTTTTCCGACTTCAAATCTTCATACGATAATACGAAAAACTAAATGGTTGATATCAACACCTCTATATCAGTCCATATTATCCTACTGAAGTTGATAAACGTCCTATATATACTAGATAAATCCTTCCATGATCAAACCTTTAGATTTATCTAACAATAAGGATGTTAACGTCTAGTCCAAGATTACTATGAAATCATCTATTAGATTCGGTTAACCATTGATAGAAGCTTCTCTTCACATATTCAGTGTACTAAGATTCGAATCATGATGATTATAATCAAGGTATTCCAGGCTTATACAACTCACTATTCCAAACATGATATACTTGGATAATTCATCTATGAAAATCCATATCTTGTTAACATGATCATCCAAATCGTTAGAATCCAACTCTAAGTCCTGGAGATAGATTGAACATACCTTAAAATGACGAAATCACCGAACCGTAAGGTAGAATCCAACTCCGGTTGGTTGTATGCTCTTCCAAGGTGCTATTCCACTTCCATGAACATTCCACGTGGTAACCAATGTATAAATATCAACAATATGTGTTCTTAAGTGTATAAGAGTATTTCTACAACTCTCGAACTCTCAAGATTGAGGGAAGTGCGAAAGAAATGCAAGCCAACACGGTTGATGTCCCATTTATAATTTCTGCATTATTGATAAGTTAGCGCACGCTACTAAGCATCCCTTAGCGTGCGCTAATAATGGTTGACTTCAGATTTTGTCCGGGTGCGTCAGCGGGAATCTTATCCGGACCCATGTCCCGCTGGCGCACGAGCCAGCTGCCCCGCTCAATAATTGAGTCCTTAGCGCACGTTACTACTACCTGTGTAGCGTACGCTAATAGTGGCCCGATAGCGCGCGTTAAGATACATTCTTAGCGTGCGCTATCACAAGGTTGTTTGAGCAATTATACATGTTTCTATACTTATGCATAATGATATTCATGCACTAAATATCACACTCCAATAATCAAAATCATCAATCCGAAATAATACATGGTTGAATACCGATGAAATACACTGTAATAAATCCGGATATTACAAGTATCACTGGGATTGGAGATCACGTGCCTTGATGAGGTTGTCAGTGCATCTTCTATAGGTCCCGAAGCTTCCATAGCAATTTCTAACACCCATAATTCATTTTGTAAGACCTGTTCACCAATAAAGTTGATACCTTCCCCATGATTTGCTAAAGCCTCAACACAAAATATTTGCTTCTTACAAAGAATTCAAGGGGACATTTGTGGACCTATTCAGCCAGACTACGGACCATTCAGATACTTTATGATTCTGGTTGATGAATCGACACGATGGTCACACGTTGCTTTGCTATCCATAAAAAACGCTGCATTTGCCAAGCTCCTAGCATAAATTATCAAGTTACAGGCTAACCACCCTGACTTTCCGATCTCGTTATTAAGATTGGACAATGCTGGTGAGTTTATGTCAAAGTCCTTTTACGATTATTGCATGTCGATTGGGAGTGAATTTGAGCATCCCATCCCCCACATTCATTCGCAGAATGGCCTTGCTGAGGCTATGATTAAGAGGTTACAGCTTATTGCTCTAGCATTGATATGGCGCACTAACTTACTGATTTCTGCCTGGGGTTATCCAATTTTGCATGCAACTTTACTTATTCGCTTTCTACCCACTGCCAATCAATCGTTTTGTGCGTACGAGTTGGTAATTGGATATGTGCCTAATATTTTACACTTATGCATTTTTTGTTGTGCAGTCTATGTGCCAATTAAGCCTCCACATCATAGTAAAATGGGTCCGCCAAGATGATTGGGTATATATGTTGGATATGAGTCGCCTAAAACTATCCACTACTTAGAACCTTTGATAGGAGATATGTTTAATGCAAGATTTGCATATTATCACTTTGATGAGACAAAATTCAAGTCGTTAGGGGGAGAGAGAAATCATATGATTCCACTTTAACGCCAGGAAATTGTCTGGTGTGATCTCTTTTTGCCTCATCAAGATCCCCACACAGCTTAATCCGAACTGGAAATGTAATGTATTCTTAATATTCAGAATGTTGTGGTTCGATGCCAGACAGCTTTACTAACATTGCGAAAGTGACAACATCTACTAATATTCCTGCAAGGTTAGAAGTCCTAGTAATTTGCAGCCTCCAAAAGAAATGATGCCCCCGGCATCGACCTTAGTGGTGGGACAACTGCATTGGCTGCTCTTATCCCTTCGAAAGAGGGGGAGGCCAATAGATAGAAAGGATACCGAACCTCGAAAGAGAAGAGGAATGGAGGCACAAAATCCTCTCATTATCGACACAGTGCATCGCGCAAGATTCTCTGTGACTGCGAATATGTCATAGAATCAAAAATGGAACGATCGACGGACATGTTGGAAAATTTGTTGATATCGGAGAATAAAGAAATCCCGATGCAATGTACGAGTAAATATGTACTGTTGGATAGGTCATCTACACTAGTTGATGATGCTTTTGCCTACTTCATCGCTCGAGAAATTATTGAAGACGACAATGCTGAGCCGTGCTCCACTGCTGAATGTCAACAACGAGGCAATTGGCCGAAATGGAAAGATACAATGAAGATGAACTAGATTCAATGGCTAAACGTGAGGTATTTGGCCGTATCAAGTTAGTACACATGGGCATTAAACCAGTTGCACATAAATGGGTCTTTGTTTGTAAATGCAATGATACAAATGAGGTCATGTGTTACACAGTGAGACTAGTTGCCCGACGCTTCTTGCAGCGTCCTGGCATTGATTATAAGGAGACGTATTCTACTGTTATGGACATCCTCACTTTTCACTACCTAGTCAGCTGGTAGTGTCCGAAAAACTGAATATGCAGCTTATGGATGTGGTTACAGCATATATTTATGGGGATATAGATATGGACATTTATATGAAAGTCCCCGAAGGGATTTCATTGCCCGAATCAAGTAGCTCTAAACCACGGAGCACTTACGCAGTAAAGTTGCATCATTCACTATATAGGTTGAAGCAATTCAGAAGAATATGGTACAACTGCCTACGTGAGTACTTGATTGGGAAGGGATACAAGAACAGTGATATTTGTCCATGCATTTTCATAAAAAGAACAGATGTTGGATTCGTGATTATCGTCATCTATGTAGATGACATGGATGTTATCGGTATCATAGATAAGGTCGATAAAGCACCCCGCTATCTTAAATCCAATCTTAAATCCAAATTCGAGATGAAATACCTCGATAGAACTCGATTCTGGATGGGCTTAGAGCTGGAACATCGAGATGATGATATACTCATTCATCAATCTTCCTATCTCCATAAGATGCTCAAGCGATTTAGCATAGAAAAGGCACATCCTCTTGCTACCCCTATGGTTGGTCAAAGTTTGGAAATAACCAAGGATCCATTTCGTCCTAAAGAGGAGGATGAAGAGGTCCTTGGAGCAGAAACACCATAACTTACCGCAATTGTTGCGTTGCTATATCTGTCTCAATGTAGTCGCTCGAACATCATATTCTCTGTAAATCTGTTAGTAAGATTCAGCTTTGATCCCAAGATAGCGCATTGGAATAGAGTAAAACACATCTATCGATACTTGAAAGGCTCAAGTGATCTTGGGTTGTTCTTTCCCTACATAAGAGAGAGCGATATTCCGAAAGGAATTGTTGAGGTTAAAACGATGCATACCGACATCTTCATCTGATATTCCATCTAAGCATGGAATCTCGACCAGAAGTGCTAATGTTAGCAAGCTTGTCCCCTATGGAAAGAATCCCAACAATCTGCAAGTTGGATTTGCTGATGCCTGTTATGCCGGTTATCACTCTGACCCGCGTAAAGGATGTTCCCAAACTAGTTATGTGTTGTAACACCCCGAGATATTCAGGATTATTACAACGCTATAAATACTTGATATAAGGATTTACAAGGCTACGAATTTAAAAATAACATTTAATAAATACCAATCATAAAAATAGTTATTACATCACGAGTCTAAAACATACAAATCAATCCACATCCGAATACATACTTCAAAGACGACAAAATAACAGCGTACTCGAGTACTTTATTTAAAAAAATAAAACCAACTGACAAACCATTCCGGCCATAACATCGCTCCATACCCTCGTCGTCATACGGCTCAAGTGGTTGCTTCACCGTCCTCCTATATCCTGAACATAAAACAAATATCCACCCCGAAGGGGTTATCACAACGATGCTAGTACAAGTACGATAATTATACAACAACAGAATATTCAATAACTTGCGTAGAATAATAACAACATCCTCAATGACAACAATAACAACGAGTCTCTACCAGGAGAAGACTCACAATACCATACGCAACATGATAAACATGACATAATACAATATACACATGGCAATTCCGATGATCCAGCGTTCACTGCATAGATCCCAAGATGATCCCATCGGACCAACACGAGGTGGAAAAACCTGTCCAATGATCCAGCGCACACTAGCATAGATCTCAAGATGATCTCGTTGGACCAACACGAGGTGGACATATAACAACGACATGTATGCATGACAACATGTATAACATCAATACATGAAACGTAATTAAAGTACTTGCCTTATAATGACGACAAGTTTTAAATACTTCGACAATCACCAAAACACTTGAAGGTCGTCCCTTCGCCTAACCACTTGAAGCCTCGAAGCTTTACACAATAATGAAATACGAAGAGTTCAACAAGCATATACGTAACTAGCACACTATCATCTAACGTACCTAAACTATGATCGGATTAAACATCCTACATACGGTCGGTTCACGGTTCAACGAAAGACGAACACTTACTCGGACTTCCAATATACATCAATTGAATTGAATGCCAATAATGGGGATAACACGACAACATCTACGAGATTCAAGTATATTCATGTCGTCAAGAATTCAATACTCGAAATTAAGATTATCAACTTATACGTGTACGGTGCAGCTACTCATTAGTTCTTATCGAAAATATGATTATAATGAACATATCCCAAACATCATGCAAAGGAACACATTCACTCGGTCCTTGTGAGTTTAATTCAAGTTTAACTAAAATTCCTATCCTTCTTCAATGATCAAACCTCCTACAAGAGTGCTAATGGTTCAACATACCCAAAATCATCATCTTCATCTTCTAATAATGAATGATATATGAAGGATACTCAATCAATTATTTTCTTCAAAATACAAGGATCACATTCTTGGTGGTGAAGGCCTCCATTTATCATAATCATTCATCCATTATGAATATTTCAACTTTAAGTCATCCCATCTCTACTTATTTCGAAATCATCAAGGAGGGGACATGAATATTTCTGAAAACTTCATCCTAATACTCAATGTAATCGTAGGCCAACATATCATTATGAAAAACCTAAGCTTAATCATCATAATCTCCCAAACTTATGATATCTAGTTCAATCATGATTAATAATTCCTTTTAACATCATCAACATGTCCAGAACAATCTTCTTGAAACGAGATATGAGCTAAGATGATCATAACATACCTTACATGAAGAATAACAATGAAAAATGATTGGTAGAACTCGACACCGTAGGCTTGAATACAAATCCGGGATGTCTACGATCTTCAAAACCAGGTAGAGAGGCAAATATAAGGATTATATATGGGGAAGAAATCTCTCTGGACGTACTAAAATCGGCCAAGGTATGAAAGAAAACAAGGGTGAAACGAAATGAGGTGCTGTCCCATTTATAATGCTCTGAGATTTACGTACGTTAGCCTCAACACTTTACGTACGTTATCATTTTAACGTACGCTATCTGAGATACTTAGCGTACGTTAACGTCCTGTAGTAGCTACTGCCTCATATCCTGACCTCCTTAACGTATGCTAACCACTACCTTTTATGTACGTAATAAGATCTGTGTAGCGTACGCTATCTTAATCCTTTAACGTACGTTATGCCTCGTTGACTTGATTTATCAAAAAGCTGTCCGGATCATGCGGGAATCTAATCTATCCGACCCCATCCCAAGATAGCCCATACGCCGAACAACCTTATCTGCTTGACTGCCTATTATGTACGATATGCTTCGTCCATAGCGTACGCTATCCTCATCTCATAACGTATGTTAAGCTCATCTGCTAACGTATATTATGACGTAGCCGCATGCATGAATTACAAACTCTTCCTAATATGACCATGACTGTTGGAATACGAATACGGGGAAAATCATACTTCGATTATAGATACCACAAAGTCGAATATTACAAGGTTCAAATACAGCTGAAAATACTTAACAATTATCCGGATATTACATACTCTCCCTCTAAAAAGGAGTTTCGTCCCGAAACTTAAGACGGAAATAATTCTGGGTATCTTGACTTCATACTGTCCTCTGTCTCCCAAGTGGTTTCTTCGACTCCGTGTTGTGACCATTGAACTTTAACCAAGGTGATTGGTTTATTTCTCAATTGTTTGACTCGACTCTCCAGTATCTTGATTGGTTTCTCTTCGAACGTGCCATCCTTAGCGACTTCGATCTCGCTGAAATCAATTACATGACTGGGATCTGTTATGTACTTCCGTAACTGAGACACATGAAACACATTATAAACATAACTCAGTGACGGCGGTAAGGCCAACCTGTATGCCAACTCCCCAACTTTTTCAAGAATCTCAAATGGTCTGATATATCTCGGACTCAGCTTTCCTTTTCTCCCAAAGAGGAAAATTCCCCGAGTAGGAGAAACCTTTAAAAGCATGTGGTCCCCAATTCCAAATTCTAATGGGCGACGGCGCATGTCTGCATAAGATTTCTGCTGACTCTGGGCAGTCAACAGCCTTTCACGAATCAAAGCTACCTTCTCTTGAGTGTGTACTATCAACTTTGGTTGCATCCCAATCAAGTCAGATGAATCATCCCAACACAGGGGTGATCTGAATCTTCTCCCGTATAACGCTTCGAAATGTGCCATCTTAATGGAAGCCTGCCAATTATTGTTGTAAGTGAACTCAATCAACGGTAGATGAACTTTACACTCAGTCGACTAATCTAGGGCACAAGCTCTCAGCATGTCTTCTACTGTTTGAGTAGTCCTCTCGGACTATCCATCAGTCTGAGGATGATAAGCTGTACTAAAGTTCAGCTCAATTCCCAAGGCTCTATGAACTGCTTTCCAAAAGTGTGACACAAAGCGACCATCCCGATCTGAAATAATGGTCTTCGGCATACCATGTAGTCGGACTAACTCCGCAATAAACACTCGTGCCAACTTCTCTGGTCCCCAAGTATCTTTAATGCCCAGAAAATGAGCCGACTTGGTTAGGCGATCAACTATCACCCAAATCATGTTCATCCCTGTTCTGGTCTTTGGCATACTGGTGATAAAGTCCATTGATATATCTTCCCACTTCCATTCAGGAATCGGAAGTGGCTTCAACATTCCGGCGGGCAGCTGATGTTCGATCTTAACCTGCTGACAAGTTAAACACTTCGAGACATATTCCGCCACTTCTTTCTTCATGTTTCCCCACCAGAAATTCTGCTTCAGATCCTTATACATCTTACTGGTGCCCGGGTGAATAGAATAGGGCGTACTGTGAGCTTCTTTCATGATTGTATGTTTCAAAATATTAATATCGGGGACACAAAGTCGACATTGAAATCTCAATACTCCGTCTTCATGAATTACAAATCATGGGGCCTTTCCCTTGATCACTTCACCACGTAACCGAATCATCAGAGGATCATCCAATTGCTTAGATTTGATTTCTTCAATTAATGACGAAGTTAATTCCATCACACACAGTTGTCCTTGGACTCCTTACAACCATACTTCAATTCCCTCACAAATCAACTCTCGTTGAATGCTGGACTGGGACGTGAGCGTTTCCAGCATTCTAATAGAAACGAGTTTGCGGCTCAGTGCATCGGCCACTACATTCGCTTTGCTTGGGTGATAAAGAATTTCCAAGTCATAGTCTTTAATCAATTCCAGCCATCTCCTCTGCCGCATGTTTAACTCTTTCTGACTAAAGATGTATTTGAGAATCTTATGATTTACCCTTATGATTTTCATGTTGGCTCATGGAAATCACGTTAGGAATAGGCAAGTATTTTTGGAAACCATTATGCTTAACATGAAATGGTGATGTATTTGTGTGTGCCTTGCTCACCTCGGGAGGCTCCGACGGGGCCTCAAGGGAATCTAATGGTTTAGACCTGGATTCACGAGTTTGATCCGCTAGCCAGCTCGGGAGGGTCCATAGAGGCCTCGAGTGAGATCAGTGGTATAGCCCCGGTCCTAGGCGATGCCTGTGCGTGATTTGTTTTATGATATGGCCAGCTCGGTGTAATACCCCCAAGATATTCAGGGTATATTACAGTGCCGTGGATCCCTACATGGAACCCACCAGGCTAAACGACCAAACATACTCATCGACTCAGAGAATTAACAAATAACACCTCGTCATAAAGACGCAAAACAAAATAATCCACCCGGTTCAACCAGTCAATCAACAACGGAAACATCCAACACAATTATAATAGACAAACCTCTCACTCCGAACAAATAAAACTCCTAAGTACTCGAGTACTTCTATTAGTTTACAAGACAACAATCATTCAAAAGGTAGAAAACAAGAATCACGCACGTCCATCATCCGCGTACTGGTCCAGCGCCCGTTCGTCTCGATGAACCTGACCTGAAATTCATAGAACGAATTTCGCCAAAACGGGTCCCCAGAGGGGTTAGCAATTACGCTAGTACAAGTAATCAAATGAACAACTTACACCTTACACATATAGTCAAAGCATGCAATCATGAAAACAACGGTTGAAACACATATTTCCGGAAACGCCAATAATCCAAAACACATTTATAAAATGCAACACAATTAACCGTCGATCCACGTCTCTGTGGACCCCTACCGATACCCCGTCGGATCTAACCCGTAGTGGTTAAAAGCAAGCTCGTCGATCCAAATATATGTGGACCCCGATTGAGACCCCGTCGGATCTAACCCGTAGTAAGCATACACACACACGTACACCAATTCTCATGCAACACTACTATCTTAAGATTGTAAGTTCATAAGGGTACTTACCTCGATTAAAAGACGATGAAACGAATAGAAAAAGGAGGATCAAACGCGACCGCTAGGAACCGGCGAAACATAACCTAACAATTCGAAGAATACAATCACAACCATTTCTAAACAAAAACGGAAAAGGAATACACCCGAAAACCCCCCTACGGTTCATGTATATTCGTACAAGTACAACAAAGAGGGCGGACCACAACCAAACCCTCTCGATTACGAAAATACCACGAAATATACCATGAATTTGTAGGAAAACCAAGAATACCAACAAGATTAATCATATTCATCATGAATTAATCAACAACACGGAACGAATCGAGCAATAAAATAAAAAAAAAAACAATTTACCCAAAAGTAGGGTTCTTAGAAGATTTACCTTGATTCGGACGGAGGAAGACGATTATGATGATGATAAACTACACTAGGGACACAATACTCGATCTCCCAAAAACTCTCCAAAACTCTCGATGCGGACGGAAGGAGGAAAAGGAAGAATGTCGCGAATGCAAGGTCAACTCAGGTTTATAAAACCTGACCTCCCATTACATACGTTAACATGCAGTTGTTAACGTACGTTATGCTCATTACGTACGTAACGCACATGTGTTAGCATGCGTAATGGCTCGGCGGGAAAATCTACCCAAATCGTTGATGTCGTTAGCATACGCTACAACATACGGCTAGCGCACGCTACAAAGAGGTCTTACGTATGTAACACCAGCATGTTTACGTACGTAATGACTCAGCCAAATCCGAGCAGACTCACTGTCCGAAATATTGAGGGCCATAATGTACGTTAACACTAGGGTATAACGTACGTTATGTGGGTATCGATAGCGCATGCTAGGAAGCGTGCATAACGCACGTTATGCATGAAGCAATTTAACACCGCTGAACAAAGTTAGCTGCACCGGGAGGTCCGAACATGAGATGCAACACAAGGACAGAACCCAACACGTTGATACGAAAGATTCATGACAATGAAGCTGAATGTTGCAGGAGAATACAATTCCGACTACCGAGGAATCCGAGAAACGACAAGGAAAGTAAAATTCCCTAAACTTATAGGAAATTACAAAATGGCCCAGACGTCCGAAAATCACGATACGACGTCGGATCAATAAACCGAAACTCACAACACAAACAACCCAACCATACGAACTCGTGCAACCAAAGAAATTACAAAATGGAACGGGTTCTACGAGAATCGAACGTCCATGCAACAATACATGACATAAGACGGAATAATATCAAAGCATCTCCGAAACTCGTCCAAATGGAGAAACTCCAAGAATAAAATAGATTCAAAATGTCAACGGTTACAAGCGAGTCACTAAAAATGAAAAATACACCAAAAATGAGAATACCGGGAAAAGAAAAATGTGGATATTACATTCTACCCATCTAAAAATAAGTTTCGTCTCGAAACTTAAGAAACAAACAACTCGGGATACCAAGCACGCATGCTATCCTCGGTTTCCCAAGTCGCCTCCTCGACACCACATCTCGACCACTACACCTTGACCAAGGGAATGGTCTTATGCCTCAGTCGCTTCTCACGGTGCTCCAAAGTCTTCAAGGGACGCTCTTCGAAGGTAATATCCTCGGCGATATCAATCTCACCAAAATCGATGACGTGACTAGGATCCGGGACGTATTTCTTCAACTAGGAAACATGGAAAACACTATGAACGTGACTCAAGGCCGGAGGTAACACCAACCGGTATGCCAACTCTCCGATTCTCTACATAATCTCAAAGGGACCAATAAATCTCGGGCTCAACTTTCCCTTCTTCCCGAAGCGAAAAACCCCCTTCGTCGGCGACACCTTTAGCAAAATGTGGTCCCCCACCTCGAATTCCAAAGGTCGATGACGAACATCAGCATACGACTTTTGTCGAGTATGAGCAGTCAACATCCTCTCACGAATCAATTCCACCTTCCGCCTCGTCTCCATAATGATATCTGGTTTGGTCCCAAGCAAATCGGATGCCTCATTCCAAGAAATCGGTTATCGACAACGCCGCCCATAAAGTGCCTCATACGGTGCCATGCTAATCGATGCGTGCCAACTATTGTTGTACGTGAACTCGATCAATGGTAAATGTTCCTCCCATTAACTGCTCCAATCGAGAGCACAAGCGCGCAACATATCCTCAAACGTCTGGATAGTGCACTCCTATTGTCCATCCGACTGAGGGTGAAAAGAAGTACTCAGACGCAAACGAGTACCCAACGCCTTATGCACTGCCTTCCAAAAGTGCGATACGAAACGGCCATCCCGATCCGAAACAATAGACTTCGGAGTACCATGCAGTCTCACAATCTGCGCAATAAACACCTGAGCCAGCTTTTCCGGACCCCAAGTATCCTTGATGCCCATAAAATGTGCCGACTTAGTCAGACGATCCACAATCACCCAAACCATGTTCATGCCCGATCTCGATCTCGGCAAACTCATGATGAAGTCCATCGAAATATCTTCCCATTTCCATTCCGGGATGGGAAGCGACTGCAATAACCCAGACGGTCGCTCATGCTCGATCTTGACCTACTGACAAGTCAAACATCTCGCTACAAACCGTGCGACCTCCTCCTTCATGTCATTCCACCAAAAATTTATCCTCAGGTCTTTGTAAATCTTAATCGATCCAGGATGAACGGAGTAAGGCTTAGCGTGGGCCTCTTGTAAAATACTCTGCCTCAATTCCAAGTCGTTCGGTACACAGAGCCGACTCTGGAATCTCAACACACCATCCTCGTGAATTACAAACCCGGGATACTTACCCTTGAGAACATTTTCCCGAATCTATGAAATCATCGGATCCTCTAATTGCTTTAGTTTAATTTCATCGACCAACGACGAAGAAATCTCTAAAGCTCAAAGTTGTCTGACCGCTCCTGGCAATAAAATCTCAACATCCAACTCTATCAAGACCCGTTGAAGCTCATATTAAGACGTAAGGATCTCAAGTGTCCTCAATGCAACCGGCTTCCGACTCAAGGCATCGGCCACGACATCCGCCTTGCCCCGATGATAAAGGATTTCGAGGTCATAATCCTTGATCAACTCCAACCACCTCCTCTGCCTCATATTCAACTCCCCTGGGTAAATATATACTTCAGACTTTTATGATCGGTAAAAATCTGACATGCGGAGCCAAACAGATAATGACGCCAAATCTTGAGTGCGAAAACAACTGCCGCTAACTCCAAATCGTGAGTAGGGTAGTTAAGCTCATACGACCTCAACTGTCTCGACGCATACACAATGGTCTTACCGTGCTGCATCAATATGCACCCAATACCCTGACCCGAAGCATCACTATAAACAGCAAAACCCTCGCTGCCACATGGCAAAGCTAACACTAGGGCTGAAGTTAAACGCCTCTTCAGCTCCTTAAAACTCGCCTGCCTCTTGTCATTCCAGATGAACGTCTCGGATTTCTGGAGCAACTGTGTAAGTGGCCGAGCTAGTTTTGAGAAACCTCGATGAACCTACGGTAGTAGCCAGCCAAACCCAAGAAACTACGGACCTCCTTCACGTTCTTAGACGGTGCCCAATCCAACACTACCTCGATCTTCTGCGGATTCACAGGGACTCCATCGACTGAAATCACATGACCTAGAAACATCACTTCCTTCAGCCAAAACTCACATTTCGAGAACTTCGCATAGAGTTGCTCGGTCCTCAAAATGTCTAACACCACTCGCAGATGATGCGCGTGCTCCACCTCATTCCTCGAATAAATAAGGATATCGTCAATGAAGACGACGACACACTTATCCAAATACTCGATAAAGACCTTGTTGATCAACTGCATGAACACTGCCGACGCGTTAGTTAACCCAAAGGGCATGACCACGAACTTGTAATGTCCGTATCTCGTCCGAGAAACTATTTTCGGAACCTCGGGCTCCTTCACCCGAAGCTGGTAGTACCCCATCTCAAGTCGATCTTCGAAAATACTGCAGCTCCCTGCAACTGATCGAACAAGTCATCAATCCTCGGCAAGGGATACTTGTTCTTGATGGTCACTTTGTTTAGCTCGCGGTAGTCGATACACAAACGCAGTGAACCATCCTACTTCCGCACAAACAGAACTGGTGCGCCCCAAGGTGAAGCGCTCGGTCGAATATATCCCGACTCAAGAAGCTCACTCAACTGCTTCTTCAACTCGACCATCTCGGAAGGTGCCATGCGATACGGCGCCTTCGAAATCGGACCGCGCCCGGCTCTAACTCGATAGCAAACTCTACCTCACGGTCCGGTTGCAACCCCGGTGACTCGTTACAAAAGACGTCAGGAAACTCGCTAACAACTGGAATCGATGAAAGCTCGACTCCACCACTCTCCGCCTTCAAGGCGTAGCACCAATAACCAGTACACCCCTTCCGCAGGAGTCTCATCGCCTTCAAAGCGTTAATAACAAATTTCTCGTTTACCCTCTTTCGTCCTGCGAAAGAGTGCTTGGTGCTATCCTCGGCTAACATAGTGATGATTCTCGTGCGGTAGTTCATAATCGCACCATGCATCTTAATCCAATCATCCCCGAGAATTAAATCCTCACCCTCAATACCCACAACAATAAGATCAGAGAGCCAAGCCCTCTCGCAAAAAGTCACAGCACAATCTCGGATCTCCCAATCAAAAACGATTCTGTCACTGCTAGGAAGTTTAACGATGAAAGGCTCACAAGGCGTCAAACAGTCGAGACTCAAACGCCGCACACACTCCAAAGACATGAATGAATGTGTAGCACCAGAATCGAAAAGCATACTGACATGATGTGAATGAATGTGAATGGTACCTGTTGCTACGGTGGCGGCTGGATCATCGGCCCTCCTCATCTCATAAACACGCGGGTGGGCGGAGCCGACACTGGAAGCTCCCCCTCTAGCGGGCTGACCCCGACCTCTCCCCCGACTATCACTCGGCGGAGACTGAGAAGCAAACGATCCTTGATTCACACTTGGTTCCCTAGGTGCTGGAATGGAAGCCCGGGCACCAAGAATTCTCTCCCTCTCAGCACAGAAAGCAGCTTTGTGGCCCGACTGGCCACATTGATCACATGTCAGCAAAGGACTCAAACAAGTACGACTGACGTGGCCTGTACGGCCACAATTAGAACACCTTACGGGCACTGGAAGCACTGGAATCATGGCAGTGTGATGATGATGTGCAAAACGAAACACAACAAGACCCAATAAACCGACAAGCCTAGGTATCCATAAACCGAGTTCTCCGACACCATTTTCTGTAACAGCCCCAAGATATTCAGGGTATATTACAGCGCCATGGATCCCTACATGGAACCCACCAGGCTAAACGACCAAACATACTCATCGACTCACGGAATCAACAAATAACACCTCGTAATAAAGACGCAAAATAAAATAATCCACCCGGTTGAAACATAGAGTCAAAGCATGCAATCATGAAAACAACGGTTGAAACACACATTTCCGGAAATGCCAATATCTAAAACACATTTATAAAATGCACCACAATTAACCGTCGATCCACGTCTCTGTGGACCCCTACCGATACCCCGTCGGATCTAACCCATAGTGGTTAAAAGCAAGCTCGTCGATCCACGTATCTATGGACCCCTCTTGAGACCCTGTCGGATCTAACCCCTAGTAAGCATACACACACACACACACCAATTCTCATGCAACACTACTATGTCAAGATTGTAAGTTCATAAGGGTACTTGCCTCGATCAAAAGACGATGACACGAATGGAAAAAGGAGGATCAAACGCGACCGCTAGTCACCAGCGAAACAGAACCTAACAATTCGAAGAATACAATCACAACCATTTCTAAACAAAAATGGAGAAGGAATACACCCGAAAACCCGCCTACGATTCATGTATATTCGTACAAGAACAACAACGTGTTAGGAATACTTATTAGATTTTGATGATGTCATCATTATATGTTCAAATGTAAATCTATTACTTGGCAAAATGTAAGGAAGAACCAAATGAGTATCTTCCATAGGCCGAAACTGTATTAAGTTAAATACTTGGCAAAATGTAAAGAAAAACCAAATGAGTGTCTTCTATAGGCCACATAAGTTAGGCGTTAAAAAATCAGCTAAGTTCAAATCAGATAAGTATCCAACAGCTGAGTCTTGGTCAACTCACCTGTTCAGATAAGGATGACCTCAGACAAGATTTATCAGGCAACCTTTATCAGAGAAGTTCTGGTCAACGAATTAATTAGCGAAGTTGGACCAGACTGCAGTCAAGAAGAAAAGTCAAGTCGTCTGAAGTCTGATCAGTCAAGTTCAATCAGGTCAGAAGACTACAGACAAGTCGGCACATCAGAGAAGTCGACAGCAGAGAAGGTTTACTGCACATCAGATAGGTTGACCACAGAGAGACCAGTTAAGTGATCAGTCAAGTACTCTAGTCCACGTCAGCATGCGTTGAATAGTCAATATTTACGGAAAGTCACATGCGGGCGATTAGAGACAGACTGGAGAGATTCCCGGAAAGGATATGAATTGAGTAATTCATCCAGACCCACCACTGGAGACTTTAAGCATATTAAAATCAAAAGACTCGGCACATTCACATGGAAGTCTTCACAACGGTCAGAAATTGGATTAAAATATGGGAATCCAGCCTTGCAACGTTCAAAAAGAAAAAAAACAAAGAAGTCTATCTCTCCAACGGACGGATTTGTTACAGATTTGCAACGGCTATGAAGAAATGCTCAAGGATCGACACCTATATATATCCGAAGATTTGAAGTTGAGCAATACGATGCGAACAACACTTACAAGCAATCAAAGCAAACAAAGCAATAAAAGCAAACTATAGCATCGTGAAAGAGCAGTACTCTAAGTTCATACTTGAAGAAATCTCTTAGTTGGAGAAGACAATCACTCGTGTCTTTAAAACCTGAGTTCTAGGTACTTCACTAGTTGAAGTTCGAGAGACTGTAAAAGCATCCAAGGATCGTAGATAAAGAGGTGCAAGGCAGTCAAAGGGAGTTGCAACGGCGAGGAATTCCACTGGTTGGAAGCTGTTGTAATTGGTTGAATCACTGTAATATTTATCACTGATTGAGAATTATAGTGAATTCATCTCCAACTGGTTTGGAGAAAAGTGGATTAGTAGAGGATTACCCCACCTCTGAGACCACTATAACTGCCTGCGTGTTTTACTGCTTTTCATCATCATACTTAACTGCTGCATTCATACTTAAGTGTTCCATTGATTATTTCTGTATTCGTCATCAGCTGACTTCCGCACTTACATTAACTACAGACGACTCTAAGTCATCTGTATCATCAGCTGAGAAACTCATCCTTTGTGGAAAAGAGTTTCAATAAGTCTATTCACCCCCCACTCTAGACTTATTCCTGGACGACTTGTGACCTACAAGTGGTATCAGAGAGGCTGGTTCAATATTTTAAGAACCAGGTCCATATATCGAGGACATATTTTAAGCTCATTTTAGAAATGGAGCACATGCATTCTAGATTACCTGTGTTTTTAGTTGACGAGTATGATATTTGGAAGACAAGGATGCAGGCACACTTATCTTCTATCCATGGTGACATGTGGTGCATTATCGAAGATGGTCCTTTCATATTCGAGATGGACAACACTCCTGAGGAGATAGCAGCCGGGAAGCCAGAAAAGATTCCAAAGAAGAGGACGGAGCTGACCATAGAATAAAGAAAGCTGGCCAACCTTGACAACCGGGCCAGAGACGTGCTGTACCAAACTCTTGACAAATCAACAATGGTCAAGATCAAGAATTGCAAGAATGTAAAAGAAATCTGGGACACATTAGCCTTAATGTGTGAGGGAACATAATTGATAAAAGAGAACAAGTTGTCAATCGCTACCCAAAAGTTTGACAACTTCAAAATAAAGAATGGAGAGTCTATCGACCAAGTTGACAGAAGATTCACAAAGATTATTAATGAAATCAACTCTCTGGGAAAAACATATGGCAACAGGGAAATGGCATTGAAGGTTCTAAGATCTCTCGACCCAGAATGGAATATGAAGGCAGTGGCCATGAGAGAATCCAAGGATCTTAAAAAAATAAAGATCTAAGAACTGTTCTCTGATTTAAAGGCTTATGAGTTTGAGCTTCCAAGTTCATAATCAACTGAGCCTGCAGAGAAGGGAATAGCGTTTGCAGTTGAGTCCCCCACCAAGAACTTATCTGATGTCAAACCTCCAAATCCACTTGATTTTGAGGAAGAAATGGCGTTCATAATGCAAAGGTTCAGCAACTTCAGAAAGAATTACTCCAAGTACAAGAAGAATTATAAAGAGGACCCCAGGAGAAATCAAAAGACTGGAAGCTGGAAGGTGGAGTGTTATAATTGCCACAAGACATGACACATTCAAATCGACTGTCCTGATCTCAAGAAGGACGAGATCAAGAAGGAGGTGAGTAGAAAAGAAGACCGAAGGAAGGCCCTCGTTCGAGAAGACCAAGATCGAGTAGAATCAAGCAGCGGATTCTTCTCTGATGATGATGAAGAATATGATTGTCTGATGGCCAACCGAGCTGATGAAGTGGTAACATCTAAACCCTCACTTTCAAATAATAACAGCTCAGACATGTCACAAGACATGGACTTACACAAGTCTGTAAATCAGCTTCTCAAAGATTTTGAGAGATTAAATTCTGCACACCAAACTGTATCACCCGAGAAAACCCAGCTGCAAGATGAGAATGGGCAACTGAAAAATGATTTCGAAAAACTCAGCCGAGAACTGAATAAAACCAAAGTTCATCTTGAAAAATAGGTTGCAGTCAACTCTACAAACCAGGCTGATAATATCACAGCTGAGATAAAATGATTAACTATTTTGAATAGTGAAAAATCAGCTGCACTTGCTCATGTCAAATCTGAGTTTGCTAAACTGACTCAGCTAACTAAAACTCAGGCGAAGGAAATAACCTCCCTGAAGGCATCTCTAACCCTGGACGAATTGTGTACGAATAAAAGACCATTATATTCCAGATCAGGCCTTGGATATGACCCCCCCCCCCCCACTCCCTCTAGTTCTAAAACCACTTTCATCAAGGGAGAAACAATTGTCTACTTTGTTGAGCCAATATACAAACTTGTATTTCAAAATAGGCAACAACCAAGTCACAAGTCTAGGCTGCATCCAAGATACACCAGGCAGCCACCTAGCCATGAGACTAGGCAATGGCCAAGGCAGAAGCAGCAGCCCAGACAACATGCCCATTATTATCAAATACCTCCCAGAAACAGATTTCAAAATGGAAGGGGCAACTGGAAACCTCAAGGTTATCCTAATTTTCAAAATGAACAGACGTGGAGACCCTAAAGATTTCATAAATGGTCTCAGCCTAGATTTAGAAATGGCACACATTAATTTTATTAGGCATATCCGGTACACAATCCTAACAGAGGATATAGGCCCAGACCTTACACACCTTATAGGGGTAATAACAGCAACTTTCACAATCCCAGGAGAAACTAGTTCTCCAGGAAACCATCTAACCCCTGAGGACCCACACAGATTTGGGTACCTAAATCTCTGCTTGTCTGATTGCAGAAAAGATGGAAAGACTACTACCACATCTCTACAAATTCAAACATAGGAGGTGAAGAATGGTTTGTAGATTCCGGATGCTCAAGGCACATGATCGGGAACAAGAAGGTGCTATCAAATTATACCAAAGAAAGAGGTCCAGATGTAACCTTTGGAGATAGATCTAGAGGGCAGACTAAAGGTTTTGGAGCGCTGCACAGAGGAAACATCACCATATCCAGAGTTCATTATGTCAAGGGACTCAAGTATAATCTTTTGAGCATAAGTCAGTTTTGTGATGAGAAAAACCTAGAAGTCTTCACCATTTGGAAATGCACGGTGATAGATATCATAGCTGGAGAAGTGAAGCTACAAGGATTCAGAAGAAGGGATGTCTATATGATAGATTGGAACACAGGAACTCCTAATACCTGTTTTCTATCTAAGACAATAGCTGAGAATGGGTGGTTGTGGCACAAGAGACTATGTCACCTAAATTTCAAGGCTATCAACAAGATTTGTTCTCAGAAGCTGGTTAGAGGACTTCTAGAAGAAGTATTCAAGAAGGAAGCTCTCTGTGATGCATGTCAGAAAGGGAAGCAGACCAGAGCATCATTCAAGCTAGTTCAACCTACCACTCTTACAACAAGGATTTTAAATCTACTTCACATGGATCTATTTGGTCCCATCAAGCCAAGGACCTTAAGTGGCAGAAAGCACGCTCTAGTAGTAGTAGATGACTACTCAAGATACACATGGGTTGTTTTTCTCTATAAAATGAGTGAAACACTAACCAAGTTAGCTGAGCTGCTAAGTAGGATCCAGAATGAGAAATATCCTTCAATCATCAAGATCAGGTCAGATAGAGGTGGAGAATTTATCAACAAGTCAATCACTGATTACAGTGATCAGAATGGGATCCAGCATGAAGTCTCTGCAGCCAGGACCCCTCAGCAGAATGGTGTTGCTGAAAGAAGGAACAGAACCTTGAAGAAAGCTGTCAGGTCCATGATTGCAGAAGCTGACCTGCCCAAGAGGTTCTGGGCTGAAGCTGTCAACACAGCATGTCACACTCAGAATAGGAGTATGAAAGTAGGGAGTGGCAAAACTCCCTATGAGGTTTGGAATGGCAGAACACCAACTGTTTTATATTTTCATATTTTTAGCTGTAAGTGCTTCATCCACAACAACGGTAAAACCCAACTAAATGCCTTTGATGCTAAAACTGATGCTGGTCTCTTTATGGGATACTCACAAAGAAGCAAGGCATATAGAGTCTTTGATAAAAGAACCTTAGTTGTGGAAAAAACACCTCATGTTGTATTTGATGAAACTACTGCTGAGTACAGGAAAAAGGTGGAGCTGATAGAGAATAAGCTCAAATCTGCCACCCTGGAAGAAGTCATTGTCCATGACACAGGAATGGTGGACTCACCTGCAGATCAGTCTGAAGACCCATCTGTAGCTGCTGAAGATCCAGCTGCAGATCAGATAGGATCACAAAACCTACCTGATCCAGTTGCTGCTAATGAAGACATATCTGTAGCTAATAAAGACTCATCTGCAGATCATACAGGAATCCCATCTGCAGATGACAAGATGGTAGTTGATCCAGTTGCAGACCAAAAAGGCCAGAACCAAGCTAATGCAGAGAGAGAAGAAACCCACCAAAGCAAATCTACAGGGGGAACAGACCCTGAAGAAAGTGGCTCAAAGATCATTCTATCCAACAAATCATTGGAAATCTAACTGATGGAGTCAAGACAAGACAGTCTACTCTAGCCGCAGGAATGGAAATGTTTTCATGCTTTATGTCTCAAATTGAACCTAAGACAACAGAGCAAGCCCTGGAAGACTATTCTTGGATCAATGCTATGCAAGAAGAGCTTAATCAGATGGAAAGGAACAATGTTTGGAAACTAACAGACAGACCAGATCATAAGAAGGTTATTGGCACCAAATGAGGGTACAAGAACAAATGCGATGAAGATGGAGCTGTTGTTAGGAATAAAGCCAGACTTGTTGCTAAAGGGTATGCACAATGCGAAGGGATAGATTTTGATTAAACATATGCACCAGTTGCAAGACTAGAATCCATCAGGCTATTCCTTGCATATGCCGCATTCAAAGATTTCATAGTCTACCAGATGAATGTGAAAAGTGCCTTCCTCAATGGAATTCTAGAAGAAGAAGTCTATGTGGAGCAACCCCTGGTTTTGTCAAATGAGACAAAGTCTACAAGCTTTTGAAGGCCCTATATGGACTCAAGCAGGCACCAAGAGCATGGTATGAAACATTATCCGTATTTCTTGAGAAGAATGGTTTCAGCAAAGGCAAGGTGGATAAAACCCTATTCAGAGTGGAGCATGAAGACCACATATTATTAGTTCAAATATATGTGGATGACATCATATTCGGCTCAACCAACCCAGAGCTATGTGAGAAGTTCTCAAATCTCATGTAAGGAGAGATGAGTATGATGGGAAAGCTTAATTTCTTTCTTGGACTGCAAGTTAAGCAGATGGAAAATGGAATTTTCATCAACCAAGCCAAATACACCAGAGATCTAACCAAGAGATTTTGAATGGAATCGGCCAAGACAGCAAGAATTCCTATGAGCACAAGTACACACCTTGAAGCAGATGAAGAAGGCATATCAGTGGACTCAACCCACTACAGAGGACTCATTGGATCACTTCTTTACCTGACTGCAAGCAGGCCAGACATTTCATATGCTGTAGGAGTATGTGCACGATTCCAGTCTAAACCCAAGCAGTCACACCTGGAAGCAGCTAAGAGGATCATCAAATATCTAAAGACTACCATTAATGTCGGTTTATGGTATCCTAAAGATGACAACTTTGAGCTGTCAGGATATTCAGATGCATATTTTGCAGGATGTAAAATCAATAGGAAAAGCACCAGTGGAACGTGCCAATTCCTAGGAACCAGACTGATATACTGGTTTAGCAAGAAGCAGATATCTAACTCTATCTCAACAACAGAGTCAGAATATCTAGCTGCATGTAGTTGTTGTGCCCAGATCTTGTGGATCAGACAACAGCTAAGGGATTACAACATTATTGCAAATGAAGTTCCAATTTAGTGCGACAACAATAGTGCAATTGTAATCACGAACAATCCGGTATTGCACTAAAGGACGAAGCACATTGATGTTAAGCATCATTTTATAAGAGACCACGTGCTTAATAAGTGAGTCAGAGTTGAAAGAGTTAGCACAGAATATCAAATTGCTGACATTTTCACCAAACCTTTACCCGAAGAAAGGTTTTTGGAGTGAACTTGGATTACTAGATTGGGAATCTAGTACAAACGAGAAAGCTACCTGAAGACCAGATCAGACAAGCGAAGGAAGTTACCTGATCAGACTAGACGAAAAGACGAAGGACAGACTAAGCTGACCACAGGCATCAGAACCTACCTGAAGCAGACAAGGGGAGTTAGCTGATATAGAGCAGTCAAACAGTCAACGGTCAATCAGCTAAGTTTTCTAATTTTGACCGACCCTTGAATATTTTATTATTATTATTTATCTACACATGGCAATCTCACGTTTACACGATTCCACAATGACAAGCTAGCACGCTTACATGTTCACACGACCCCACTAATTCAAATTTGAACCGACTCAAAAATTAATTTAATATTCCAAGCGTCGCTTCAATTTCCTTTTAAATACGAAAAGCCGTTTCAATTTACCCTCTTCACGCTTACGAACCCTAATTTTCACAAAGCAAAAATCCTTTCGAATTTTCTTACACTCAGAGAATTCTTCTTGCGCAGAAATGGAAGCATACTTCAATGGAGTTAATCTAAAAGCGGTGAAGGACCAGATTATTTTCTCCCTGGTCGTCGATTTCGAAGGATTACTCGAGGCAAACCTAGACAACGACATACAACATCTCATCATATCGATGAAGGCAAATGGGATCTACCCATTTCTGGATATCAGCCCCAAATACCTTTTCAAAGAGGCTGTTATCGCTTTTTACAGAGAAGCCCGAGTTCTCGAATCAGGAATAAGGATCTCAATTTGTGGTCTCCAAGTGGATATCACTCCAGAATCGGTCGGGAAAATATTTAGGATGAAGTCTCATGGAATGGCTGTCGAAGCCCTGAAGAAGAACGCAGCCGACACGTGGCTGAAAATCAAGGTTGTTAACCAGCCGGAAAAGTTGAAGCTAACCGCAAAGAGGAATGAGATTCGGAAAGAATATCACTATGTGTTGGATATCACCAACAAGATAGTGATGGGTATGGCTGGGAGTTATGATCAACTGTCGTCAGCCAAATTTATGGTTCTGGGGGCCCTTATCCAAGATCAACCAATTGATTGGTCTGACTATATCTTCAGACAATTAGTACGTGAGGTGAACAAAGTCCAGTAGCTGGACGATGAGAAAAGATTCAAAAACAAGCTGGCGTTTGGAACGCAGCTTAGTTGGATTTTGGAGCAGCTTGGTGTGGCGAAGGGAAACCGTGACCCCTTCCACATCAACAAGAGGCTTGGTCACTTAGACCAAGAGACCCTGAGGAAATTAGGAGGTGAGAGGAAAGGAGCTCAGTTGCTAAGGGAAATGTCTGTAGAGCGAACTCCCTACAGATACCCTTCGAGCTCAGGCGAGTCAGCCGAAGATCAAGCTGCAACCAAGGATCAACCTGCAGCCAGGTCTGACTCAGACTCAGACGATACCCCTATAGCCATCCGTTTCAACAGAAGGGGACCAGCCCCTGGAGAGCCATTAATAATCGAATCCTCTCCAGAACCATCCCCTAAGAGGCCCAGGCGTCTAGACTTTGCAGAGGAGGAGCAGCCAGAGTACTTGCCTACACCTGCACCAGATCACATGGAGGATCAGCCTGCTCCCACCAGCCTGGAGACCCAAATGGTTCCTGTTCTAACCCCTCATTCCATATCAGAAGAAGAAGCAGGTTTGATCATTCTCATTCCAGAAGCTAATTATTCGTTTAACCTGCTTGAACATAATTCTTTCAACCTGTCTATAGAGCAACTTCTTCTGGTAAAGCAACACGCCCTTAAACATTCTTTTATTGACATTTTTGAGGAATGGAAATCGCTTAAATCTATTCCATTCACTCAACTTCAAGTTTTCATTGAAGGGAGTAGCTGGGAATATCCCCAGGCAACAGAGGATCTACTCGTCCATTTTTGCAATGAGTCAGATCTAATTTTAATGCTCCAGGAAGACTGGTTCATGTCCAATTTTAAAACAAACATGGACCAGCTCATCCACATGATAATGAGTAGTGATTTTGATGGAACCCTCAATGAAGAAGGAGAAGTAGTTGAAAAAGAAATAAGAATTGAAGAGGTAGTGGAGGAAGAAGAAGAAGAAAAAATATTACTTGAAAATCAGGAAGAAAAAGAGAGGCAGGAGGAAGAAAAAGAAGAAAAAGAAGAAAATATCATAGTTGAAGAAAAACAAACTAAAGAAGAAGTGGAAAAGACTGAAGAATTGGCAGAAGAAGATGAGGAAGAATGAGAAGAAGTTGAACAAGAAAATAATGATGATGATGATGATGATGATAATGTTGATAATAGTGAAGATAAAAAGGATGATGAGGAAGAAGAGAAAAAGGATGATGAGGAAGAAAAGGAAGGAGAAGAGAAGGAAGAAGAGAAGGAGGAAGAGAAGGAAGAAGATAAAGAGGAAGAAGAAAGAGAAGAGAAAGACGAAGAAGAGGAAGTGAAAGAGGCTGAAGAAAGAGAAGAAAAAGAACAGGCTGGGGCTCCTGCCCGTTACACCAGCCTAGATGGAGATTTTGAGGACAGGTCGGGGAGTCTATAGACAGGTAGGTCGACTGCAGACAGGAGTCTATAGACAGGTAGGTCGACTGCAAACCTACCTGCAGGCACAGAAAGCATCGGTGAGCACTCACCTCAGCCATCACCTATCTCCCCTGTGATGACTGAGCTGATCCGCAGCATAGTTAAAGAATCCTTGGAAGAGCTACTTGCCGCAAGAATCTCACCTGACCTACAGACCCTAAATGCCAAGAATGACACCCTACTGCAGAGGAATGCTCCTCAACCTCCCCCTCCCAACAATTCCAGAATGCCCCTTGGCATGTCTGACTGGATGCATCGAGTAGAACAGCAATTGACCATATTGGTTGATGCTGGCAAAAAGGGGGAAAGAATAGAGCAAGGGGAAGTTATAGAAGGTCAGGTTCAGGAGCTGAGAACGAAGAAGAGGCAAGATGTCCAGTTACTTGAAGCTGGGGCATCAACTGCAAAGAGGAAGGAAAAAACTGACCCAGAGCAGACTGATGATCAGCCTGCAGCCAAGAGACGGAGGACCAGACTTGGGGAAGAGCCTACATTTGAATGGAAAGGCAAAGATTTGTGGTTTGTTTAGGATTTCCTACCTGTCGAAGCCGGTCCAATGCGGGGATCTGCAAAGAAGCAGTTCATTGAAAAATTTTATATCTGGGAGTTACTCCAGGAGAAAAATTGCTCCCTACAGCAGACTTTTATTGACTTTATGGAATCAACACATCCAACTCTCTGGGCCATCTTAGTAAAGCATGCAAAGGCATGGAATGCATACCCCATGGTTCCTCCCTTCAGACCTGAAGATCCTCCCACTTTGCAAAACAATGAATTGGATGAGCTAGCATTGCAAAATGAGATAAGGAAGCTGTGTGAAGAGCATAAGTTTTCTTCCAAAGAAGAACAAGATTTTGCCTCTCCAGTTATCAGGAGGAAGCACGGCCTAGCACCTATCAAGAAAAGACCAATTGGTGCAAAGCTTTTTAGGCCTCAGAAGCAAACTGTCCGCAGAGGCAGAGTCAGATAGGACTTGTTTTGTTCTTGTATTTTTCTTGTAATTTTTGATTTTGAAAGACTTGTAATTTTTCTGTATTTGTTTGTTCATTCAAAGCTGATGTACTTGTAAACAAAACAGAAATTTAATATAAACAGTCATTTGAACGACAACCTCTAGTTGTCTAAAAAACAAGACTGATTTTAGTTTGTGTCTTGCACTTATGTGCAGACCTGTGCATTTGAATAATTGCTTAAAGTTTTGCCATCATCAAAATAGGTGGAATTTGGTAGGAATACTTATTAGATTTTGATGATGTCATCATTATATGTTCAAATGTAAATCTATTACTTGGCAAAATGTAAGGAAGAACCAAATGAGTATCTTCCATAGGCTGAAACTGTGATAAGTTAAATACATGGCAAAATGTAAAGAAGAACCAAATGAGTGTCTTCTATAGGCCACATAAGTTAGGCATTAAAAAATCGGCTAAGTTCAAATCAGATAAGTATCCATCAGCCGAGTCTTGGTCAACTCACCCGTTCAGATAAGGTTGACCTCAAACAAGCTTTATCAGGCAACCTTTATCAGAGAAGTTCTGTTCAACGAATTAATCAGCAAAGTTGGACCAGACTGCAGTCAAGAAGGAAAGTCAAGTCGTCTGAAGTCTGATCAGTCAAGTTCAATCAGGTCAGAATACTACAGACAAGTCGGCACATCAGAGAAGTCGACAGCAGAGAAGGTTGACCACAGAGAGACCAGTTAAGTGATCATCCAAGTACTCCAGTCCACGTCAGCATGCGTTGAATAGTCAATATTTACGGAAAGTCATATGCGGGCGATTAGAGACGGACTAGAGAGATTCCCGGAAAGGATATGAATAAGTAATTCATCCAGACCCACCAATGGAGATTTTAAGCATATTAAAATCAAAAGATTCGGCGCAGTCTCATGGATGTCTTCACAACAGTCAGAAATTGGATTAAAATATGGGAATCCAGCCTTGCAACGTTCAAAAAGAAAAAAACAAAGAAGTCTATCTCTCCAACAGACGGATTTGTTACAGATTTGCAACGGCTATGGAGAAATGCTCAAGGATCGACACCTATATATATCTGAAGATTTGAAGTTGAGCAATATGATGCGAACAACACTTACAAGCAATCAAAGCAAACAAAGCAATAAAAGCGAACTATAGCATTGTGAAAGAGCAGTACTCTAAGTTCATACTTGAAGAAAGCTCTTAGTTGGAGAAGACAATCACTCGTGTCTTTAAAACCTGAGTTCGGGGTACTTCACTGGTTGAAGTTCGAGAGACTGTAAAGGCATCCAAGGATCGTAGATCAAGAGGTGCAAGGCAGTCAAATGGAGTTGCAACGGCGAGGAATTCCACTGGTTGGAAGATGTTGTAATTGGTTGAATCACTGTAATATTTATCACTGGTTTAGAATTATAGTGAATTCATATCCAACTGGTTTGGAGAAAAGTGGATTAGTAGAGGATTACCCCACCTCTGAGACCACTATAACTGCCTGCGTGTTTTACAGCTTTTCATCATCATACTTAACTGATGCATTCATACTTAAGTGTTCCATTGATTATTTATGTATTCGTCATCAGCTGAATTCCGCACTTGCATTAACTACAGACGACTCTAAGTTATCTGTATCATCAGTTGAGAAACTCATCCTTTGTGGAAATGAGCTTCAATAAGTCTATTCACCCCCCTCTAGACTTATTTCTGGATGACTTGTGACCTACACAACGAGGGCGGACCACAACCAAACCCTCTCGATTATGAAAATACCATGAAATATACCATGAATCCATAGGAAAACCAAGAATACCAACAAGATTAATCATATTCATCATAAATTAATGAACAACACGGAACGAATCGAGCAATAAAATCAAAAACCCCCAATTTACCCAAAAGTAGGGTTCTTAGAAGATTTACCTTGATTCGGACGGAGAAAGACGATTATGATGATGATAAACTACACTATGAACTCAATACTCGATCTCCCAAGAATTTCCACGGGCAAAACTTGATGAATCGCTCAAAACTCTCGTTGCGGATGGAAGGAGGAAATGGAAGAATGTCGCGAATGCAAGGTCAACTCAGGTTTATAAAACCTGACCTCCCATTACGTACGTTAACATGCAGTTGTTAACGTACGTTATGCTCATTACGTACGTAACACACTTGTGTTAGTGTGCGTGATGGCTCGACAGAAAAATCTGCCCAAATCATTTTCGTTAGCGTACGCTACAACAGACGGCTAGCGCACGCTACAAGGAGGTCTTACGTACATAACACCAGCATGTTTACGTATGTAATGACTCGGCTAGATCCAGGCAGACTCACTGTCCAAAACACTGAGGGCCATAACGTACGTTAACACTAGGGTATAACGTACATTATGTAGGTATCGATAGCACACGCTAGGAAGCATGCGTAATGCAAGTTATGCATGCAGCAGTTCAATACCGCTGAACAAATTTAGCTGCACCGGGCGGTCCAAACATGAGACGCAACACAAGGACAGAACCCAACGCGTAGATACAAAATATTCACGATGATGAAGCTGAATGTTGCAGGAGAATACAATTCCGACTACCGAGGAATCCGAGAAACGGCAAGGAAAGTAAAATCCCTAAACTTATAGGAAATTACAAAACGGCCCAGATGTCCGAAAATCATGATACGACGTCGGATCAATAAACCGAAACTCACAACACGAACAACTCAAACATACGAACTCGTGCAACCAAAGAAATTACAAAATCGAATGGGTTCTACGAGAATCGAACGTCCATGCAACAATAGATGACATAAGATGGAATAATATCAAAACATCTCCGAAACTCGTCCAAATGGAGAAACTCCAAGAATATAATAGATTCAAAATGTCGAAACGGTTACAAGAAAGTCGCTACAAACGAAAAATACACCAAAAATAAGAATGTCGGGAAAAGAAAAATGCACATATTACACTCGGGAGGGTCCTTAGAGGCCTCGAGTGGGACCAGTGGTATAGCCCCGGTCCTAGGCAAATTGATTATTGACTGTTTGTTTCCGGAAAAGACATGTCTGGTTTTGGTTTTTGAAATGAATTTATGCATGTACTATGAAATGTGTAAGCGAATGGTTTGCCTTGATTACTTGTACTAGCGTAATTGCTAACCCCTTTGGGGACCCGTCTTGGGGAAATTCTTTTTATGAATTTCAGGTTATGTTCATCCAGACGAGCGGGCGCTGGGACAGTACGAGGATGCTGGACAGGGTCGTTGACATGTGCATTTGAGTCCCTTTATTTCTGTTGTCCTTTTCGATATGGTTGTTTTCCCATTTATAAACTTATAGATTGTACTCGCGAGTACTTAGGCATTTTCACTCAGATTGTGGTTTGTATCATTGAAAGTTGTTTATGTTTGTCGGTGATGCTTATTTCGCCGGTTGTACCGGGCGTGTTGTTTAGATTTTCATCTTGATGATGTGTGTGTTCTCGCTAACCGAGACGGTTAGGCGAGTGGTATTTTTATTTAGCCTGGTGGGTCCCATGTAGGGGTCCACGTCACTATAATACACCTTGAATATCTCAGGGGTGTTATACTCAACACTACATCTTCATAAATTCATGTAATTTTGTGTTTGTTTTTAGTGAAAAGAGTTACACATTATTTGCACGTACATGCTTTGCACATGCTTTGCCAATAAAACCTATAAAACCACTTGTTCCAAAAAGAGTTACACAGTATTTGTGCACGTACATGCTTTGCGAATAAAACCTGTAAAACCCCATGTACCTGTCAAAACCATTTCTGCATAAACGTAACATGCTTTGTGAATACACAATTAGATTTATACTTCAACGATTTACGCTGAACATTACGTACGGAATAATTTTATACAAATTGTGAGCATCGCACAGGTCTGAATGCCTCGTATACACATATTTGAATGTTGCATATTCATTATTATAGTTGTTTTTTTAAAATTCTTTAATTATGAAATATAAATTTTAAAATTAATCATTAATTTATTAATCATATAAAAAATAAAAAGTTAAAAGTTTAGTAAGTGTAAGTTATATTTATAAGCTACTAATTATTTAGAGTTAAATTAAAAATTAAATATTAATCTTACTACAAAAAACTAAATAGCCTCCGTTAAAATTTCTATTTTACTTAAAAAAATTGATCCTTTAATTAGCAGGATTGACGTTGAACATGTAAACGTGTGTAAACTCCAAAGAGATTATGTTCAATTTCAATTTAAATTACAATTATATTGTATTTTAGGAATTTATTTTTGGCAAATTAGTATTTTAGGATAAATTGATTAAAATATATTATTTGATTTTTTGTATATTTAGTAGTTATAATAAGATTTCTATCCATAGATTAGGTCCATTCCAATTTCAGTTACAAATATTATAAATTATAAATAAATTGATTATTATGTGGCAAAAAAGAATGATGTGTAATAATTTCGCAATTTGATTGGACAATAGAGTATGACATAAACTATGGATATTCAATTTTTTATATTTATCAAATTGATTTAAAAACTAGTATATAGGGGGGATAGTGGTTAGCCCGTCGAAATTCGGCGGGAATCAAAATATGTTATAATTTATAAGTATAAATACAATAAATTGATATTTAGCTAGAGTCAATCAACCGAAGTCGTTTTCTGTGGTGAACGGTGATGAATCGAAATATGAGGTTAGGCTCAGCCCAGAAAACTCATTTAGAGTTTTTAGGGGATTTTACACATCTATACAATTTATACAAATTAATTATAAAAGTGTAGCAACAAAAAAAATATTTACACATATAACGTATTGCACATGTTTTAACATAAAGAAAAAATCACTATTCTTATCCCTAAAAATCAGTCATACGTTTCTCTCTACCTCTCTCTACTCTCCTCTTTTCTCTCTTTTTTCTTTTCTTTCTCTTCTTGTACAACTGCGCCAGTCTCTCTCTCTCTCTCTCTCCTCTCTTCTTCTCTCCCTTTTTTCTTTTCTTTTCTCTTCTTCTTCAACGGCCTCCCCCCACCTCTCTCCCCTTTTTTTCTTTTCATTTTTTTCCTGTAAATACGTCCTCAGATCTATTTTTTCTCTGCAAATTTATTCCTTATCTATTTCTTTTCTGCAAGTACATCCATCAAATCTCTGCAAATACGTCCCCGTCGGTCACACACTTAGGTTGTTTGAAATTTTTTAACGGCTACGTAGTGGTCGATTTATCGAGGGAGAAGATGGTTGGCCGCGACTTTGGTTGGATTGGTTCAGTAAAAATCTGAAAATATCTCAATTCGATACTTACAAATAGTAATATGGTTACCTGAATATTGGATTTAGATACCAATTACTCTTGATGTTAATTTGTTTATATGTAATAATAAAAAATAGATTTATAAACTATGGATACTATTAAATTAATGTGGATACTAAATTGCATTTGGATATCAGTTAATATTGCTCGTTATTTTTTATATCCAATAATAAAAATAGATGTACACAAATATGTATATTATCAAATATATTTTATTTACTAAACATGTATTTGGATACTATTTTTCTATCCATAATAAAAAATAGATGTACAAAATTATGTACTATCAAGTATATAGAAGTGAAGATAATTTTCATATTAAAATATATCCAATATTTATCAACTGGAAATTTTCAAGGACTGCATATACTTGTAATTAATAATTTAGTTACCTAAATATCGCATTTAAATACAATTTATTCATGAATATTAATTTTTTTATATTTAAGAACAAATAGAAGTACAAGAGTATAGATCATATCAACTGTAGTTAGGTTACCCAAATATAAATATTTGGTTCTTCGTTTATCATCGAACATTGAGTTGTTTAAATTTTCAACACAAACAATAAGCATATGAATACTTACAAGTAGTAGCTTGGTTGCCTAGATATTGTACTTGAATACTAGTTATTCATGTTCGTTAACTTACTTATATTAAATAATAAAGGTACAAAATTATAAAAATCAAGTCTAGTTTGATTACTTAAATAATCACATGTGAGTATTTTTTTATCGTTGAACTTTGAGTTGTTTAATTTTACAACTAAACCAATCAATTGAGAAAGATAACCATAAAAACATGTATCATAAATAAAATATATCAAAAATGCATCAACATATCATAAAAATAACTGGTATCCGCTGACAAGCAACAGAATAATCAAACATTCATTTTTATGTATCCTTGTATATATTTAGAAAAGTAAAAATCTCTTACAACCCTATTGCCCAAAAATACCAGAATAAGTAGAAATCAACAAAATTATGTATATATTCTGATTCATTTTAAAAAGATAATTGATCAGATATCACACATACAAAAAAATATTATAGAGGTAATTAAAAATTTCATATGCAAATCACACGTAACAAAAACTACCCAAAATCACCATGTCAACTAAAAATAAGTTGACGCCAGACGCGAGCTCCAGTCATTTGAAGAATATTAGACCTAGACCGCCAGAATAATCACTCCCTTGAAAATACATTTGGATATCATAAAAATCATATTAACATATTCATATAGTGTCACGCTATATATTGATTAGTATAATATACACGCTTGGATACCATTAAAAGACAAAAATTCAGATTACATTTCTGATTTTAAAAAATGAATCATTCAAATATCCATCATCTTCTAATCGAATAATCAACTATATATCATCTAATAACCGACAACATCATGACATACTTTCAAGCACAGAGAACTAATTTCCAAGTACAAACTACCAAGAACATTACATGACATACATTTCGAATACAAATCGACCCAATTCTCAAATCTAAATTAAGGTTTTCAATTTTCAACCCCCCAACCAGCTGTCCTCCGCCACCAATCAGTCGCCGCTTTACGTAATACGGATTTATACTCTGGCGACAGGAGTCCGAATACCGAGCAGACTTCTGCAATTCTATCAAGGAAATCGCCTTCTCCGGCCCTTCGCAGTGACCGCCCGTTCCGCCTCATCCGCTGCACAACAAACATGTTCTTTGCCAACTGAAAACGAAGCTCTGAACCTTTTGATGTGCAGGACAGACAATTGGGATCGAAACCCATGATTTTAATGCCTGATTGTTTGTAGTAAAGCAGATCTGAGTTTTTGTTTTCAAAAGCTAATTAAAACAAATCTGCAGAATTTAAGAATTTTCCTACAGAAGCGTATGTGTGGGTATGGCGTTTCAAAGAAAAGTTAAGAAATAGAGGGAGGGAGGGAGGACACATGAGAGAGAGAGAGAGGGATAAGAATGAACGAGAAAAAAATGGAGAGATAAATTGTGACGCCCCGACTTTCTAGGGGTATTTATTGGGGAAAAAATAAAAAGGTAAATTTTGACAAAAATATTTTCTTTTGAGAATATTAAAATTCTCGCCTAAAAAGTCGAGTCGCTACACTGACATAAATTAAATACCTTTAAATAAGGAACGATACGTCATAAATACGAGATAAAATTTTTGCGGCGGAAGAATAAATTATAAATTATAAATTTCTAGTCAAAGTTTTCCCAAATAAGTTTCAAACATTAGACATAACGATAAACATCATGTAATAAATCAGCTTTCATATGCCCTCTCGACTCGCTCATTCATCCATCCGGCTCGGTTTAACCTGCGGGATCAATAAAGGTGGGGGTGAGCTTTCTTCAGCTCGTGGAAATCACACTGATCACAGTAATATACAATCTCATGGAAAGCATAACATGAATAATCTATCATATCTTTTTTTCAACGTAAATGTAAACACACAATATTACGTATAGCATGAATCGAGCACGCATAACACGAATATTGAGGTTGTGTTGGTGCCCCCGCAACAACATTAAACATACACACAATACCACATATAACATGAATCGAGCACGCATGTGAATACTGAGGTTGCGCAAGTGTCCCCGCAACAACATATATCTTAAGATAGCCTCTTACACGAATACAGGTGAGCCTGGTTTACAACGTGCATCATAATTTTAAACATGAATAGAATATCATATATACAATCCAATTAAAGCAATTAAAGTGATAGTGAAAATTCCCACCTGAATAATTGATGATGTCTGACTTGAATATGAAGATGCTCGACTCACAGTCCTAAGCCCGTAAATCCTCGATAAAGTATACATATAATAATAATGTAATCATTACAAAATATTACGATATAATGACTAAAATTAAAATATATATATGTATAAATTCTGATTAATTATTAATATTAATTGAAGGTCAACATATTAAGGTCTTGGTCAAAATTAGGACTGAATTGAAGTTTTAAAGTTGACTGGGGTCAAATTGTAAGAATTGAGAAGATGACTGTGTTAAAATCGAGTTAATTAAAACTGTCTGGGGCTAAATTGAAAGCTGCTGAAAAATGTGAGGACTAAATTGAATAACCTTAATTTTTCGCGGGTATAAATACCCTCTACCCTGCCTCAACCGACATAAACATTTCCTCATACTTCCCGTCGCCCCCCCCCCCCTTCTCACTTTCGGTCCCTATCTCTCTCTCTCTCTACAATTTTCCTCTTCCTCTCATCTCTTCTCTCCAAATTCTTCTTGGCCGAAATTAAATCACAGTAAACACACACACAAAACACAGTCGCATGCACTAGAGCTTCGCGATGACCACCAATTGAATAAACTCATGGTGGTGTGCAGTGGTGCGGGTGTAACACCCCCAATCCACTGAGGGATATTACACGCCGTAGACCCTTTCCTCAAGGATCTACCAGGCTGGTAACAACATTGAACGTCTCAACAATGCCTTTAAGGCTAAAAGGACTCAGTAGACCGATTTGGTCTTTCAATACACACATACAACTCAATTACAATACATACCCACGCAGGGGTCGAATACAACACACTCCCGTACAATGGGGAAAGAATACTGCAGCGGAAATAAAATACAACTAAACCAATATGACATAAAACGGGTCCTCATGTGATTAGTATTGTTCATCTTTCATCATCCTTCATGCCGACCCTGTGCTATGCTCCCCAAAACCTGAATGCAATACAGACATCCACCCCCCGATTACTCGGGGGTTAGCAAAATTCCACTATTTTGCTAGTGCAAGTACAAAGTGCAAATACAAGCCATACAATTCAAGTTCCAAGAACAATAATAACCAGAAATCCTCAAAGATTCAAATACAACAAAACAAACATTTCCCGAGGCAAGAGTTTGGGTAAAACGTTCCAAAACAAAAAGATCACAACCCAGAAGAAAACAATTTACCCAATGGCTTAATAAGCCATCGGGAGTTTTAGTAGAAAACAATCTAGGATTATAAAATCATTCTCTTTCCAAAATCAACATGGGTCACAGCCCAAAGGTTTTGTTTTCACAAATAAAACCAACAACAATTCACAGGGTCAGATCCCACATCAAGTGTCCTCAACGAACATAAAATCAACACAACATAATCACATACAGGCATCGCCTAGGACCGGGACGAAGCGACAAATCCCACCCGAGGCCTCTAATGACCCTCCCGAGCTGGCTAGCGAAACAAATCACACACAACATCTCACGGTTGGATCAATCACTTGTTGCATCCTGACCACATGATCACAAGTCATGTGTCATCGTAGATTATCTTAGGCTCTCACGGTTGGATCAATCGCTTGTTGCATCCTGACCACATGATCACATGCCATGTGTCACCGTAGACCTTCAACCATATCCACACATTCACACAAATAACATATCACTTCAATAATATCCAAGTAATTCACTCAATGGCAACAAACACAATGCACGACGCAATGGTCAAATCACAATGCACCGATATGAGATAATATATACATATATATTATCAAAGCACAACAACAACACCAAGTGTATTCATAGTAATTCACATAACCATCCACGAACACAATGTTCACAAAACACACGCGTTTTGAAAGAGGGCCTCTAACAATGCTAACCGAATCTTTGAAAGTGAAATTCAAACGATCAAATAAACACATGGAGACGATCACTAATTATCATATCCATAAAACAAGAATTGTATGGACAAGGTACTTGCCTCGAATAACCACAACGCGGAGAATCGACCGAAGTAGGTTGGCAAGAACCGACTACGAACCCTCCGACTACACCGAACGCTAACCCACGACAATAAACTACGAACAACAATAACAACAATGAAAACGAATTCCATAGCACGACCTAAAGTCGTTGAATTGAAGGGACGAACAACACAAATTCAAGGGTTTCCCCCAAAATGGCCAAGAACACAAAGATTCGACCACAATGAGAATCAAGGTAAAAAACAACGGAAATCCCACCAAACTATCGAAGGGAAACTCATTGGGACATTTAATCGAACACTCAATGTTCGATAACTCCCAAGAACACTCGAATCACTAATCGAGTTGAACAAACTCGAAATATGGATATACAACCCATAGAACACGATTAATAACATCATAATACACCAACCAATGTATCAAAATCGGACTAGAATCGAAATCAAGAACAAATTCTCCAAAAAGTCAACTTGAAGGAAAATCAAGAAATATACCTTGATTCGACGAAAAACACGGATTGCATGATGATATAATCAACAAGAATCTTCAAAAACGCCTAGAAATCGAGTGGAATCGACCAAAAACTCCACTCCCCGACTTTTCCCGTCGCCAGCTGCCACCCGGGTGAAGAAATGGTGTAAAATGCGATCTGGCCCGCCCCTGGCCTATATATGGCCGACAGGGTTACGGCCGTAACCGGCAGGGCCCTACGGCCGTAACCGGCATTCGTCAAAATCGCCCAGCGCCTGCCGATTGCTTACGGCCGTAACCGATAGGGCCTTACGGCCGTAACTCGCACTTACGGCCGTGCACTGTCACTACGGCCAGAATCGCATTCGCACGAACACTACCTCGGCACCCGCACGGCCAGAATCGATACTTTACGGATGTAACCGGCATTCGTCCAGCCATGTCTGCCGAGCACGTACGGCCGTAACTCGGCCAGGCCAGGCCCTGCTCTAAGAAGTGCGGCCGTGACTCGGCCGTGGCCACTCCGACGGCCCGGACGACCCCGAAACCCGAACCTGAATATGAATCGAAGATATGGTTACGAAGTACTCGCAAAGACAAATCCAAGCGCTCAGAGAATACATGATTCCGACCACCCGAAGGCTCGAAATTCGACAACGAAATGTAATTACCCCAGACTTTGGGAAATTACGGAAACGGCCCAAAACGTCTGAAATACACGATACACGATCGAAACACCAAGCCAAAGCTCGCAACATGAATAATAACATTAAATGAACTTACGAGAAACTCGAAACAACAGTTTCGGATGAGATTCGCAAGAATCGAACTCAAGTGCGGAAAAGCCGCTTAAGAACACGGAACTCAACAAAATGATACCGAAACGAACTCGGATGACAAAAAGTGCAGAATTAATCATTCTCGAAATGACGAAACGGTCATGAGAGATTTGTCAAAACGGACTACCGCCAAAAAACAGAAATGACCGGATATCAAAATTGCGGGTATTACATACTACCCTCCTTAAAAGAAGTTTCGTCCCGAAACTTAAAACAAGTAGGGAGAAGCAATATCCCGCCAGGAAAACTCAACGAGGTACACAAGAAACGCATAACTTACACCCAACGGCAAAACGTTTCAAGCAACGCAAAGGAATATACGGCGTGAAAACACGCTCCACGACCAACACAACGCCACCGGTAGAGACATATTAAAACCAACAAGTGACAAGCATCATTAAACAGATAATACAATCAAGTCAATTATCCGAACAATCACAAAACACAAAGTACCTATTACAAGGAAACACGCACAGTCCAAAACGATCCACAAGGACAATCACAAACAATTCGGACTACGCCGAAATCCTCAAAAAGCACACTAGGCATCTCCGTGTCCTTTCGGAGCGGAGACGCAACCTCGATCCCCAAATCTCTCAGTTACCGTCTCGCAATGTACAGCTCGGTGACCCACCTGGCCACACTCGAAACAGTTGACTAACGGTGAACGACAATTCTTCGCAGTATGGCCTGCTCGACTATAGTTATAACATATCTTCGAGCTGTTCACATAACTCCCTGCAGGGGTACTACTCCCCTGATCACGCGATCGAGGAACCACTTTAGGACGACGAAACGAAGTCCCCGACTCAAGGGGCCCACTACCCTTATTTCCTGAAAAGTCCCCAACGATTTTCTGTTTCTTCGATGCGGACATAATCTCGGTCGGCAATCTGGATATCTCATAGGCGAACGCCCTATTCTGATAATCTCTCAAGGAAGTATAAGCGAGACCTGCCATGTACTGACGAATCTCCAGCTTCATCCGCCTACTAAAATGACAAATCTTGTCCTCCTCTGTCCTTACTTGATTCTGCACATAGCCGAACTATTTGCTAAAATCAATAATAGCTTGAGACAGTGGTACATCCTGTGGTTTCACCGAAAAGAATTCATTAATCTTCTGATTTCTGATCGGCTCCGGACAAAACTCATCTCTCATGAATCTCTGGAACTCTGCCCATGTGACAACACGATCTTGAGGCTTAACAGCCTCCCACCAGCTAGCGGCATCCTTGTCGAAAAGATACTGAGCTACCGGCACCTTACGTTCTTCTGGACAATCAATTACCTCGAATATATTTTCCAACTGGAAAAGCCAACCATCCCAGCCTAATGCATCTGCAGCACCATCGAAACGAGGGGGATTCATACGAACCACTTCTCGAAGCCACTGATTTGCACCAGTGTTCTGGGTCACATCTGTAACACGCTGAACTGCCTGAGTCAACTGAGTCATCTGTGTGGCTACCTGCTGTAAAATAGTAGCAACACTGATACCGGCATCATCACCGACAGCATGATCTCGACCACGCGTCTGATTTCCACGACCACGACCTCGGCCCCTCGGCATACTGAATAAGTAATCACTCAGCACAACAGAAAAATCATAACACATACCACATACAACGATTTCCATCGTAAAGCAACACGCATACTAAAATCATAGCGACGACGGTATCGTTCAACGATCTCAACGGCCCGAACGATAACCAGCACATAATCACAAAACATCATGGAACAATCACACATATACACAAACGTACAAACCCAAGCTTCAACAGCTCACACTCGTGCGACAAGACGCAAATCACCACGAGGCGACAAACAGTAAATACCAGTTCACACCTCTCACAGAGGGCTAGTATGACAATTGCGTGGCAACGCCTCAACGTTCATGTCACCAATTCGATCATACTCGGGAGCTAACATCATAACGACAATGCGAACATCATACATACATCCCCAGACCTCAAACGGGAATTTATAGGTTTTAAAAATAGAAACCACCTTTGAAAAAAAAAATTGGAAACACTAGTTGATCTTTAGTATCACCTTACAAAAAGGAGTACAACATCGTTATCGAGACTTTGAAAAACCATCTTGCATTTGATAAAAATGAGGACACTTTTATTTAGAAAAAGAAATTTCAGAATATTCGACCATCGGGTCTAAGAAAATGCATTTCTAAATAATTGAAACTGTCTCAAAATATTTTGGTCCTCGACTGGAAAATTTTTGAATCACACTGTGGCACCTTGAAAGTACCATGCGAAAATAATTCATTTTAAAATGTACGTCTCGAAATTTATTCTCTAAGATACTCAAGGTTTTCGAAAATCTATTAGGCTAGAATGCCTAAAAATTCACATATAACAACATTCACTTACATACATCACAACACACGCATCAACTCGCTCAAAATCAAGACAACACATGTCTTTTACTGGAAAACAAGCAGTCAAATATCACAGTCAAAGGGACATAAACAACGACAACACTCCTCATATAAACGAAATATGAGAGTCACATAAACACATCATGAAACCAAGAATCTACATAAAGATTCCATCACTTAACACATAATCATACCAGTAACTCGCATCAGATGAGGCACAATCACAAGGAAGGGATACTTACATCAACAGGTCACACGAAGGTGATGATCGCCCCACGATACTAATCACGACCAACCAACTCAGATGACGCGTCGCGAAATGACTAAGTCAGACAAAATCCGACGAGATAAAACTCAACAGACACCACTAAACCCGACAGACTAAGTTTCCACAACCTGGCTCCGATACCATTTATGTAACACCCCCAATCCACTGAGGGATATTACACGCTGTAGACCCTTTCCTCAAGGATCTACCAGGCTGGTAACAACATCGAACGTCTCAACAATGCCTTTAAGGCTAAAAGGACTCAGTAGACCGATTTGGTCTTTCAATACAGACATACAACTCAATTACAATACATGCCCACACATGGGTCGAATACAACACACTCACGTACAACGGGGAAAGAATACTGCAGCGGAAATAAAATACAACTAAACCAATATGACATCAACCGGGTCCTCGTGTGATTAGTATCGTTCATCTTTCATCATCCTTCATGCCGACCCTGTGCTATGCTCCCCAAAACCTGAATGCAATACAGACATCCACCCCCTATTACTCGGGGGTTAGCAAAATTCCACTATTTTGCTAGTGCAAGTACAAAGTGCAAATATGAGCCATACAATTCAAGTTCCAAGAACAATAATAACCAGAAATCCTCAAAGATTCAAATACAACGAAACAAACACTTCCCGAGTCAAGAGTTTGGGTAAAATGTTCCAAAAACAAAAGATCACAATCCAGGAGAAAATAATTTACAAATTGGTTTAATAAGCCATCGGGAGTTTTAGTAGAAAACAATTTAGGATTATCAAATCCTTCTCTTTCCAAAATCAACAGGGGTCACAGCCCAAAGGTTTTGTTTTCACAAATAAAACCAACAACAATTCACAGGGTCAGAGCCCACATCAAGTGTCCTCAATGGACATATAATCAACACAACATAATCACATACAGGCATCGCCTAGGACCGGGACGAAGCCACAAATCCCACCCGTGGCCTCTAAGGACCCTCCTGAGCTGGCTGGCGAAACAAATCACACACAACATCTCGCCGGTTGGATCAATCACTTGTTGCATCCTCTTCACATGATCACAAGCCATGTGTCACCATAGATTATCTTAGGTTCTCATGGTTGGATCAATCGCTTGTTGCATCTTGACCACATGACCACATGCCATGTGTCACCGTAGACCTTCAACCATATCCACACATTCACACAAATAACATATCACATCAATAATATCCAAGTAATTCACTCAATGGCAACAAACACAATGCACGACGCAATGGTCAAATCACAACGCACCGATATGAGATAATAACCGCCTAAAATCATTTTCACTAATTTGCACACGCTTGTGGTTTCAAATAAGATACCGATATAACCATGCTGATCGGCCACTAAGAACCGAGACAATCTTAGAGGTTTGATCTAAGAAAACCTGTATGTGTAATAAAATATCCATGTGAATGTTTCTGATTACTTGTTTTTTAGTATAGACAACTTCTATCCTATTTATAGAAGGGAGGAGAAGTCTGTCTCTGAGATCCCACTCCTAGCCTAGGGGAAATCCTCAATTTTCAGGAATTTTGGCTACGGCTGCCAATCCCTGGATATCTGGGATTTTGTAAGGATGACGAAATCGCAAATTTTCAGGGATTTTATCCTTATGGGCCCGGACCCTTCCCATCTCGGGGTAGGGTCAGTCAGCTCAGACTCCTTTATGATAAGACCCCCTTGTCGGGGCCTCTCGTTCTTTTGAGAGGTAGGTAGGTCTACCAATAACCAGGCTCTTTAGAACGGTTTCTTGGGAGGTCTACATTTTTCGTCCTACCAACTAGTCCCCCTACTCTAGTCGAGCTGTGGGACCGAGTAGAGTAGGACTGTTTGGCTTCTGGCGGCCTCGATATGATAAATTCTCGGGAGCTGGTCCCTAGGTAATAATGATTTTTCTCTCTGAATTCATGCACATTTATAGCCACGCCTTTTCTTTTCTCAGGCCTCGCTTCCAAACGTTGCCCCTCTACATTCAGGTCTAGGTGTCACCATATTGTAGGCCTGCCAAGGCGGTGCTGGATCTGGGCCATTCTTTTGAATAGGTAATTGGGCGTTCTAGATCGCCCTTATCTCCCTCGGGTTTCGCCCCTTCCTTCTATAAAATGAGGTCTTGAGACCCCTTTTTCATTTTCGCACCCTTTCCCTATTACACAAGAGCACAAAAATTCTCTGGCGACATATTCGATCGTATCTACTATTCCCAGCAACATCCTTCATCCACCATCTCCGGTGTTTCTCTTCTTCCTGCCCGACTTATGGGTTTGTTTATCTGAGTTTCCTTCTTCTTTCCACACCTCTTCCTTTCTTTTGTATTTGGTATTTAGAGTTTATTATATATATATATATATATATATTATAATGTCATCTGCTTCCGACTCCCAAAATATCTCCAGTCAATCGGCCTCTGTGGATCTTGATTTTTTGGAAGGTTTATCTTCCCCTGAAGGGGATTGAGGTGGTAGGTCGGATCTAGCCGTTGTCTACTCTCTTTATCTTGTATATGAGCCTATCGGAAATATATATTCCCATGTCCTTCCTCCTCATCCTTTATCCAGGACTAGCCCGGCCGCATTAGAGGGTATTATAAGGTTTCTTAGGCTTCCTCCAGGGTGGGATTTCGCAACCCCTCAGGCTTTTGACGTGTCGGATCACCCTCCTCCAGGACATATCCACTTAGTTTGTGGATCAAGTGAATGGTGGCCTTCGTTTTCCCCTTCATCCTTTTCTTGTTTCTATTTATATTAAGTATAACCTCCCTATTAACCAATTTACTCCAAACTCTTATGGTTGGTTTTCTCATGCTTTGATATTACAAGAACGAGGAACCCGACCAAGATTTTTTCTACTTTTATTTCGGGCTAAAGAGCTTTAAGGGTTCTTTTTATCTGACCTCTCAGAACGACGCCCATTTTTTAACCCACCTCCCTTCCAACGTAAAGGACTGGAGGACCCGATTGTTTTTCTTCCCCTTCCTCCTGGCGAATCTTGGGATTTTCCAACAGAATGGGTGCAAGCCACCCCAAGTCAGGATCTGATCCCCAAACGCAGCTTTATCTGGGGTGCATGGGTTAGTAAAGTTCAGGAGTGGAATCCCGTTTCTTATAATGCCTTCCAACTGATGCATTTTCACGACCTGTTATTTTATTGTGGGTTGAGTTCTAATCCTTATCCGGTCATCCCTGATATTGGTAGGGCTAAAAGTTTTTATTATTATATATATAATTTGTGGCATATATTTGATTGATATATATATATATATATATATTATTCCTTGCAGATCGTTTTATGCGGACATGTCAATCTGACACTGCCAAGCCTGTTGAGCCAACGAAAGATAAGGTTCCTACATTGGTACACCCTCCTAGAGAGAAGGCTGAGGGCTCGTCCAAGTCGAAGCAAAAGCATGCTTCATCTAAGGTGGCCAAGGTCGGGGTAGCTCTTCCTTCTGACTCAGCTCCACCACTAACCACTGGACTGGATCCGGCTAGCTCATCTCTGAAGCTAAAGATAAGTAAGCGAGCCCGATCTCCAAGCTCCCCAGCTCCTTCTGAGCGGTCCAAGGTTGTGGGTGTTGGTACCTCTAGTTTTGGAATGGAGACCCTGCTGTAGTGTAAGGAGTTTGAGAAGTTTCTGCCTTTCTTTAGCTAGTGATCCCTGATAGGGACAAGAGATACTGCGGAATTCCCCGAAGGATACCCATCTGGATCTGAATGATGTACTTTGAGAAGGTAATTACCTTTGATTATGTCTCTCTCTATTATTAATTATTTTTTACCTTTGCTTATTTTTTTTTCTCCCCCTCTTTTTTCTGCTCTGCTCTACCCTGGTGTGCGCGGCTGAGGATCAGAAGATCAAAGATTCTTCTCATTCTCAGGTGGCCCATTTATCAGCCAAGCTTAAGGCCGCACTCGGTACAAAATAGGAATCAGAGGCGAAGTTAGCCAAGAGGGAATATCTTCTGGACATCGCTCTGAGGAAGATTTCCGAATGCAAAACAGAGAGCGCGCTCAAATGGCTAATGTCCAGTTGAGGTCGGGGAAATGTCGCACCGAGTACGATGATTTAGTAAAGAAGAAAATAAAGAAATGATGAAGCAAACATTGGATACTATAGAAGAAAGAAGGGAAACAACTGCAACACGAACTGAAAGATACAAAAGTTTGATAAAAGTCGCTCATGATAGCAAGATGAAGAAAAGACAATTCCAAGTCGTCGACTTGGTGCTCAGGCGAACTGATGCTCTAAAAAAAATTGGAAAGCTGGAACCAAACTGGGAAGGCCCATACAAAGTAATCCGAATCTGCGCAGTAGGGCTTATGAACTCGAGGATATGGAAGGACACCCCATTAAGAGAGCTTGGAATGTGTGTCATTTAAAAAAATATTTTGTGTGAAGAAATATTTTGTGTAAAAGAGCTTATAATGTTTTAATGAAAGTCCATTACCAAATAAATCCAAATATGCACTTCAAACGGACCTAAAAATCAGATCGGCTGAATCCCCCCCAGATTCAAACAAGGGTGAACTGCCGTAAAAATCTGATCGGGTGAAACACCCTCAGATTCAAACAAGGGTGAACTGCCCTAAAAATATGATCGGGTGAAACGCCCTCAGACTCAAACAAGCATGAACTGCCCTAAAACTTGAATCGGGTGAAACAACCTCATATTCTAATAAGGGTAAGCTGCCCTAAATATCTGATCAGATGAAGCGAATTCACCTGCAAACGCCTTCGACAGTAGCTCCGAGCTACACCAACTTTATAAAAATTATATTGAGGTCATAAACATGTAGATCTGAGCTACTCTGACCTAATAAATTATGTTTGATAAAAGATGGGTACAGACCCAAGCTACACCAATTTATTAAAATTATATTGAGGTCATAAACATGTAGACCTGAGCTACGCTGACCTAATAGAATTATGTTTGATGAAAGAAGGGTACAGACCCGAGATGCATTACCTCGTATATATTATTGATATCAATAACATGTATACCTAGGCTACATTGACGATTCAAAGGTTGTTTGTAGGAAGTTACCTTTATAAAGGGTACCTTCCGTCTGAGCTACATAGTCAAGTAAAAAGCAGAGTACAATAAAGATAAAAGAACAAAGAGCAAGTACGAAAGAGATATTCATTAAAAACATACACCTAAGCTATTACAAAGACAAAAAACATATAAACACAAAACAAGCTAAACTACGGACTCACGAGAGCTAGGAGAAGATAAGGGAGAAGCCTCTGGGTCAGCTCCTCCAGTCAGAACGTCATAAGCACCAGCCTTGCCAAGTGAACCAAGATGAGCTTTAGGGGTAGAAGGGGTAACTCGCCACTCCAAATCGATAACGGACTCGGTTATCGATTCCCCAAGAGCATCTTCCCACCAAGCAGCATCTGGGGACTCATTCACATCACTATCCCAGCCCGAGGGGACAGGATCTCCCTGATAAATGGTAATTTTACAACTTATTTCTAGGATTTTATACTAGGTTTTTATCTCGTTTCGTGATTAATGTGCTCGTATTTGGCTTATTTATGATTAGTCGAGCCGTATTACGCATTTGGGTTGGTTTTAGTGTGTTTGCAGGTTTTTAGAGCCAAAAGGACCCAAAACGAGACAAAGGACCGAGAGTCGAGTCAAACGGATGGAAGAAACGATTTTTGCAAGAGACAGACGAACCTATCGGGTAGCCTATCGGCCGATAGGTGCGTCCGAAAGGTGTTCCTGCCCTACCGAGTGAAGTCGATCGACGAACCAACTATCGGCCAGCCTATCGGCCGATAGGCCAGGCCGATAGGCTGTTACGCGGGCTCTCGTATTTTGACGGATTATGACTCTTTTGGATAGATTTTGTTTCCTAGATTAGAGCTAATCGGGAATGTAACTCCCATAGGCTATATACACCCCTCCTAGACCTAGTTTTACTATCTTTCATCATTCTTTTTCATCCTTTATCATCTTAAGCATAATTTTACATCTTCTTAGCAAGATTAATTCCTTTAATACAAGAACTTTTTGGAGGCAGCAACTATTATTGTTTTTCGGAGATTGAAGACTCGGAGTTCATCCGTAAGGGTTGTAATCTCTCTTTTCATATTAATAATATGCATTCTCCATCTATTTCTTGTTCAATTTCAATTATGTCTGGCTAAATTCATTGATTGATTCTAGGGTTAGTAATTTTAATTGATGTTCACATGATGTTCCTTTGATTACCTTTTTACCTTTCATCCTAGGCTTGTGATCAAGTTGTGTTAAATCTCATGTTAGATTAAAGGGCCCTTAATCGATGCATGTTAGCTAATTGATTTTGCCCGGAAGGAATAATTAATTAGTGGAAATACTTGATGCACAATATGATTTGATCTTAAGACCTGACGGAGTAAGATAAATCATAGATAAATAAGTTGGCGCTTTTTAAGTGATTTAAATTCTTTGAGCCCTGGCGGGGAAAAGGGTTTAAATTAACTATCTTTCTAGGTTGCCTTGATCGGAATTCTAGATTGGCTGAGTGATTATTTCTAGGATTGAATTAAAATTTGGGGAAAAGGAATCAAGTGAATGGATTGTGTGAACTCAATTAGATGATACTACCCTAGGATCAATTACCTTTCGACTTGTGATTTTATCTTGCTAATTTGCTTTATTTGCTTGATTTAGATAATTCATCTTTTATTTAATTTTTATTTTTCGATTTTTAAAGTTAGATAATTAGAATCAAAACAAATTTTCGGATTCCTAAATAGCAGTCAAATTTTGAGTAGAGTTACTTCCTTTATTTTCGACACATCAATTCCCTTGGGTTCGACACCTTGGAAATACTTCGAGGTTTTACAAATTTTAAAATTGATCGGATTTGAAAACCATACTACGCGAATTTCAGCGATCAATTTTTGGCGCCGTTGCCGGGGAATTGATAGAAAACTTAAGGGGATAATTCGAAAAAAAAAGAGATTGCTACTTTAGGTTGTTTACTATTATTATTAATATTCAATCTCGTTTCCTCACATCTTGTTTTCTCTTCCTTGTAGGCGGTGCATGATCACAAGATCCCAAGGAAAGGACTTATTTCCTTTGGATCCGGAAATCGAGAAGTCTTTGAGAAGGAAGAAGCAAGAAGCGAGAACCGAGACTATTTCTATACCTTTCGTTGATACCATGGCCGGCATTGTTGACCCACCACGAGAACTCGCTCGTCCCGAGAAGATCCCTTTGAATGCCCGCTTTCGACCTAAGCTGGATGATTATCAAGAAGGAGGTTGGGGGAAGATCGATGCCAACAACTTCGAGCTTAAGCCGTCCCTCATCGCTACGGTGAAGTCTCAAACATACGGAGGAGGAGTTAATGAAGATCCAAACGCTCATCTTGAGTCGTTTTTGGACATATGTGCCACCATCAAGCAAAACGGAGTGCCTCCGGATGTCATTAAGCTCCGCCTATTTCGGTTCTCCTTAGAAGACGATGCGCTAGATTGGTACAAGAGCCTAGATCGGAAGAAAATTGGTACTTGGAGAGAGATGACTCGGTTGTTCTTAGCACAGTTCTATCCTCCCTCGAAGGTGCAAAAACAAATTAACGATATCTTGCAATTCGAGCAATATGAGGATGAATACTTATACGAAGCATGGATCCGATTTAAGAAGCTACTTCGCAAATGCCCACAGCATGGAATTGACAAGGAGGAAATCTACATTCGGTTTTATCGGGGTTTGACGAGGAAGGCTAGAAGAGAGTTGGACTATTCATCGAAAGGGGGATTTCTTGCTAACGATTATGAAGAGGCCAAGAATCTCATCGAGCTAGCAGTCAACAATGATTATGAGGAGGTGACCGATAGGAAGATGACGAGAAGAAAGGTCCCATCCGGTGACGAGGACGCCTACGGTGATTTGAAGGCAAAATTTGAAAGACAACAAAAAGAGCTTGAGATGCTAAAAAAGAATACTTTGGGAGTCAATTCAGTTTTTGAAGAGCTAAACGAGCCTATTGCAGTTAAGGAGGATGTAAATTACGTGCAAGGAGGAAACTTCTGGCAAGGGCGAAATAGGGGAAACTATTATCCGAACAATCGAAACCACCCTAATTTCTCCTATGCCAACCCGAACAATGCTCTTCAGCCACCACCGGGATTTAACGTGAAAAACGGGGTTATTCAAGAGCCGATTGCTAAGACACCGATGGAAGAGATGTTGGAACGGTTAGAGGCAAGTCAAAAAGATTTTATTTATAAAGCAGACAAGAGGTTCGGGGCTCTCGAGCATAGTGTGACATCTATTGGAAACTCAGTGATAGCCTTGACAAAGCAGATGTCGATGGTGGAGACCCAAATGAGTCAAATGGCGAACGCCCAAGCCGGATTTCATAAGCCGGGGCATTTTCCGAGCAGCACCGAGACCAACCCGAAGACGCAACAATGCAACGCAATCGAGCTTCGGAGTGGGACGAGGTACAGTAATCATGGGGCTGAAGCTGAGAAATCTGGAAACGAGGATGCACTAGAAACGGGAGACGAGAACGAGAAGGAAGATGAAATGCAGCAGGCCCATCGGCCAAGACTATCGGCCGATAGGCCCAACCGATACCCAGACAGAATGCCAGCAGTTAAACCTATCGACCCCCCTATCGGCCGAAAGGCTCCTGTAGGATCGAATGTGAAGGATTTTGAGGTAAAAGCTCCATTTCCACAGCGATTGGCCAAGTCGAGACATGATGAAAAGCTTCAACGATTTATCGACATGTTTCAAAAGGTGAATATCAACATTCCACTTCTAGACGCTTTGAGAGACATGTCGGGGTACGTTAAATTCTTGAAAGACGCTGTGGCAAGCAAGAGGAAGTTGGCGAAGTTTGAAACAATAAATTTGACAGAGGAGTGTAGCGCTATCATTCAAAACAAGCTCCCGCTCAAGCAGAAGGATCCGGGACGTTTTACTTTGACATGCATGATTGGCGACCAAACGCGTTAGTAATGGGGTGTGTGATCTCGGGGCAAGCATCAATCTTATGCCTCTATCCATCTTTAAGAGGTTGAAGATTGGGGAGATGAAGCCGACTACCATTTCTCTACTCATGGCGGACCGGTCGATCGCTTATCCGAGGGGAATTGTGGAGGATGTGTTCGTTAGAGTCCAACACTTAGTCTTCCTACCGATTTCGTAGTTCTTGATATGCCCGAGGACGAGAATCAACCATTGATCTTTGGGAGACCGTTTCTAGCGACGGGGAGAGCACTTATCGACGTCCAAGAGGGTGATCTTACTTTCCGGGTTAATGATCAAAATCTGAAAATTTCCATCTATGACGCGATGAAGAAGCCCGAGGATGCGCCCGAGGAATGTTATGAAATTGAGTCTATTATGCCGCCCCCGACCGACTTGTTGGAGCATTGCATTTCACACTCCATTTACTCATATTCCGATGTTGAAGAAATTTACGAGGATTTGCCAAAGTATGTTCGAATGTTGGAGGCGAACGAGAGTCGATCTAATGAGAGGGATGTATGCTATCTTGATATCAACAAACCCGTTCAAGGGGGAGTTGTCGCTGAAGACCCGGAATGAATGAGGTATCGTCTAGCTAAAGACGTTAAACGTAGCACTTGTTGGGAGGTAACCCAACGTATGTATATTAGTTCGTTTTATTCATTTGTTTTCGATTTTTCGTTTGCGTGATTTTTGTAGTTTCTAGTTTCGTAGTAGCTTTGTTAGTTTTGTTAAGTTCTAATCCATGCATGCCGAGTTTTGGATACTTGCATGTCTTTAATAGCCATATCCAAGCGAAAACGGGACCAAGTGTGCGAATTAGAAAAAGCTGAAAATAAATTTTTGAGACAGACGATCCTATCGGTCGAGCCTATCGGCCGATAGGCCCGGCCGATAGGCTGAGGAAAATTAAAAAAAAAATTTATGTTACAAGCAGTGGTCGATAGGCAGACCACATCGACCGATATCCCACCCGATATGAGGTAGGTAAGTTTCAGTAGTTCCTATCGGCCCAGCCTATCGACCGATAGGCCAGCCCGATATGACATACCCGGCCCTGTATATGCTTCGACTTCCGCCACAGTGATCAGGTACTCCGTTAACAAAGCCACTCCTTTCTCTTTTCAAACTTATTCCTCCTTTGGGATGCGAAATAAGTTTGGGGGGGGGGGAGTGCGGCTTTGTTAATTTCTTTACGTGTGAGTACCTTGTATGCCTTGTATCACTATTTGCTTGTGTTGGTGCCCGTTGTTTTTATTTGTGCTTATCATACTGGTGTTGCGTGGTTTTGGCTTTGGTTGCTTAGTTGTTAGATTTTTTTGTTCATTTTCGTTTGGTGTGTTTGCTAGTTTCTATTTTTTTTTAGGTCGTAGTAGTTTTTTTTTGCTTTCGTGTTTGCTTTTATTTGCTTTTCGTTGTTTGCTTAGATAACCTTGCTTGTCTTAGTTTTTCTTTATTCGTGAATTTTTCGGACTTCTATTTGTGTGATACCGATGTTACGACACTGTTTTTCTCTCTGAAGAAACGGTCGAGTTTTAGTCGAGTTGTAGTCAGTTATTTCTGTTTTGCATAGTATTCATTTAGGTCCAAAATTTTTCGTGATTGTAGAGGTCTTGGCAGATAAGAGACGATACATACTTGTTTTAAAATCACCGTCAATACGTTTGGTTACATCTTCCGGATAGTGAGTCGTACTGTTTCTTTAGTCGTGTTGGCACTTAGAGTGAGTTTAGAGTCGGTCAGTTTTTCCCAAAAGTTGAGATAATGTTGTTCTATGAAGGGAAGTCTAGTAACCGGGGGCATTCGCGTGACCCGTTGTTTACCCTCGCGTAAAACGACGACTCTGATTAGACTAGTGATTTAGATATTTCACATGTGCCGACGATAGGGAACCTAGTAACCGGGGGTATTCGCGTGACCCGCTGTTTACTCTCGCGCAAAACGGCGACCTTGATTCGGACATGCGAAAATTATATATTCGAGTTGTTTCTCTGCTGTAGACGGGAACTTAGTAACTAGAAGCATCCATGTGCCCCATGAGTGTCTTTTACGTCAAACGGTTTCCTAATACATGAGAATGGAAGTCCACCCTAGGATTACCCCGATGAAACATCCCGAGATCCTAACCTAGTGGTCAACTCGAATCAAATTCTTGAACATATGTATAAGGGAATACTGTCCGAGGTTTATTTGTTATGAAACTCGTGAAAATTGTGCCACTAGACTGTGCAACGGGACGAACTAGCTTGTTTATTTTAGCCTTTCATATTGACGGTCGATTTGACTCACGTTTTGTTAATCTTTGAGCTGGATTTTCTTCATGAACGAATGATTAGGACTGAACTTGTCTACTTTGCGGAATCATTATTCTGAGTGCAGCTCGCTTTTACGACACTCGGATTATTTAGAGAGAATTACAGGATAGTATTAATTAGGTTGAACACTATGAGTTGCACGATGATTCACGACATTCTTTTTCTTTTCTTTTTGTTGTTCGGGACGAACAAGGCTTAAGTTTGGGGGGGTTTGATAAATGGTAATTTTACTACTTATTTCTAGGATTTTATACTAGGTTTTTATCTCGTTTCGTGATTAATGTGCTCGTATTTGGCTTATTTATGATTAGTCGAGCCGTATTACGCGTTTGGGTTGGTTTTAGTGTGTTTGCAGGTTTTTAGAGCCAAAAGGACCCAAAACGAGACAAAGGACCGAGAGTCGAGTCAAACGGACGGAAGAAACGATTTTTGCAAGAGACAGACGAACCTATCGGGTAGCCTATCGGCCGATAGGTGCGTCCGAAAGGTGTTCCTGCCCTACCGAGTGAAGTCGATCGACGAACCAACTATCGGCCAGCCTATCGGCCGATAGGCCAGGCCGATAGGCTGTTACGCGGGCTCTCGTATTTTGACGGATTATGACTCTTTTGGATAGATTTTGTTTCCTAGATTAGGGCTAATCGGGAATGTAACTCCCATAGGCTATATACACCCCTCCTAGACCTAGTTTTACTATCTTTCATCATTCTTTTTCATCCTTTATCATCTTAAGCATAATTTTACATCTTCTTAGCAAGATTAATTCCTTTAATACAAGAACTTTTTGGAGGCAGCAACTATTATTGTTTTTCGGAGATTGAAGACTCGGAGTTCATCCGTAAGGGTTGTAATCTCTCTTTTCATATTAATAATATGCATTCTCCATCTATTTCTTGTTCAATTTCAATTATGTCGGCTAAATTCATTGATTGATTCTAGGGTTAGTAATTTTAATTGATGTTCACATGATGTTCCTTTGATTACCTTTTTACCTTTCATCCTAGGCTTGTGATCAAGTTGTGTTAAATCTCATGTTAGATTAAAGGGCCCTTAATCGATGCATGTTAGCTAATTGATTTTGCCCGGAAGGAATAATTAATTAGTGGAAATACTTGATGCACAATATGATTTGATCTTAAGACTGAGTAAGATAAATCATAGATAAATAAGTTGGCGCTTTTTAAGTGATTTAAATTCTTTGAGCCAAGCGGGAAAAGGGTTTAAATTAACTATCTTTCTAGGTTGCCTTGATCGGAATTCTAGATTGGCTGAGTGATTATTTCTAGGATTGAATTAAAATTTGGGGAAAAGGAATCAAGTGAATGGATTGTGTGAACTCAATTAGATGATACTACCCTAGGATCAATTACCTTTCGACTTGTGATTTTATCTTGCTAATTTGCTTTATTTGCTTGATTTAGATAATTCATCTTTTATTTAATTTTTATTTTTCGATTTTTAAAGTTAGATAATTAGAATCAAAACAAATTTTCGGATTCCTAAATAGCAGTCAAATTTTGAGTAGAGTTACTTCCTTTATTTTCGACACATCAATTCCCTTGAGTTCGACACCTTGGAAATACTTCGAGGTTTTACAAATTTTAAAATTGATCGGATTTGAAAACCATATTACGCGAATTCTAGTGATCACTCCCTCCAAGGCAGCCTCTCTATTCAGCTCGCCCCCAAAGCCCAAAGCCGTCGGTTGCTCCTAGGCACGGGACAAAGCAAAATCAAAATACTGTGTCGCGGCTGGAGCAAGTCTGACAAGGTAAGCAGTTGAGTTGTGGTAGTGAGATAGGAGGGCTGAACGATTAGCTCTTAAGAAGGACAACCCGACGTTAGTGGTCAAGAAGTGGTGTTGGCCGTCAGACACCCCTCGTGGCGTCCGAAAGCTGAACTTCGAGGTGGGAAACTTTCTTAGATGCAGCCTTAGCCTCTACAAGTTGAGCCTCGAGTTGGACAACATTCTCAGATGCAGCCTGGGCCTGAGTCTTCATGAGTTTCAGCTCCTGGTTTAGCTGGACATTAGCCATTTTAGGGAGCTCTCTGTTTCGCGCTCGGAAATATTCCTCAGAGCGATGTCCAGGAGATGTTCCCTCTCGACTAACTTCGCCTCTGATTCCTCTTTCGCCCCCAGGGTGGCCTTAAGCTTAGCTGATAGATGGGCCACCTGAGAATGAGAAGAATCTTCGATCTTCAGATCCTCAGCCACACACACCATGGTAGAGCAGAGTAAAAAAAGAAAGGGGAGAAAGAAAAATAAGCAAAGGTAAAAAATAATTAATAATAGAGAGAAACATAAGCAAAGGTAATTACCTTCTCAAAGTACATCATTTAGATCCATATGGGTATCCTTTGGGGAATTCCGCAGTATCTCCTTGTCCCTATCAGGGATCACCGAGCTAAAGAAAGGCAGGAACTTCTCAAACTCCATATACCATACTAAAGGGCGTTTCTCCTGTTGACGACCTAGGTGTGGTTCTGTAGGACCATAGTACGAGTTGAGTTCATCAACCCATCCTCCCCCTGCTTTATCCAGACGGGTCTTTATCCCTTGCACAATTATTCTATGTTGGAATATTTTATTTCATATATTTATTAATAGAGTTTTGATGATTAAGTTGAGAAACAAAACAAAACAACAAAGAGGCGAAGCAAAGCATCAAAGAAATCGAAGTCGCAAAAAGCTGGTCTGAAGGAAGATAACGTACACTATACAGATAGCTTAACGTATGTAATAGTGGAAGAGTAATGTACGTAACACACGTTACTTAACGTATGTAATGGAATGTTTCTGAGATCAAGCAAGATGAATGTTGGAGATGATGTCATGGAATAGGTCAACATGCAATGGAAATATTGACCATATGTAATGTACGTAATGGGGAGTTGCTAACGTACGTAATGATCAAGACAGAAGCTACTGGACTGAAACTGGAATATGTTAACGTATGTAACTCAGTTGAGCTAACGTACGTAAGGGGGAGGCTTTAATGTACATAATGAAGTGTTAGAAAGCTAACGTCTATTTTGATGAAGAAGGCTATAAATACCACATCCTTGGTATCAAACCATACAACAACTTCAAGCAAACGTTACATTCATTTGATATTGATATTGTTGTTGTAATTGTGCTTACATTGATAGTTTGAGTGTTTATACATTCAACACATACACGAGAGGTAAAAGAAAATATACGATTGGATTCTGTGTTATTAGGATCAATAATCCAGCATTGTTAGAATCGCAATCGATATCTAAGTGAGGTTTATCTAGTACCCATAGAAAGTTAGAGTGGTTGATTCCTTGTCCAATAAAAAAGGAAAACAGTTTAACTTGGACCGACACAAAGACAAGTACAAGCGGTAATATCTCGACTGATAGAAGAGAGATTGTACGATTTAACTTGAACCGATAGAAGACAAGTTTGTAACGGTTATCCCTCGACCGATTGAATAGAGGTGCAGAGGTTGATCTTCATCCTATTGAAAAAAATACCAAGCGAGGACGTAGGCTTCGTTAATAGCTGAACCTCTATAAATCCGTGTGTCGTTTAAATTCCGCACTTTATATTTACGGTTCCGCATAACGGCGCAAATACCGATTTTGTTCCAACAATTGGTATCGGAGTGGTACTCCGAAAGCGGATTAACATCCAAGGAGAAGATCCAAATGGCATTCCAAATTGCTCCAGTTAAAGGCCTTGCTCTTAACCGACCACCATTTTTTGATGGCTCAAACTTCATGACGTGGAAGAAAAAGATGTCAATATTCATCCGAGCATATGACATAGAGCTTTGGAAATTAATATGTCTTGGTCCAAAAATTCCTCTCAAATCCGACAGTACGCTTAAATCATTCGAAGAATATGATGACGCGGATTGGAAGAATGACCATCTAAATTGTAAGGCTACTCAATTTCTATTATGTGCCTTAAATCCGGAAGAGGTCAATCGTATATCATCGTGTGAAAGTGCTAAAGAGATATGGAATATTCTTGAAATCACACACGAATGGAAAACTCAAGTCAAGGAGACGAAGATAAATATGCTTCTCCATGACTACGAGTTATTCATGATGAAGGGTGACGAGTCCATCACCAACATGCTCGACCGATTTTCGGTCATCACAAATGGACTTGCTTCGTTCGGTAAACCATTATCAAGTAGTGCGAAAGTCAAGAAAATCTTAGGATCACTACCTGTTGAATGGGACGGAACGGTGATGGCGATTATGTAATCGAAAGATCTCAATAATCTTGATTTTAGTGTCCTCGTTGGTTCACTAATAAATTACGATATTGTCCTTAAATCTCGAAATGCAAAGCCGAAACCGAAGGAAAGATTGATAGCCTTGAAGGCTAAGATGTCAAAAAGAGAAGAAATCCCGGTTGATGAAAGCGACGAAGAATCGGCATATTATGCCAAAAATATTAATAAGTTTCAAACCTTATTAAACCGGAGAAAGAAAGACATCTCGGGCGAATATGATAAATTCGACAACAATTGTCAATTATGTGGTAAACTAGGCCACTTTGCAAAGAATTGCCGAGTCAAACCCAAGAAGGAGGTTCTCGTTGCAACATGGAGCGATGACGACGAAGATGATGATTTTATCAATCAAAATAATCTCGCTTTCATGGCACGAAGCTCATTCGACGATAGCAACATCGAAAGCCAGATTAGTACATCGTCTCACGATGAATTATTTGAAGCATTTGAATTACTGCATACCGATTTTCAAAATGCTTTATCCGAGATCAAATCTCTTAAATCTAAAAATAAATCATTGGAAATTGAAAATTCCAAAATTCTTGAAAAGGGAAAATTTGTCGAGATCGATCATTCAAAATGTGTTGAAAATGAAAATATTTTAAAGAATGATCTTTTAAAAGTTCAAGATGAACTTAAAATTTTGACGAAGAAATTTTCGTGTGAAAATGATAAATTTGAACAAATGCTTTGTGTTCAAAAGTTTACGTTGAATATACAGGGGTTAGGATTCAAACAACATTCTAAAAATGAATCCGCAAATTTAAAAATACCCCATTGCGAAAATTGTTTGAAAAATATTTGAAAATACCCCATTGCGAAAAAAAATTTACCCTCTGGTCTTTATGTCGGTCCAAGATAAACCGTTTTCCTTTTCCATAGGACAACAAACAACCTATCTAGCTTTCGTTTGGTACTAGACAAACCTCACTTGGATTTAGATATGATTCTAATAATGCCGGATCAACGATCCTAATAACACCGAATCAATCTACAATCCTTTCTTTCCTCTCCTGTATATTTTTTCGTGTATGAACACTCAAACACTTGACAATATAGCTTGATTGCAACAACAAAGATGAATATAACAATATCAGATGTATTTATGATTTTCTTTGAGTTGTTGTGTCGAATGATACCAAATTATAGGCATAAAGCCTCAAATAGCCGCTACTGGTTGTCTTCATTAGCGTGCGCTATTGCCTTTGTTTAGCATGCGCTAATACATCTTACGTTACGTTAATATTGCATGGTTACATACGTTAACTATTCTTTTCTTCAGTCCAGTAGCTTCTGCCTCTCCCGTTAGTGTGCGCTGACATTAACCCCTAGTGTGCGCTAGCTGGTCTTCGTTTATAATGGTCTGATGCTGAAAGTCTTCTGTCCAACGGACATAATTTAAACTTAGCGTGCGCTAAGTTCTTCTCATAGCGTGCGCTATCTGTTCAAACTTTACTTTTCAGTTCAAACTTCACTTTTTAGATTCCGCGTGATCTCCGTGTTGAAAAGTCTTCACAACGTATATATTCCTTTGTTAGCGTGCGTTAGCTGTATCCGTAGCGTGCGCTAACTCAGTCATTTAGCGTGCGCTAGTCTTTTACCTTAGCGTGCGTTATCCATCAGGTGATATCAGGTGAGTCTTCAACTGACTTTCTATTACGTATGTTATCCTATACTCATAGCGTACGTCAAGTCCTCCATTTAGCATGCGCTAGTTTGTTTACTAGCATGTGTTATCTGATTTTCTGCCCAGCTTGTGTGACTTCAACTCCTTGTTGTTTTGATTCGTTCTATTGTTGTTTTCTTTGATCGAAAACTCATCATCAAAACAATTATATAATTATGTGGAATAGAATATTCCAACATTCTCCCCCTTTTGATGATGACAAAATAACAACCCTTTGATGGGATTTATACCTGCAAACAATACTGATCAAAGTTTTCGGCTTTGTCCATTTAGTTAGTTTTCTTCTCCACAATTTTTCTTTTCTTTTCTTTTCAATTTCTTCTCATTTTTCTTTTTCAACTTCTTCTTTTATTTTCTTGACTTTCTTCTCCTTCGTCCTTTCTCCCCTTTCTTGATCGGGATATTGTTTTTATTTTTCTCGTCGTTCTTCCATGACTCATATTCTCCCATTCTCATATCCTTCTCTTCTTCTCCCCCTATTTGTCATAATAAAAAAGTGCAATAATAGCAATAAAAAATCGATAAAATTAAGTATGACAATTAATGGGTAAAACTCCTCCTGAAAAATAGATTTTCCCATTTTAAAAATAATGGTAACTCCCCCTGAGTTAAATACCAATTTGATGAAAATATCAATTATGATTTTTGGGGATTCAACCGATAGTTGGTTTTTATTTGATACATAGACGGTATTCGGTATTGTGGTTCCTTTAGGAATCCAAACTTTTTTAGTTTTGATCGTCCGTCTTGGGCTTTTGCAAATCAAAATATAATGCCTAATTTTTAAATATTTATCACATTGGGGTATTTTAAAATTTAATGATTCGGTTTTATTACAAGGTTTGAATTTTAACCCCTGTTTACTTAATGAAAATTTTTGAACGGAAAGTAAATGTTCAAATTTGTCGTTACCACAAGAAAATTTATTCGTTAAATTCTTAAGTTCGTTTTGAACTTTTAACAAATCATTCTTTAGATTATTCTCATTTTCAAGACATATAGAATGATCGGTTTCAATGAATTTCCCTTTTTTCATTTATTTTGGAAATTTTGATTTCCAATAATTTATTTTTCGCTTTTAGGGATTTATTATCAATTAAAGCATTTTGAAAATCCGTATGTAAAAATTTGAATGCTTCAAAAAGTTCGTCGTGAGACGAGGTACTTACTTGGATTTCGACGTCACTTTCGTCGAATGAACTCTTTGCCATGAGTGTGAGGTTATTTTGAATATATTCATCATCATCCTCTTCGTCACTCCATGTAGGTATGAGAAATTCCTTCTTGGAAGTCGAGCCTCGCTAATTTTTAGCAAAGTGGCCTGGTTTTCCACAGTTTCGACAGTTATTGTCGAATTTCTTTGACTCGCTCGAGTTGATGTCTTTTCTTCGCCGGTTTAATAAGTTTTGAAACTTACTTATATTTTGGCATAATATGTCAATTCTTCATCATCTTCGTCCACCGGGATTTCTTCGCTTCTTAACACCTTTTTAGATTTTAAAGCTATAGATCTTTCCTTCGGTTTTGGTTTGGCATTTCGAGATTTAAGAACTATCTCGTAATTTATTAGTGAACCAACGAGGGCACTAAATCAAGATTATTTAAATCTTTCGATTCCATGATCGCCCTAACCGTCCCCTCCCATTCAACAGGTAGTGATCGTAAATTTTTCTTCACTTTTTCACTACTTGTTAATGGTTTCCCAAAACAATCTAGTCAATTTCTAATGACCGAAAATCGGTCGAGCATATTTGTTATGGACTCGTCACTTTTCATCATAAATAGCTCGTAGTCGTGGAGGAGCATATTTATTTTCGTCTCCTCGAATTGAGATGTTCCTTCATGAGTTACTGCAAGCATCTTCCAAATCTCTTTGGCACTATCACATGATGATATCCGGTTGTGTTCTTCCGGATTTAAACACAGTAAAGGAGTTGAGTTGCTTTATAATTGTACTGGTCATTTTTCCACTCCGTATCATCATACTCTTCAAAGATTTTGAGAGTTCCGTTGGAGTTCGTGGGAATTTTCGGAGACATATTACTTTCCAAAGCTCAATATCGTAAGCTCGGATGAATATCGACATTTTATTCTTCCACGTCATAAAATTCGATCCATCAAAAAATGGAGGTCGGTTTAAGGCAAGACCTTCGATCAGGGCAAATTAGAGCACCATTGGATATTTTCTCCTCGGATGTTAAGCAAATTCTAGAGATACCGCTCTGATACCAGTTTTAGGAAATTGGTACCCCACTTAGAATGGTGGATAATATCGCGGAGTAGAGTTTTCAAACTCTTTTGCATTTGCGGAAGCATAATTAAAATTGCGAAAGATAAACGACACAAGATTTATAGAGGTTCGGCCAATTGTGCCTATGTCCTCTCTCCGTATCTTTTTCTATAGGCTTAAGATCAACCTTTTTCGCCTTGTCTTCTATCGGTCCGAGGTAAACCATTACAAACTCATCTTCTATCGGTGCGAGATAAACCATTACACTCTTGTATTTATGTCGGTCCAAGATAAATCGTTTTCCTTTTCTATCGGACAAAGAAGCAACCTATCTAGCTTTCGATTGGTACTAGACAAACCTCACTTGGATTTAGGTATAATTCTAATAATGCCGGATCAACGATACTAATAACACCGAATTAATCTATAATCCTTTATTTCCTCTCGTGTATATATTTTTGTGTATTAACACTCAAACACTTGATAATATAGCTTGATTACAACAACAAATATGAATATAACAATATCAGATGTATATATGATTTACTTGGAGTTGTTGTGTCGAATGACTTGATATTTATAGGCATAAAGCCTCAACTAGCCATTACTGGTTGTCTCCATTAGCATGCGCCATTGCCTTTGTTTAGCGTGCGCTAATCCATCTTACGTAAGTTATAATTGCATGGTTACGTATGTTAACTGTTCTTTTCTTCAGTCCAGGAGCTTCTGCCTCTTCCATTAGCATGCGCTAACATTAACCCCTAGCGTGCGCTAGCTGGTCTTCATTTACAACGGTCTGATGCTGATAGTCTTCTGTCCAACGGAAATAATTTAAACTTAGCGTGCGCTAAGTTCTTCTCATAGCATGCGCTATCTGTTCAAACTTTACTTTTCAGTTCAAACTTCACTTTTTAGATTCCGCGTGATCTTCGTGTTGAAAATTCTTCACAACGGATATATTCTTTCGTTAGCATGCGTTAACTGTATCCGTAGCGTGTGCTAACTCAATCATGTAGCGTGGGCTAGTCTTGCACGTTAGCGTGTGTTATCCATCAGGTGAGATCAGGTGAGTCTTCAGCTGACTTTTTATTACGGACGTTATACAATACTCATAACGTACGTTAAGTCCTCCATTTAGCGTGCGCTAGCTTCTTTACTAGCGTGCGTTATTTGATTTTATGCCCAGCTTGTGTGACTTCGAATCCTTGTTGTTTTGCTTCATTCTATTGTTGTTTTCTTTTATCGACAACTCATCATCAAAACCATTTTATAATTATATGGAATAGAATATTCCAACATCATACTCGGCTTCGTTGTTAGAGGCTTTAAAATCAAACTTCATAGCATACTCCAAATAATTCCCTTCCGGGATGGTGAGAAATATACGTGCTCCGGAGCCACCTGTCGTGGCTGATCCATCAACATGTAAAAACCACTGTTCTTCCAGTAGTGATGGTGTAGCCCTTTCTTGAATAAAATCTGCCAAAGCTTGGGCCTTGATTGCTGTTCTTGGTTCGTATTCCATGTCATATTCCCCCGTTTCTACCGCCCATTTCACAAGGTGACCCTATGCGTTAGGTCATCCTAGTGTCTCCCTTAAAGGTATGTTAGTTCGTAGCTTTATGCGGTGGGAAAGAAAATACGGTCTAAGCCGTCGAACTGTAATTACCAACGTTATGGCTCCTTTTTCCAAATCAGAGTAGTTCCGCTCTATCCCTTGTAAAATTCGGCTAGTGTAATAGATAGGCTTTTGTTGGCTCGCTTCTTCTCTTAACATGACCGAACTGACCGCCCCATTTCCAAAGAATAAGTATAGTACTAGCTCCTCTCCTGGTATTTGTTTGGTGAGAAGTGGTAATTCGGCTAAATACTCTTTTAATTTTTCAAACGCTACTTGTGCTTTGGATGTCCATTCAAATTTATTTTCCTTTCTCGGGAGCTTGAAAAAGGGGAAACCCTTCTCGGCCGAGCGGGAGATAAATCGGCTCAGCCCGGCTATCCTTCCTGTAAGTATTTGAATATCCTCGATATTGTTTGGGGGGTTCATCTGTAATACTTCTTTTACTTTCTCTGGGTTGACTTCAATCCTCTACTCCGTAACCACATATCCTAAAAAATATCCCGATCTCACCCGAAAGGAACATTTCGATGGATTGAGTTTCATTCCGTATGTGCATAAGTTTTCAAATTTTTCTTCATGATCTTTTATATGTTCCCCTGACTTTATACTTTTCACCAGCATGTTGTCCATATAGACCTCCATATTTCGACAGATTTCTGATTTAAAGATTCTGTCGACCATCCTTTGATACGTTGCTCCTGCATTCTTTAACCCAAAAGGCATACGTATGTAACAGAAAGTTCATTTTGATGCTACGAAACTGAATCTCTTTTTATCTTCGGGTGCTAAGGGGATTTGATGATATTCCTGGGAGGCATCAATCATACTGAGCAGCTCACGCCCCGAAGTCAAGTCGACCAATTGATCTATACAAGGCAACGGATAGTGATCCTTGGGACATGCCGTGTTTAGGTCTTGGAAATCCATGCGCATTCTCCATTTTACTTTCTCTTTCCCATCATGACAGCATTGGATAACCACTCTGAGAACTGGATTTCAATTATGTGACCAGCTCGAAGGAGTTTGTCAACTTCCTCTCCAATAATTCCATCCATCTCGGCCCTAAGTGCCTTCTCATCCCCCTCACTGTTGCTCGGCAATTGTTGGACTTCTTCCTACCAAGTCCTTGGCCGTAAATGCGAAGATGTCTACAAATTTCCTTAGTAAGTGAATCAAACTTTCTCTCAGCCCGTTATCCAACCGACTTCCCACTTGAGTTTTCGTTTCTGGCTTGCCTGGGATTAAATCTATCTCTATTAACTCTTTATTCGGTTTGACTGCTTCCTCCACCGCTTTTAGCCTCTTATCTTTTATCTGCTCCGGATCCGAGCCACTTAGCTCGGGTGTTCTTTTATTATTTTGCACCTCATGCTTCACTGTTGTCTGGTAGCAAGATCGAGAAATGAATTGGTCTTCAGCTACCTCCCCTACCTCGTTTCCTACCGAGAATTTTACCTTCATGTGGCAAGTAGCCACTGCTTCAAATTTATTGAGCTTGAGATGCCCTAGAATTGCGTTATAGGCGAATTTAGTGTCGACTACTAAAAATCTGATTGTCTTGACCTTCCTGTGAGGTACCGCCCTAAGGCCACTGGAAGTACCACCTCTCCTACTGGCTGCACCTTAGTCACACAAAACCCATAGAGTCCATATCCACCTTTATGAACTCTACCTCGAGATTTATTTGTTTGAAGTAGTCGTAAAATAGTATGTCCACCGAGCTTCCGGTATCAACGAAGACCATTTGTACATCAAAACTAGCAATTTCTGCCATGATGACAAGTGCATCATTATGGGATGCGTGTATCCCTTTATAATCTGTAGGACTAAATTGGATGACGGGTCCTCTACTTATGGAGGCGACCTCTTTGAACTGGCCATATTTTACTTATTGCATGTGAGCTTTTCTAGCTTGATTATAACTTCCGTCGGTCGGTCCCCCTGATATAATATGAATCATTCATTTCTTAGCCGAGGGGGTAGGGGCCCTCTAGGAGCCTCTCTTTTTATCTCCGTACCTCCCTGTGGTACTGGCGGCTTCTCCCGACCTCCATTCCTTTGTTGGTACGTGAACTGGTGCCTCTCGAACCAACCTCTTGATCTCATCCTTTAGGTGCTTGCATTCGTCCGTTTTATGTCCATAATCGTTGTGGAACCGACATTAGAGTTCTGACTTCGGTTGGGTGGGCCCATTAAAATAAGATGTGGGCCAATCAACAACCCTGCCCATCTTGCCTTCTACCACTTCTAGGATCTGCGCCCTTCTCATTGTTAGTGGGCTATATTGGTTGAACCTTGGCCATTTCAGATTGATCTCATTCTTCCTTCGATCCGTATTTCGATCTTTCCTTCCACAGAATACCTCTCCCCGAGGAAGATTTCCTCGGAAAGTATACACCTCATGTTGTACAACCCCACTGATTCCTCATTCCCTCTCCTCGAGCCTTTCTTGTGATCCTCTATGTCCTTTTCGGATTACTCGATGTTGATGTATTTGGAACATCGAGCTAGAACTTCATCATAGGTTCGGGTTGGCTTCTTAGCAAGAGATGTGCAAAGTAGACCTACCTGTAATCCTTGCGTCACGGCGCTTGCCTTTACTTATTCAGATGATTAGGGTAGTTCTAGACTTGCTTTTATAAACCGAGTTACATAAGTCCTCAATGCCTCCCCGAAATACTGCTTGATACTGAATAAAGACATGAATATTTTATGGTGAGCTCTAGCGCCTGCGAAGTGGGTTAGGAATGCCGAGCTAAAGGCTTGGAAGCTGGTAATCGTCCCTGATGGTATCTGCTGGAACCAATCTTGAACTGATTCTATCAGTGTAGCTAAAAATGCTTTGCAGCTCACGGGGTCAGAATATCAGTGTAGTACCGCCACGTTTTCAAACTGATATAAATGTCTGGTAGGATCAGAGAGCCCCTCGTAGGTGAAAGTGATCACCCTAAATCCATAAGGGAGTTCGGCCTGCAGTATCTCTTCTGAGAAAGGATGGTTTGGATGGCTTTCTGAGCCATTCCCTGCGACCTTCTGGTGCAACTCCTCTAGCTCGTCTTGCATGCTGGATATGTGGGATCCAGTGTTTTATCTTGTTTAGATCACTCCTATACCCTTAGGTGGTCTCCATATTCTTCCTGCTGTCTAATATCATGCGGTCTGTCAAAGAGGATGTGTCTTTCGAGGTATTCTCTATTTTTTGACCTCTCGGATTTTCTAGATTGCTCTAGCGATGATGTCGACTAGTACTTCTCTCGTCAAGGTGGTTGTGCTGGGTGCAGTTTCTTCTCCGGCAGGGGTGGTGCGTGTTATTTCTGGAATTGCTCTTCCATCTGCAACTGCTAGTTGTTCCTCCAAATTTTTGGGCACCAGTTCTCCGATTTTCTTCTGGACTGTCTCTTCCTCCATTGTTAATCTCACGTCTTAAATCTGGTGTGACTCGATCTCACTCTTCCCACAAACGGTGTGCCACTTGATATAACAGAGCTGGTCGGTCACCAAGAACCGGGTCAATCTTAGAGGTTTGATCTGAGAAAACCCGAATGTATAATAAAATATTTATGTGAATGTTTCTGATTACTTGTTTTTGGGAGGGACATCTTCTCTCCTATTTATAGAAGAGAGGAAAATCCTGTCCCCGAGATCCCGCTCCTAGTCTAGGGGAAATCCCCGATTTTCAGGAATTTTGGCTGCGGCTCCCATATCTGGGATTTTGTAAGGATGATAAAATCCCAGCTTTTCAGGTATTTTATCCTTATGGGCCCGGACCCTTCCCAGCTCGGGGTAGGGTCAGTCAGCTCGGACTAAGATGCTAAAGCAATAAATCTAAGATGCAAACTACATGCAATGCAAAAATAACAAACAAGCCTTCAAACAAAACAATACCTGGAACTAGTTGCCTAATTTTATAGTCATATGCAGGTTATAAATCACAAAGGGGGTTTCATGATCACATTCAAGCCAAAAATTGTTATATAGATAGATTCAAGGCCCGACTTGTGGCAAAGTATTTTCAACAATAAGCGAGAATTTAACTATTTTGATACTTTTAGTCTAGTTGTTAAGCATGTTACTATGAATTCTTTCTTAGCCTAACTATCTCATGAGGTTGGACAATTCAGCAAGTTGATATTAACAATGGCTTTTTTCATGGGCCTTTACCAGAAGAAACTGTCTACACTTCCCAACCTCAAGGTTTTATTCGCCCATCAAGACCCTAATCATTTGTGTAAGCTCAACAAGGCCATTTAAGGACTCAAACAGACACCCAAATCCTGGAATGACACCCTCAATATCTCAAGGTTTTACAGTCTCATCTTCGGACTCCTGCTTATTCTTTTCCAGAATCAATGGTAAGCTCTTATTAGTTGTAGTATTATGTGGATGACATACTTCTCAGTGGAAATGACCCTCTCCATGTTCGAGAAGTCATCGACTTTCTTCATCAAGTATTTTTTCTTGAAGGCTCTTGGCCTGGTTATCTGTTTCTTGGGCTAGAAACACACTAGAACATAATGGATTCTACTCAATAAACAAAGTACGCCACATACTTACTTAAGAAAACACATATGCATGATTGTAATCCATATGATAGTCCATGTAGTGCCTCCCAAGAAATAAGCCCTTAAGAGTAGTGAGTCCTTGCACAACCCAACATTATATAGCAGCATCGTCGTGGCCCTTCGATATTTTACCATGACACACCCGGATATCTCTTACGTGGTTAATAAGTTGAGCCAATTCTTACATGCACCCACTGTATCTCATTCGGTAGCTGCAACCTTCGTTACATAAAATGAACTCGCTTTCATGGCCTTATTTTCAGGCCTTCTCAGTCTTCAACACTTCATGGTTTCTCATGTGCGGATTGTGCCAGTTGCTTAGACGATTGTTGGTACAGGAATGTGTTATCACTGTGTTTATTTTGGTCCCAATCTTCTGTTGGTTTGAATTGACCGTGAATCTGCTGGTTTTTTTGAACTGAAATGATGAGAATGAAGTCGAGGCTAGTATTGGATACTATCTCCATAAGACGAAATTGCCCCATACAAAGTGCTAACGGTTCTTGGCAATCATTCCTAAGATACAACGGCTTCCTAGTTTAAGTTAGTTGCACTTGCAAAACTTAAACCTTCAGCGAAAAATTCTGTGTTTTGAACTTTTGAATATTCAAGGAATGGAAAAACTCAAGATGCGCAAATGCTATATTATTATATGATTTTCGAATTTTATGTTTGTTGTAGGAATTTCGGATTTTATATTTTCTAGAGTGTTTTGATCATTCAGATGGCGGGTCTTTGTATAGAGTTTCAGGTGCCTCTTGGGACTGGATGCACCCCTTGGTTCGGATCTCATTAGTGGACAGACGCGTCCGATCACAATGCAGACACCCTTTTGCATGCTGGACAGTCATGTCCAGTCATGGTGCCCATCAGTGCGTCCACAACGCACCTGTTGGCGTGCACGAGCCCAGTCTCGACCTCCAGGCTGCCTAGCCACGTCACAGAGCCAGTGAACCGAACCCTGGTTCGAGCTATCAAAAGTTTAAGGCTCTTCATACTGCAATGTGCAAAGTGCGCCTCTAGAGCGCCCAATGCGATAAGTGCGACGTCGCGGTATCGGGTTTGGGCTTGAGCTCGGACGATACTACGCACCGTCCTTGGTGCATTTTGAGTTAGCCTTGAGCTAGTCAAAACAAACTTGGTCCACTATGATACACCATAAGGAGTAATACATGATTACTCCTTACTTTGGTGAAACTCCTTATAAAGTAGCTACAATTGCAATCTTTTTCAATGTGGGATGTGACTCTTCACAATCTCACCTTTCGATTTTTCCATGTATTTAAGTGGCTCATTTTATGCATTAATTTCTCATTCACCCGAAATTGATTTTGAGAAAAAATAAATGCTAATCTCATTTACTAACAATGTGGATTATTATTTTACAATTTATTTCCATTTACGAGAAATGGAATCCACTTAAATAATTGGTCCAAGTTTGGGTCAAACCCATTTTAATAAACTAATTTCCAACATCTTCTTGCTTGGGGATCAGAAAAGCAAGATGCTGTATCTGGCAACAACACTAAATCGGCCAAAAATCACTTTTGGCCCCTGATTATTTGATTATACAATTGTTAGTCCCACAATTATTTATTTTTTTCAATTTGGTTCTGTAAGTGCAAAAATTGTCCAATTTAAGACCAATTTTGATGGAAAATACTAAATTGGCCAAAATTGGCACTTGTTAGTCACATGACCTCTAAAGTTGGGGATTCTAGCGAGAATTATGTTGTTGTTGATAAACAAACTAATATGAATTTTTTTGTGTCCATATATTATTAAAACAATTGGTAACTTTAAATTATTTTCTGATATGAATTATTTGTGTTCAGGTGTCATTGAAATAATTGGTAAATTTAAATTACTTTCTTACTCAACAAATTGAGAGGAAAATTACTAGAGATTGATGCAATTAAGTTAACCAGAAGATAAGCAAAATAAATCTATAACTAAGTAATTCTAAAAGTCGTGATTTGCTTCTAAGTAATTTTCTGTGAGTTTTTATTTTGTTTTATTTATCTTTTGTTTAACCTAGTGGTGTTGAAGGAAAAATAACTGAGACAATAAAGTACGGCAAAAGTTGTTTATTATTCTATTGATGAGATCCCTTTAAATAGGGAAGAAATACATACAAACAGGCCTTAGCCAAACCCTAACTAGGAAAGCCCATAAACTAACAGACTTAGGTACACAATGGGTATTATTCCTTTAACACTCCCCCTTGTGCCTAGTCTATAAGCGCGTGTCATGTTGCCTCGTTAAAACCTCGTCAAGCAAAAACCCAGTGGGAAAAATGCCTTGATCGTAGGAAAAAGAGTACAGCATCTAGACACATCAAGTTTAGACTTCGTCCTTTGAATCTATCCTCTCATATGATCGTTACATTTGATCATAGCGCTACTAAGGGGACCATTCCATCGATCACTAAAATCGTACATCTTGTTACCTCGTTAAAAACCTTTCCAAGTGATAAAAATCTTGTGGGAAAAATGATACTTGGAAGGAAAAGAGTATAACGTACGTTGTGGATGTAAGACTCCCCCTCAAGTCTACATCTCCCCCTGATTTGTACATCAATCAAGTAGTTGTTGCCACATTAAAAACTTCGCCATGTAACAAAATCCAATAGGAGAAAATGAACCTTGGTCAAAGAAAATAGTACAACACGTGTGATTAAGTTTCTTTATAATCATCACTTCCTTGTGATCTTTGCATCAATCTCGGAAGTTTGAAAAATCTTTAGCTCCCCCTAATGCTTACATTCATATACCGTTGCCTCGTTAAAAACCCTGACAAGTAACAAAACCCAGTGAGAAAAATAAATCTTGTTCTAAGGAAAAGAGTGTAACATATGTAAGTATGTTCCATTATATCTCACATATTTCCCATTATGATCATTCCATCAATCAAGGGGATTTACAAGTTACATCATGTTCATAAATGTAAGTATGCTCATCAGTGGTAGTACTTAACCACTAGTTCCCCAAAAGTGTAGAATGATAGTGTAATATCCGCATTTTTCTTCTTTTTCCGATATTCCCGTTTTGGTGTATTTTTATTTTTTTAGTAGTTTGCTTGTAACCTTGTCGACATTTTGAATTTATGTTATTCTTGGAGTTTCTCCATCTGGGATGATCTTGGTGATGTTTTGATATTATTCTGTTTTATGTCATGTATTATGGCATGGACGTTCGATTCACGTGGAACTCGTTCGCTTTTGTAATTTCTTTGGTTTCACGAGTTCGTATAGTTGAGTTGTTCGTGTTGGGAGTTTCGGTTTGTTAATCCGACGTCGTATCACGGTTTTTGAACATTTGGGCCGTTTCGTAATTTTCTTAAGTTTAGGGTATTCTTGTTATCTTTGTTGTTCCTGAACCTCCGGGCATTCGGAATCACGCTTCATCGTAACGTTTTGATTTCTGACTTAAATCTGTGGTGAGTGCATCCGTTGGTCGTGGATATACTTTGTTATTTTTCTTGTTCTATTTCCGATCATCCCCTCGTCGGTAGTGTTTCAGACTATGGCCTGCTGTCACAGTCCATGTTACGGCCGTAAGCCGTATATGTTACGGCCGTAATAATCGAGAGTTACGGCCGTAATCTTCCTTCATACGGCCGTAACAATGCTTCGTTTCTTGCCTCCTGGTCCAGTCCTGAGTTACGGGCGTATCATGTTTGAGTTACGGTCGTAAGTATTGATACGGCCGTAATGGTGTCTTGATACAGCCGTATGTGTCGTTCGTAAATTTTGCCCAGCCATTCCCCGAACGATTACGGCCGTAAGGCAGGTGAGTTACGGCCGTAATGTTCATATGTTACGGCCGTATGTTATGGATGTTACGGCCGTAACACCGGCCAGTATATAAACTGGCAGGAGCCGTATTTTTCCTCATTTCTCACCTCTCTCACTTCTCTTCGCGACGGAACGATCTGGATAGCTAGGTTTCGCCCGATTTTCGCCCAAATACCATTGTAGAAGTGTATTCAAGCTTCATATCATCAACCTATCTCTAATCATTCATTGTTCATCGTCAAATCAAGGTGAAACCTCTTAGAACCCTACTTTTGGATAATTTGGGGGGTTTTGGGATTTTCTTCCTATTCGTTCCGTTTTGTTGTTGGATTCAAGATGAATATGATTCATCTTGTTGATATCATTAGTTTTCCTACGGATTCATGGTATATTTTCATAGTTTTGCGGAATCGAGAGGGTTTGGTTGTGGTCCGCCCTCGTAGCTATTTTTATACGAATATACATGAATCGTAGGCGGGTTTTCGGGTGTATTCCATTTCCGTATTCATCTAGAGTTGGTTGTGATTATGTTCTTCGAATCGTTAGGTTCGGTTCCGTTGGTTCATAGCGTTCATCGGTGATTATCCTTTCCGCTCGTTGCGTCATCAATTATTCAAGGCAAGTATTTTTGGAAACCTTTATGCTTAACGTGGAATGGTAATGTATTTTCTGTGTGATTTGCTCACCTCGTGTTGGTCCGACGGGATCAAGGATGGAATCCAAAGGGTTGAGTCCTGGATTCATGAGTTTGTATAGCTAGCCAGTTCGCGAGGGTCCTTAGAGGCCTCGGGCGGGATCAATGATATTACTTTGTTCCCAAGGCGATGCATGTGCGTGTTTTATTTTTATAATGTGGCCAGCTCGGGAGGGTCCTTAGAGGCCTCGGGCGGGATCTATGATATTACTCTGTTCCCAAGGCAAATTGTTTGACTGTTTGTTTCCGGAAAAGACATGTCTGGTTTTGACTTTTGAAATTGATATTGGTGCATGTACTATGAAATGTGTAAGCGATTGGGTTGCCTTGATTACTTGTACTAGAGTAATTGCTAACACCTTTGGGGACCCATTTTGGGGAAATTCTTGTTATGGATTTCAGGTTATGATTATCCGGACGAGCGGGCACCGGGACAGTACGAGGATGTTGGCCAGGGTCGTTGACATGTGCAATTGGGTCTCTTTATTTCTTTTGTCCATTTCGATTTGGTTGTTCTCACAATTATAAACTTATAGATTGTACTCACGAGTACATAGGCTTTTCATTTCAAACTCCGTATTGTACTACTTTTAAATTGTTACATTGTCGGTCGATGCTTATTTCGCTGGTTACTCCAGGCGTATCTTTTTATGTCATATCATTTAAATGTGTGTCCTCGCTAACCGAGACGGTTAGTCGAGTGGAGTTTTCTTGTTTATAGCCTGGTGGGTCCCATGTAGGGGTCCACGGCGCTGTAATATACTCTGAATATCTCGGGGTGTTACAGAAAATGGTATCAGAGCTCTAGGTTTATGGATACCTAGGCTTGTTGGTTATTTGGGTCTAGTCACGTTTTGTTTTGCACATTGTCACACCGCTACCAGCATCTCGGTACTTCCAGTGCTCGTAAGTTTTCTTATACGGTCCTTTGTTTTCCTGCATTGTATTTCCGCTTTTCAAATCGTATTTGCTTTTTCCTCCCTTACTCATCATCAACATACTTCTGTTATCTCTTAACACCAGTATGGATGCCGGAGGAAACCGTGGTCGTGGTCGTGGTCATGGTCATGGACGCGGCCGAGGACGTGGGGCAGCCGGTGGGGCGGCCACGTCGCATTCTTCGGGAGCCGGCAGTATCGGTGACCGTCATAGTCATGCTTCTTCTCAGGAGCGTGCCGACCTTGGTATTGCGGCCGTTATGCAGCAAATGGTAAACCAAATGGCGGCGATAGCTCAAGTGGTTCAAAACCCCGATCAGGCCCATGCTAATCGGGGCGGAGCAGATCGTTGGCTCCAAGATGTCATCAAGATGCATCCTCCTCATTTTTCGGGAGCATCAGACCCGATCGGCTGGGAGGGGTGGATCAAGGAGATATCTAAAGTCTTCGTTGCCACCAACTGTCCCGAGGACCGCAAGGTCCCTATTGCCCAGTACTTTCTCACTGGGGACGCTATGGATTGGTGGGAAGCCGTGGGGCCCAAAGATCATGTTGCTTCGTGGGCCGAATTTCAGGAGCTGATGGAGACTGAATATTGTCCGTGGCCGGTCAAGCAGGCTCGAGTGCATGCTTTCTATGATGCTCAACCACGGGATATCCCCGTATCTCAAGCCATTGCCGATTTTAACAAGGAATTGGGCAAGACCCAAGTTGTCGAAGAGAGCGACAAAATTTTTCATTTTTCCAGGAGGATGAAGCTGTCCATTCGGGACTATATGTCTGGACTCGTCTGCACTACTTTGAAGGATTATCAGAGTAGGGCCCTCGCTTATGATATGTCGGTGACGGCTAGTGATTTGGCTCGTGAGAGCAAGAAGCAGAAGTCGGTCGAAAATTTTTCTGGACCCAAGAGTGGAGGCCAGCAGAAGTCTCAGTCTGCAAATATTTCTACGGGCGGTTCGGCTCGTTTCTCTGGGAGCTTTCGAGGTGCCACCGGAACCTCCGCTCATGAACCCACATGCTTTAACTGTGGTGTGCAGGGCCATAGGAACCGGCAGTGTCCTCGTCTGAAGTTTACCTGTCATACTTGTGGACAGTTGGGCCATAAGGCCCCCTTTTGTGATCAGATCAGACAGCTTCGCGGCGCCCGTTCTTCTCAACCAGCACCTATGGAGCCGAGTGTGAACCAGGGCTCATTTGCCCCGCCACCTCCACCGAGTGCCGGCCGAGGTAGGGGTCTAGGTCAGCCCACTAGGGGAGGAGCTTCCAGTGTCGGCTCTTCCCAGCCGCGTATCTACGAGATGAGGAGGGCCGATGATCCAGCGGCTACTGTGGCGACAGGTACCGTTCATATCCATTCTCATCCTGTCAGTGTGCTTTTCGATTCTGGTGCTACATATTCGTTCATATCGCTGGGGTGTGTGCGCCGTTTGAGTCTCGACTGTTTGTCGCCTTGCGAGTCTTTCATCGTTAAACTTCCTAGCGGTGATAGGATCGTTGGCGATCGAGAGGTCCGAGACTGTTCTGTGTTTATTTGTGAGAGAGCTTGGCTCTCTAATCTTATTGTTGTTGATATTAAGGGTGAGGATTTGATTATCGGGGATGATTGGCTCGAGCGGCATGATGCGATCCTGAACTACCGCACGAGGATCATTACCATGTTAGCCGAGGACGTCACTGAACACTCTTTCACGGGGCGAAAGAGAAACCAGAAGTTTATTATTAACGCCTTGAAGGCGATGAAACTCCTGCGAAAGGGATGTACTGGTTATTGGTGCTACGCCTTGAAGGCGGAGAATGGTGGAGTCGAGCTTTTGTCGATTCCAGTCGTTAGTGAGTTTCCTGATGTGTTTCCTGACGAGTTACCGGGATTGCCACCGGATCGTGAGGTCGAGTTTGCCATATAGTTAGAGTCGGGCGCGGCTCCTATTTCGAAGGCGTCGTATCGCATGGCACCTTCAGAGATGTCAGAGTTGAAGAAGCAGCTGAGTGAGCTTCTTGAGTCGGGGTATGTTCGACCGAGCGCCTCGCCACAGGCGCACCGTCTGTTTGTGCGGAAGAAGGATGGTTCACTACGTTTGTGTATCGACTATCGCGAAGTAAACAAGGTGACCATCAAGAACAAGTATCCTTTGCCGAGAATTGATGACTTGTTCGACCAGTTGCAGGGAGCTGTGGTATTCTCGAAGATTGATTTAAAATCGGGGTACTATCAGCTCCGGGTGAGGGAGTCCGACGTGCCGAAAACAGCTTTTCGGACGAGATACGGACATTATGAGTTTGTAGTTATGCCTTTCGGGTTAACTAATGCACCGGCGGTGTTCATGCAGTTGATGAACAAAGTCTTTATCGAGTATTTGGATAAGTGCGTCGTCGTTTTCATTGACGATATTCTTATTTATTCGAGGAACGAGGAAGAACATGCCCATCATTTGCGAATAGTGTTAGACATTTTGAGGACCGAGCAACTCTATGTGAAGCTCTCGAAATGTGAGTTCTGGCTGAAGGAAGTGATGTTTTTAGGTCACGTGATTTAAGCCGAGGGAGTTCGTGTGGATCCGCAGAAAATTGAGGCAGTGTTGGATTGGGCACCGCCCACGAATGTGAAGGAGATCCGTAGTTTCTTGGGTTTAGCTGGATACTACCGTAGGTTCGTCGAGGGTTTCTCGAAACTGGCTCGACCACTTACACAGTTGCTCCAGAAATCCGAGAAGTTCGTCTGGAATGACGAGAGGCAGTCGAGTTTCGAGGAGCTGAAGAGGCGTTTGACTTCAGCCCCGATTTTGGCATTGCCATGTGGCAACGAGAGTTTTGCCATTTATAGTGATGCTTCGTGTTAGGGTCTTGGGTGTGTATTGATGCAGCACGGCAAGACCATTGCCTATGCGTCGAGACAGTTGAGGCCGTACGAGCTGAACTACCCTACTCATGATTTGGAGTTAGCGGCAGTCGTTTTTGCGCTTAAGATTTGGCGTCACTATCTTTTCAGCTCTGCATGTCAGATTTTTACCGATCATAAAAGTCTGAAATACATATTTACCCAGCGGGAGTTGAATATGAGGCAGAGGAGGTGGTTAGAACTGATTAAAGATTATGACCTCGAAATCCTTATCATCCGGGCAAGGCGAACGTCGTGGCCGACGCCTTGAGTCGGAAACCGGTTGCGTTGCGAACGCTCGAGGTCCTTACGTCTCAGTCTGAGCTTCGAAGGGCTTTGATTGAGTTTGATGTTGAGATTTTGTTGCCTGGGGCTGTCGGGCAACTTTGTGCTTTGGAGATTTCGTCATCTTTAATCGATGAAATTAAGCTGAAGCAGTTAGAGGATCCGATGATTACTCAGATCCGAGAGAATGTTATTAAGGGAAAGTCTCCTGGGTTTGTGATTCACGAGGATGGTATTTTGAGATTCCAGAGTCGGCTTTGTGTGCCGAACGACACAGAGTTGAGACAGAGTATTTTACGGGAGGCTCATGCTACGCCTTACTCCATTCATCCTGGATCGAGTAAGATGTACAAAGACCTGAGGAGGAATTTCTGGTGGAATAATATGAAGGAGGAGGTCGCACAGTTTGTAGCGAGATGTTTGACTTGTCAGCAGGTCAAGATCGAGCATCGGACCTGAGTTATTGCGATCACTTCTGCTCGGAATGGAAATGGGAAGATATATCGATGGATTTCATTTCGAGTTTGCCGAGATCTAGGTCGGGCATGAATATGGTATGGGTGATTGTTGATCGTCTGACCAAGTCGGCACATTTTATGGGCATCAAGGATACTTGGGGCCCGGAGAAGTTGGCTCGTGTGTTTGTCGCGCAGATTGTGAGGCTTCACGGTACTCCGAAGTCTATTGTTTCGGATCGTGATGGCCGTTTTGTATCACACTTTTGGCAGGCGGTGCATAAGGCGTTGGGTACTCGTTTGCGTTTGAGCACCTCTTTTCACCCCCAGTCATATGGGCAGTCGGAGCGCACTATCCAGACATTCGAGGACATGTTGCGTGCTTGTGCTCTCGACTGGAGTAATGACTGGGAGGAGCATTTGCCATTGATCGAATTCACGTACAACAATAGTTGGCACGCGTCGATTCGGATGGCACCGTATGAGGCACTTTATGGGCGGCGATGCCGATCACCAATTTGTTGGAATGAGGCATCCGATTTGATCGGGACTGAGTCGGATGTCGTTTTAGAGACGAGGCGGAAGATAGACTTAATTCGGGAACGGATGTTGACCGCCCAGAGTCGACAGAAGTCATATGCCGATGTCCGTCGTCGACCTTTAGAATTCGAGGCGGGAGACCATGTTTTGCTGAAGGTGTCGCCGACGAGAGGAGTTTTTCGTTTCGGGAAGAAAGGGAAGTTGAGTCCGAGATTTATTGGACACTTTGAGATTCTCGAGCGAGTCGGTGGGTTGGCATACCGTTTGGCGTTACCTCCGGCCTTGAGTCATGTTCATAGCGTTTTTCAGGTTTCCCAGTTGAGGAAATATGTCCCGGATCCTAGTCACGTCATCGATTATGGAGAGATTGATGTCGCCGAGGATGTCACTTTTGAAGAACGTCCTTTGAAGATTTTGGAGCATCGCGAGAAACGACTAAGGCATAAGACCATCCCTTTGGTCAGGGTGCAGTGGTCAAGACATGGTGTCGAGGAGGCAACTTGGGAAACCGAGGATAGTATGCGTGCCAAATACCCCGAGTTGTTTGTTTCTTAAGTTTCGGGACGAAACTTGTTTTTAGAGGGGTAGAATGTAATATCCGCATTTTTCTTCTTTTTCCGATATTCCCGTTTTGGTGTATTTTTATTTTTTAGTATTTCGCTTGTAACCTTGTCGACATTTTGAATTTCTGTTATTCTTGGAGTTTCTCCATCTGGGATGATCTTGGTGATGTTTTGATATTATTCTGTTTTATGTCATGTATTATGGCATGGACGTTCGATTCTCGTGGAACTCGTTCGCTTTTGTAATTTCTTTGGTTTCACGAGTTCGTATAGTTGAGTTGTTCGTGTTGGGAGTTTCGGTTTGTTAATCCGACGTCGTATCGCGGTTTTTGAACGTTTGGGCCATTTCGTTATTTTCTTAAGTTTAGGGTATTCTTGTTATCTTTGTTGTTCCTGAACCTCCGGGCATTCGGAATCACGCTTCATCGTAACGTTTTGATTTCTGACTTAAATCCGTGGTGAGTGCATCCGTTGGCCGTGGATACACTTTGTTATTTTTCTTGTTCTATTTCCGATCATCCCCTCGTCGGTAGTGTTTCATACTATGGCCTGCTGTCACAGCCGTATATGTTACGGCCGTAATAATCGAGAGTTACGGCCATAATCTTCCTTCATACGGCCGTAACAATGTTTCGTTTCTTGCCTCCTGGTCCAGTCCTGAGTTACGGGCGTATCATGTTTGAGTTACGGCCATAAGTATTGATACGGCCGTAATGGTGTCTTGATACGGCCGTATGTGTCGTTCGTAAATTTTGCCCAGTTTCATTCCTGGAACAGTTACGGCCGTAAGGCAGGTGAGTTACGGCCGTAATGTTCATATGTTACGGCCGTATGTTATGGATGTTACGGCCGTAACACCGGCCAGTATATAAACTGGCAGGAGCCGTATTTTTCCTCATTTCTCACCTCTCTCACTTCTCTTCGCGACGGAACGACCTGGAGAGCTAGGTTTCGCCCGATTTTCGCCCAAATACCATTGTAGAAGTGTATTCAAGCTTCATATCATCAACCTATCTCTAATCATTCATTGTTCATCGTCAAATCAAGGTAAAACCTCTTAGAACCCTAGTTTTGGATAATTTGGGGGGTTTTGGGATTTTCTTCCGATTCGTTCCGTTTTGTTGTTGGATTCAAGATGAATATGATTCATCTTGTTGATATCATTAGTTTTCCTACGGATTCATGGTATATTTTCATAGTTTTGCGGAATCGAGAGGGTTTGGTTGTGGTCCGCCCTCGTTGCTATTTTTATACGAATATACATGAATCGTAGGCGGGTTTTCGGGTGTATTACATTTCCGTATTCGTCTAGAGTTGGTTGTGATTATGTTCTTCGAATCGTTAGGTTCGGTTCCGTTGGTTCATAGCGTTCATCGGTGATTATCCTTTCCGCTCGTTGCGTCATCAATTATTCAAGGCAAGTATTTTTGGAAACCTTTATGCTTAACGTGGAATGGTAATGTATTTTGTGTGTGATTTGCTCACCTCGTGTTGGTCCGACGGGATCAAGTAGGGAATCCAAAGGGTTGAGTCCTGGATTCATGAGTTTGTATAGCTAGCCAGTTCGGGAGGGTCCTTAGAGGCCTCGGGCGGGATCAATGATATTACTCTGTTCCCAAGGCGATGCATGTGCGTGTTTTATTTTTATAATGTGGCCAGCTCGGGAGGGTCCTTAGAGGCCTCGGGCGGGATCTATGATATTACTCTGTTCTCAAGGCAAATTATTTGACTGTTTGTTTCCGGAAAAGACATGTCTGGTTTTAACTTTTGAAATTGATATTGGTGCATGTACTATGAAATGTGTAAGCGATTGGGTTGTCTTGATTACTTGTACTAGCGTAATTGCTAACCCCTTTGGGGACCCGTTTTGGGGAAATTCTTGTTATGGATTTCAGGTTATGATTATCCAGACGAGCGGGCACAAGATGCGAGGATGTTGGCCGGAGTGGGTTGACATGTGCAATTGGGTCTCTTTATTTCTTTTGTCCATTTCGATTTGGTTGTTCTCACAATTATAAACTTATAGATTGTACTCGCGAGTACATAGCCTTTTCATTTCAAACTCCGTATTGTACTACTTTTAAATTGTTACATTGTCGGTTGATGCTTATTTCGCCGGTTACTCCGGGCGTATCTTTTTATGTCATATAATTTAAATGTATGTCCTCGCTAACCGAGACGGTTAGTCGAGTGGAGTTTTCTTGTTTATAGCCTGGTGGGTCCCATGTAGGGGTCCACGGCGCTGTAATATACTCTGAATATCTCGGGGTGTTACAGATAGTTCTCAATCACGTACACTCACGGACTGATTCATGCAAAGCAATAATCTTGTCGTGAAGGAGGTAGCCAAAAAGGGGTTTGCTTAGTCGATTTCCAAAACATAAGCAAATCATACCAACACATACTTTGTGGTAGTTGCTTCGGCACCAGCATTTGCCTTTTCGTAAGCAGCTTCATTTGTCTACTCATAGGGAAAGAATAGTCCCAAGTCAGTGGTTTCTTTTAAGTATTAAAAGATATTCTTGATACCATTCCATTGATGTTGCGTCGATGCTGTACTAAATCTAGTCAGCGAATTAACTGAGGAGTGATATCAGGTCGTGTACATTGAGCCAAGTACAATAATGCGCTATTGCACTCATGTAGGGAATTTCAGCTCCCAAATCTCTTCGCCACTTTTCTTTAGACGAAATGGATATTTCCTTTGCATCCAAATGTCCGACCTATCATGGGGTGCTAGTCGGGTTTACCTTGTCCATGTTAAAGTGCCTGAGAAACTTATGGACATAGGAATACCGATGGAATGAATTCCACAAACTCGATGTCTATGTCAATGCCTCGACAGAACCGAGTTTTCTCAAGATCTTTCATCTCAAACTTAGATTTCCACTGTCCGGTGGTTTCTCTTATTTCATGAAGACTGATTTTGTTCATGTCATATGCATACATTGCAATGTGAATCCGGAACTTATTTGTGAAGACGCATGGACATAGTTCATCATTCTTTTGTCCCTTCCCAATCAAGTAGTCACTTAGACGGTTATACCACATCCTTAAGGATTGCTTCAAAACCGTAAAGTTGAGCGTTTCAATCAAATTGCATACGAACATGTGGTCTAGAATCACTTGATTTAGGTAATGAAATGCCATCGGGCACTTCCATATATATCTCCGTATCTAGATCCCCATAGAGATACGTAGTAACCACATCTATTGGCTGCATTTCCAGTCCCTCGGAAATTACTACGCTAATCAAATAGCGGAATGTATACGTGGGAGTACATTTCCTCGTAACCAATTCCAGGGCATTGTGAAAACCATTACTTCATGAACCTTGTACATTAGGACTCTACTATTCTCACTATGATTTACGGTAAAGGTTCGGTTATGTCCTTCAGGCTTTACACTTGGTTAGGTTAGCACTAGCTACACCAAATACCTGTCTCTTTGTCGGAGAATGTAGTTCTACCGGGAATATTTTTCTTATAGGCCAATCAGATCTATGTTGATTTCATCCAACTGAGCGAGGTTCGACATCATCGTACTTTATGATTCATGACATGTCATCAAAGTGGGTGGTTGATCAGGACACACCCTCATAATTTCATCGAGATTCTTGATTTTCTAAATCATATCTTCGGGGCGTCCCCCTCGTCATGATTCATGGACATAATAAAATCAAGCATGATCTCATGAAACGAGTTCATTGATAGTTAACATGTAATTTGTGCCATACTCTACCTCTTACTTGGATGAGTATTTAGTCGAACCATGTGGCTTCCACCCCTTCATTCGCAGGGAGCCACGACCTCCACCAGGTGCAGTTGCATCACCCGGTTCATTGGTGATGTGCCCCTTGGAGGGAACTTCTAACCTTACAGGCACATTTGCAGCTGTAATGTGAGATCTTGTCACTTGAACGATATCAGTAAATGCATCAGGCATCGAATCTGCTACATTCTGAAGATCGAGTGTTCTTTGTGCTTCACGGTAACATTGTGAAGTTTGGGGATCATAATGAGATAAAGTGGAGACACACCACGACAATTGCTGTCGTTCCCCGAGAAATTACGTTTTCTCTTCTCCCCCTAACGACGGGAAGATTGTCTCATTAAAGTGACAATCCGCAAATCGTGCGGTAAAGAGATCATTGTGAAGGTTCTAAATAGCGGATAAACGTCTAGAGATTCTTATCCAATGTAAATACTTAATTGTTTCTAAAGACCGATGCGTTGTGTGATGCAGAAGGCACATATAATGCATAACCAAATATGCACAATTGGCACTCAAGTCCGTTTGGGTCCAAATTATAAAAATCAGGCTATCCAGTTACCAACTGGTACGCATAAACTAATTGGTTAGCAGAGGGTCTAAGAATGAATGATTTAAGTAAAGTTGCGTGCAATATTGCATAATTCCAGGAAAAAATATGCAAATTAGTGCGCATAACCAATGACATAATCACCATACATATTCTTTCGACGGTGGTTTATGTGAGACCGTTTGCATATGCACATGGGATGAGATACTATTCGTTAATCTCTATCATGAAATAAACATCAAGTACTTTTTGATGTGAACTCTCCAACATCATCGAGTTCTTTAGATGTGATAAGGGAGGTGAGCCCTTATAAGTTATCTTGGAAGTTCTGCAGCAGTTTGAGCGGACAAGAGAGCGACATGTGACCAACATATCGGAGAATCCATCAAACCATAAATACATAAATGGATCCACAAATTTCTCCTTATATTCAGCGTAAGAATAGAATGTTCGCTTTTGTTTCTTTAGCGCAGGCAGGTCTCGCTACCACATTGGCTAAAGAGCAGGCTTTGCAACACTAAGTGGCGGGCATTTGATATGCATCCGGTTCTTTGGATGATATAATACGATTAACATCAACATTAGTCTTTATGTTGAGTTGTTGCCACATTTTCGCTCGAAAAGTAATGATGTACGTACAAGTTCTTTAGTATATGGATCATTATACTTCGACCAGGATTACCTAGTCTATCGTGCCAAAGCCTATATGAGTCTATGTCCCAAAGCACATTGTTGGTGACAACATAGGTTTTTAAAAACCTAATAGTAGTGAGGTACAGTCCACTAGATTGACTCATGAGTTATTCTAAAATGCGTTTACGTCCACATTCATTAGAATTAATAAAAGAAACTCTATTCCATTCTCACAGTGGGTTTCAATCTGGAAACCATTGCTACGTATATTATTGAAGCCAAGTAAGGTTCGAAGGGCTCTAGGTGCATACAGAATATCGGTAACTTGTAATTGAGTGCCATTTAAGCATCAAAAATTGAGCATTACCTAGCCCTTTGATGAGTTGGGATGACCCAATCATCGTAGTTAACGAGGTTTGGCAGGAGACTAATTCAATGAATCGAAACCTAATTCTAAGAACATTCAAGTTCTCCTCAATTCATCCCTTAGAAGAGAGTGAAACTTCGAACCATTAGCATCCAAGCATTATTCAGTACTTTGAAATAAAGCTAAGAATATAACGCAAGAAATATTAATATCTTGTTCGTGAAACAACATTGCATCACGCCATTATTGAAAATAAAACACCAACACAATCATCTTGAGGCAACTATACCAAATGTAAACGAGAAAGTAAACATAATACTAAGATTCAATCTATAGACTGTGGCTCGTATGACTCAATTCGACGATTGGTGACTGTGAAACTGACACAGGGGGACTTGTCTAGATCATATTCTTCCATATAGTGAGTTCTCCTTTCTTTGGACTCTCTATATTTCTTGTAGTGAGATGCGACTTGCTTGCTTGCATGGTAGTTCTTATACCATGTCCAGCATCTCAACAATGATAGCACGGTTCATTGCCAACTCGAGCCTTAGAGGCAGTAGGATGGGTAGGTGCTTTTTGGTTCCCTTGGCTAGTAGAGCCGGGAGCACCAAGTATTTGGATTACATTGGAAGAACCCCCACGTCCTCGACCACGAAGCCTATCATGTCCAGTCCCCTATTCATTGGGGTAGTTTCCATCCTTCACTTTGCCATAATTGGCCTTGGGAATTTTCTTTATCCCAAACAACCTGGCATTATTGCTCACTAACACTTCGTTATGCCTCTCAGCCACTTGCAGTAGGTTGATTAGCTTACTGAAGGTAGTGATGCATTTATTATCATACTCCAGCCTATACTGGTTCGCTAGTATACGAGCGGAAATAGGGAAGGTGAAAAAGGTTTTCTGGATCATGTCGTTTTCTGTGATGTCCTTCCCACAGAAATTTAGGCATGCCTTGAGGCGGATCATATCTTTGTTGAAGTCGTTGATCCGTTTATAATCAAGCAAGCGGATTTCATTCCACTGTACGATCAACTCTGGGAGCAAAGTTTGTCAATGTTCCCAAATTGGCCCTTAAGGGCATTCCACAGTTCTTTAGGGAATTTCAACTGTAGATATTCCTATCTCAGGCTGAGTTCGATGTGTCACCTAAGGAATATAAGTGCACTCGCTTTGATCTTATCAGACGGTACTTGGTCTGTGGTGTTAAGGAGCGTGCCACTATATTATTTAGTGATAAATGTGGTCTCGACGTAGGAGACCCATCTATGGTACTCAAGCTCTTTTGAGTCCAAGATATCAAATTTGAGGCGGGTTGGATAAGCTATCTTAATACAAGAAAAAGGAAAATAATTTTTCACAGTTTACCATGAGTACTTTCCATGATAAAATTTTCAATAATGGGAGCGTTATTATTTTTCGGAACCAAGATATGGTCAAAATTACTTTTGATGCTATTGAGGATTACCAATGAAATTACTTTTTCACGGTTCGAGTTGATATAAGCAGTAGAAATAAGTCCTCTAAAATCTACTAGTGATGAAGCCTAATTTGCATGTCATATCTATATATGTATGCAAATATATGTATATTTATAGATATAGACACATAATCCTAGGAATGTATCTATACACGTATTATGCAGTCAAGTAGGTCTCTTATGACGCAATATAATTATTAGCTCATGTGAATTAATTTTAATCCGAACTATTTAAAGCAATCCGCTTTAATTTAGTTAAAGTTATTAATGCATCATGCTTTAATTAGTTTAAATATGCATAAATATAACAAATTTATGAATAAATATGCAACAAATAAAATTAAAGCATATAAAATTGCGCACGTTGCAAATAGTAGGATTTGCATTTGTGTATCTTACTTCGGTTCGGGAAAAAGAATCTGATGTGGTGAAATGGATACTAAGAACCGAATCGAGCTGGGACTGAATCAGATCTGGAACAGGTACTCAGACCCACATCCTAAAATAATCTACTCTCAAACTTTGCTCCTGGATTGAATCATCTTTATAGCTTGTCTAGATATATATGCTACATTCGGATAGCTACAGTGTTGCAACATCTCAATTCCCCCACGAATTTCTTTTTAGCAGTCCTCGTGGGAGAGAAAAATCGAACCTTGCCAGCCAAACTTTGTTGTATGATGAAATTTCAAAAGCAGAAGCCTGTCATGAGAATCTAACGTTGGTGTGAAAAAAAAATCTGAATCTCAACAATCTTTCGTAAAAATGAAATCTTGCATAAGGTGGGCATAGGGTTTTCAGACAGGGATTGGATCGGGAAGAAGAGTTCTAGGCTTAGGGTTTTACAGACGGCGGCGACTTCTGGGTCTGGGTTGCGACAATTACCGACGAGGTGTTCACGACAGCTTGGGTTTCGTGATGCGGACAGCTATGGCGGATCTATTCTTGCGGGAAGACGACCGGTCGGGTTCTGGGGGTCGCGTTCCGGGGGGGATGCAGGCCGCTAGGGTTCCGGGGGTAGATGGCGGCGTCGGTTGGGAAGAAGACCGACAGCTAGGGTTTCTGACAGAAAAGAAATCCGATTTTTTTTTATTTCGGAATTTTTGCAGAAAATCGGGAGATATTTTTTCCTCAGTTGGGAACTACGTGCTGATAACATGTTGAAGGGAAAATAACTGAGACAATAAAGTAGGGCAAAAGTTGTTTATTATTCCATTGATGAAATCCTTTTAAATAGGGAGAAATACATACAAACAGACCTTAGTCAAACCCTAACTAGGAAAGTCCATAAACTAACAGACTTAGGCACACAATGGGTATTATTCCTTTAACAAGTGGCACCAAATTTTAGTCATTTATTTTCCAATTTTCCGGGTAAGAAAAATATTTTTAATTTTCTAATTATTAAATGATACCTGGACATAAAAATAATCTACATCAGCTCTTTTATGCCACGTCAACAATTCTCGCCGGAATCCCTCAATTTTATAGGTTGCGTGACCAGCACATGACCATTTTTGGCTAATTTAGTAGTATTTTAAGGAACCAAAATATGGGATCAAAATCTTGAAAACAAATAATTACCGGACCAAAAGTGATTCTTAACCTCACCATATCAGAGTACAGAGCCATAGCTACTGCCACTGGTGAACTTCTTTGGCTAAAGTCTCTCCTTACTGAATTAGGGTTCTTTGGTATGACAATCTCAGTGCTATATCTACAAGTGTCTAAGCCTGTCTTCCATGCACATACAAAACACATTGAAATTGACGTTCATTTCGTTGGAGAAAAAGTTCAGAAACAAGTTATTGACGTTCGCCATATTGCCTCGGAAGATCAAGTAGCTGACGTGCTAACCAAACAATTGTCGACACATATTTCAGTTTCTATATATGTAAAAGATTTCTCTCAGCACCCCCAAGGGTTTTGTTTGACTGGGGTGTATTAGAGTGTTAGCCTAGCTATTTAACCATCGGGTGGAAAAAAAAATAGAAAAAAAATATTATGTGCAATCGGGACGAGACTAATTAGAATGAGTAGTATTTTTGGGAGGTTTATATTATAAAACCACACAAGATTAATTTTAAATTTTCGAATTTTTGGTGCACATCAACAAAATCAATAGATCTTAACATCCGTATGGTTGCATCATCGAAAAAAATATTTAAAAAAATATTATGTGCAATTGGGACGAGACTAGTTAGAAAGAATAATATTTTTAGGTGGTTTATATTATAAAACCGCACAAGATTAATTTTAAATTTTCTACCTTTTGGTCGACATCAACAAAATCAACAGATTTTAACATCCGTACGGTTGGATCATTGAAAAAAATTTAGAAAAAATATTATGTGCAACCGAGACGAGACTAGTTAGAATGAGTAGTATTTTTCGGAGGTTTATATTATAAAAGCATACAAGATTAACTTTAAATTTTCTAATTTTGGGTGCATATCAACAAAATCAATAGATCTTAACATCCGTACGGTTGGATCGTCGAAAAGAAAATTTTTAAAAAAATATTATGTGCAATCGGGACGAGACTAGTTAGAATGAGTAGTGAACGACATAAACCGAATTGATTACATAGATCTGGAGAGCTTGGGTGTAAAGCCCAGCAAGGCCCATAAATCAAGACCCTACAGAGCCCAAAAATAAACTTATTATCGGCATAGAGCATGACGTCGAGGCCGACCTGAAAGCCAGGACCATACTCGGCGTGCCTCAGCTCAGGCTCAAGCCAAGACTTGGTTCAGGCAACCAAATTGTTGCACCGACTCGGCTCAGTGAGAGAATAAGCTGAGATCAGCAAATCTACACTCCTTCTTAGTAGATGAAGGTCATATCCTTCAAGCACACAGAATGTGACGAAATCCGAGATAGAGACAAATAAAGATGTACTTACCTAACAAGGACTCTTCTCCACAAGAAAACTACATCCACAATCCTTATCAGGATTCTACTACCCATATATATAAGGAGTCCAATATCAACACAAACTTAGTGACTTTCTCCGCAAGTTATGGTTGCAATATTCATGCTTATAAATAGGTGTCCTCCACCTACACTGGCAGACACAGAATTCCAGACTCTCAATATAGTCAATTAATTTTATTTCCATCACATATTCAATATACTTACTCTCACGCCGGAGGGCCTTTGCCGGTGAAGCCCCGACTCAGTTCACGTGTTTTCTTATGTGCAAGTCCGATCAGGAAGTTCATTCGCTGGAACTATTCGAACCGTTTGGATAAGGGCTGATCCGATACGTGTTGGCAGCATCAGTTTGGTTCTGTTGCCGGAAAACGTCGAAGAACTTCTTTCGGGTAACCACCCATCATGGCTGACATCCCCCGAGGCGGTCAAGAGACCAGTATTACCGCATGCGACCAGCACCCGCTTCCGTAGACAAATCAACCGGATGCGACTTTCCCCCTCACCCCGAGTTCGGACGGCACTAAGACAACTTTAGCAGAAACCAAGGTGGGCCAACTATTGGATCTCGAGAATCTAAACCAAAGTGGAGAATGTGTGTGGACTTCACGGACTTCAACAAGGCCTGCCCAAAAGATAGTTATCCCCTCCCAAGGATTGATAAGTTGGTGCACTCTATTACGGGACATCAGACACTTAGCTTCCTTGGCGCTTACTTTGGATACCATCAAGTCAGAATGGCTGAAGAAGACATTGAGAAGACGGCCTTCCAGGCAGCTGGTGGAATTTACTGTTATGTGATGATGATGTTCGGGCTCAAGAATGCGGGAGCGACCTACCAAAAGATGGTCAATATGTTTTTCAAATCTCAGATTGGGAGAAATATGGAGGCCTGCATCGACGACATGGTTGTAAAAACTAGGAGGGGAAGCCACACCGCTGACTTGGGAGAGACAATTGATAACCTGAAAACAAATGCCATGAGGCTTAACCCCAGCAAATGCGTATTCGGGGTAACGACAGGCAAGTTCTTAGGCTTAAGGGTTTCTCAAAGGGGCATTGAGGCCAACCCAGAGAAGATCAAAGCATTGATAGACATGCGAGAGCCAAACTGCCTCAAAGAAGTCCAAAGGCTTAACGGAAGAGTGGCAGCATTGGGAAGGTTCGTAGCCAAAGCAACGGAGAAATCACTCCCCTTTTTTAAGGTCTTAAAAGGAACAAAAGATTTCGTATGGACACCCGAGTACTCGGCCTCATTTCGAGAGTTGAGAAATATTTGGGTTCACCACCTCTTCTCAGCAGCCCCGTCATGGGAGAAACGCTTTTCGTGTTCTTGGTGGCAATAGACCATGCCGTTGCTGCAGTCCTAGTCCGTGATGATAGCACTCAGAAGCCAGTCTACTATGTAAACAAGGCATTATCAGAAGTTGAATCGAGATACTTCAATGCCGAGAAGATAGCTTACGCCTTGGTTATTGCTGCAAGAAAGCTTAGGGCCTACTTCTCAGCTCATCCCATCACGGTCTACACAAATCCTCCCCTAAGAAAAATATTGTACAAGATAGACAGCCCGGGCCGACTTCTCAACTGGTCTATTGAGCTGGCCGAGTTTGACATTACCTATAAGCCGAGGAAAACTTTACTTGCACAACCCCTGGTTGATTTTCTAGATGAAACCTCTTTTGCAAGTGAACATGTGCCCAATGTACGTAAAAGAAAGGCCCTCATGGATACTGAACTCTTCTCCGACCTACCAAGAGACTGCTGGATTTTGTACGTGGATGGGTCTGCTACAAAAGGAAGAAGTGGGGCAGGAGTTGTCCTGGTCAGTCCTAGGATTGAGCACATAACTCGAGACTTTGTGCGATTCAAGTTCCCATCTTCAAACAACCAGGCCGAGTATGAGGCCCTTATCCTTGGGATTGAAAAGGCTAAGTTCCTCAGAGCAACGAAGCTGGCTGCTTACAGTGATTTAAAGCTGGTTGTAAAGCAGGTCCAAGGATAATTCAACACTGAAAGCCACATGATGACCAAGTACAAAGACCTCATCCTTGACATAACCAAGGATTTGGAGTTATGGAAGATAAGGCTAATAGGTCGAGATCACAACAAGGAGGCCGATCTGCTTTCCAAAATGGCTACAGCTGAGAACGTTGATCCATTGGTCATTTACGCCGACCAGCCAGTGTTTGAAAGGATAAAGATCTTAGTTGTAGACCACAAAGAGAGAAGCTAGATAGACGACTACAAGGACTACCTTAGAGATGGAAATCTACCCGGAGATGAATTGCAGCCAAAATGATTAAAAAGAAGACCACACGGTTGATCGTGTGGAACGGAGTACTTTACAGAAGATCTTTCACCAAGCTTCTACTTAGATGTGTCCTCCAAAGTATGCGGAGAACTTGCTTGCCGAGGTCCATAATGGAATCTGTGGATGACACCCGGGGGACAGGACTTTAGCTGATAAGGTCATAACCCTTGGATATTATTGGCCAAACTTGAGGGAAGATGCGCAGACCTACGTGAAAAAATGCGATAAATGTCAAAGGTACTCTGACCTACCTAAGGTCCCGGCTGTTGAACAAAGCCTCATCATACCGACTTGGCCCTTCGATATGTGGGGAGCCGACATTATCGGACCTTCCACCTAAGCCAAGGGAAGCAATAAATATGTCATAGTAGCCGTAAATTACTTCACCAAGTGGGTCGAAGCTAGAGCCTTGGCAAAAATCACGGAGGAGAATGCCATCAGTTTCATACACGATTACATCTGGTGTCGGTTCGGCGTCCCTAACTCGATTGTAACGGATAATGGACTTCAATTCTCGGATGCCTTCACTAAAGAGCTTAACAGATAGGGGGTTCAGCACAATAAATCCTCAGTTACTCATCCTCGGAAAATGGCCAGGCAGAAGCAGCCAACAAACTGATCTTGACAGCCCTCACAAAAAATCTGGAAGGAAGCGAGGGGAAGTGGCTAGACAACCTTCCCCTTGCCCTATGGGCAGTTCGTACAACGACTCGGGGGTTGACCGGGGAAACACCCTTTGCCTTGACATATAGTTCAGAAGCCTTAGCTCCAACAGAGATGGCACTCCCGACCATTAGGGTAACCAACTATGACGAAACGGTCAATGAATATAACAGACTTCTAGATTTGGACTTGCTTGATGAGAAAAGACTAGCTGCACAGCTAAGGATGATTAACTACAAACAAAGGACCAAGGCCTATCACGACAAAACAGTTAAGAAAAGGGTGTTCAAAATAGGTGATTAGGTACTGAGAAAAATTGAGTCTACTCACTGGAAGGCTCAACAAAACAAGCTCTCTCCAAATTGGGAAGGCCCTTACATTATAACCCACGCTATCTGAGAGGGGACCTACATGCTCAAGACACCCGATGGGAAAGAGCTGAAACACCAATGGCACTCAGAGCACTTGAGAAAGTATTACCAATAGAAGAAGTTAAGACGATCTATCCATTCACACCTTCGATGTAATGGCCTTTTATCTATCAAAACCTGTTTCATCATTCTTTTAAGTACTTAATTCGTACATGCTTAGACATTATGTAACAATGTCTGAACATTAAAACAAGTCTGGAGCACTAACACCTGACTTAAACATTTAAAGCAAGGCAACTCTTGTAAATTCAGATGAAAGCCTGATTCCTATAAAGGCTAAAGCATACATAACATGCTTGGTCACCAACACGCCGAGTTAAGAATAAGACATCTAACTCGGATGATCTGAGCATAGTCCTAACAACTAGACTGCTCGAATTTAAAAACGAGTACATGACACTCAACACTCCGAGTTAAGATTAAGACATCTAACTCGGATGATCTGAGCCTAGTTCTGACAACTAGACTGCTCAAATTTAAAAACGAGTACATGACACTCAACACACTGAGTTAAGATTAAGACAAATAACTCGGATGATCTGAGCCTAGTTCTGACAACTAGACTACTCAAATTTAAAAATGAGTACATGACACTCAACATGCCGAGTTAAGATTAAGATATCTAACTCAAGACGATCTGAGCCTAGTTCTGACAACTAGACTGCTCAAATCTGAAAACGAGTACACAACACTCAACATGCCGAGTTACGATTAAGACATCTAACTCAAGACGATCTGAGCCTAGTTCTGACAAATAGACTGCTCAAATTTAATAACAAGACATTCACCATGATGAGTCAAGGCATCTAACTCGAACAAGTCGAAGACACGCCGATCACGGACAGACAATCCCTAGCTCGTCTACACTTGGCTCGTACGGGCTAAAGTGAACATAAAGGAACCAAGATATACATCTCGGCTTTACTTCGATGTAAGGCGGGACCTCCCCTTGAGATACATTCAGAAAGGCCGACATCAACTGCTCGGCCTGACGTTAAACTAGTTCACAATTGGTTAATTGCGAACAAGTACATTCTCGGTTGGCGAGATGAGAAACTTAAGCACGGATCGCATAAATATATGTACATAAACATATACAGCAAGAACACCCACACCGGGTTGAAAATCTGGCCAAAAATAGAAGAATGTATGAAAACATGAAGGCCGACAAAACGATCGGGTTCAGGTATCATAAATGTTCTGATAAAGACTACATTGTTCTAGCCAAATCAGCTTTACAACTCTTATACAAGACAAAAAAAACAAAAATCTGACTATCCCCAGCCTGGCGCCATCCCCCTCCTCATACAGTGCTATCAAGTCAGCAAAGTTGTTCTCTTGGGGAGTTGGGGGATCCCATGCCAGCTTCCCCTTCTGGAATCCCTAGCCCTTATGTTTTTTAGAGCATTCTCAGAATAAGGGATTGCAGAGTGAGCAGCTCTCGCTTCGGCACTGTAAGGATCTTGGACGAAGATCCAAGCGAGCTTCTCCAGAGGCACCTCGACTTCTGGGTCAATGTAGAGAAGACGAGATAAATTGGACCAAGCATCACCGTAGATGGAACCCGCTTCATCTACCAACTTCATCAGCCAAGTCATCTCAATATTGTTTGCTCTTCCTATATCGTTTGACGACGTCCTCCTCTTTCCCAGATATACTCTCTTCAAGAAAGGCCAGCCTTTCATCCACGTCATTTTTCTCCAGTGCCAGAGCCCTCTTCCTCTGTGCCTTCGCCTCGACCTCAGCAATCTTCAGGTCCGTCTCGGATTGAAGCAACGCCTCCTTTAACTTCCCCAAATCCTCAAGCGTGCACTTCTTGGTCGCCTCAGCTTGTTCGACCTTCAACTCGGCCTCATTCAGCACGGCGTCACAAGAAGCCTTCTCCTTCTCTAGGGCTTCAACCTTCTCAGTGATATTAATGGTGGATTCTTTAGCCGACTTGGCCGCCGCCTCATTCTTGTGCACCAAATCCATCACCTGCCTGAATACGGCATACTCGTGCTGAGCTATGGAGGCGGGCTACAAAAAGAAAACAAACTCAGTTTAAGTAGATTGTAGAAAAGAAATCGCGAAGTATGGGAAACCGACACGGAATAAAGGGTACCTCACTAAGAATTAAACCCTTCCTGTTGAAGAGTTGAAGCGAACTCGGCTTGTCAGCAACATGCCGCTCAATATAAGACGTATTCAGGCGCGCTTAATAACCAGTACCCCAAACTTCAGGGAGGACCCGGAGCGAACGGTTGAATCAAACCCAGACATAATGGGCGCAACAACGAAAGAGTCGACCAGATTTTTGATCTCGGCATCAGAAAGAACGAAAGCCGAGGAGGAACCAGGTGGTGAGGGAATGGTTCTCTTCTGAGAAGGTTCTTCTCGAGCTCGGCCCCCATCTTCCCTCGGCCTTTTCTATCTCTGACGACTCTCTGCCTCGGAGTCTGGCCCACGATCTTGGCCCGGTCCTTGAGAATGCCCCCGGCCTTGACTCCAGGAACGAGTCAGAGTAGGGCAAACTTACTCGGGGGCACCCTCTCAACTTCCGCTTCAGGTTCGGACGAAGCTCCAGCTTGGATAATGGGTGGCTCCTTGGGAAGCGACGATTCCCCCTTATCTTGCAGCACTTTTTGCCGAGCCGCCATATCAGCATGTCTACTTTTGACTCCCCTCAACCGGGACAACCTCTTCTTTTTTTGAGTTGCCATCACGGGGTCGATATGCTCCTCATCCACCTTCTGGATGTCCTCCATCGAGAGATCCGCGTAAAAACAATGTTAACACCAAAACGATATGGCAGAAAAAATGACAATGAAAGATAAGAAAATTACATCCTATGATATCCATGGGTTTTAAGCATTTGTCGTCCTCAGCACGGCAGGTCGATCAATCCTCGTGGAAGACAAAGTTGGGGTAGACAACCCAATCAGGAAACCGAGCCCCTCTTGGGACCTCGACCAAAAGTCTAACCCCAGATATGGGCCCCATCATCAGGCTGGCCTGAGCATGGTAGCAAAAATCAGTCTCTAGCTCGGCCCAGTTAAGAATGGCAATGAAGGAAAACTGCTCGAGCTTCGCAATCAAGTCCACACTCCAGTACGGCTCGTGAACACGCGAAGGGCGATGCGGCGAATTAACAGGTGCTGTAAATTCCCAGCCATGCCGGCTCTCAACCTTGATCATGTGCATGTTACAACCCGTGACCTTGTTGATGGTGTTTGAAATGGGGGCCATGAGCTTAAATTTGTTGGGGTCGGACGTAATGGTGATGGTTCTGGTTTTGGAGTTGTAAGACGAATTGAAGAAGTGATAGAAGGCAAACATGCACAGCTCGAAGCCGAGACCACAGCACACGATAATGAAGGTGGTAAGATACCTGAATGCGTTGGCACCGAGGTGGGCTGGGAATTTCCCAATCCTCCAAAAATTGATTAATGAAAGGGTCTAAGGGCAGCCTCAGGCTGAGGTGGAATTGCTTGAAATAAAACGGGAGGAAGGCATCATTATAATATAAAGTTTTAGCTTCATGCTAATCGGCGAAAGGAGTTGCCAAACTATGGTAGAGTCTATACTCATTCCTATCCATCTCATACGTGGTATAAAGCACTTCAAGCATATCGTCCCCCCCTTTGGGATGCTTAGGCCGAGAGAAGCCTCCCAGCTGTATATGCTCTTTGCCTAAGCTCCGTCTTGAGCCAACAACCTCGGAGTCGAACTCCCCGACGGGCCTGTTAGAAGTACTCTCCCCAGCCATACTTGTAGAAGAAAAGGGATTAGACTCACCCTGTGAAGATGACGAGGTGTTCTTCTCCCTCGCCTCAACTACCTCGGCCGAGGAGAAGTCTCCCCCAAAACGAAGCCGAGCTTGAGACTTGTCCTTGACATAATGCAAAAAGATGCAGTCTAGGACTTCATCCAGACTATCAAGAGTCAATACATCGGCATCGCCACCGTCTACGGTCCTAGGCGCAAAGGACCCAGAGAGATATCTAACATCCGTTCTAGGGGTTTTGTTCATATACAGCATTTCCCCAATGGCCGCAAGGGATAAGAGCTTCCACGAACCATTGGATTTAACATAAATCCTAGAGTTCCTAGTGTCAAAACCGTAAGTGGAATCCTTTTCCAGATAGCCACTCTTAGACATCTTAAAGACGCGAAGTTTCACAGAGGAGATTTGAAGCTCTGAAAACTCAACAATGGCGGCAAAAATAAAGGGGAAGTAGAGCTGAAAAATACCTCAAAAATCAAGGATAACAGATGGAAAACAGCGCCTGAGAAATTGGTCGGAGTAAATCGTCGGAAAAATGAATGGAAATGGCACGGTGTGAAGTGTCGCTGGGCTATCACAAGCTCTACTCTCTGATTCGGAATCTGCAAAATGAAGAAATAATTTTAATTTTATAGAGGGCACGCGGATGTCATAATTACACCGCATTAATGGGCGCGGTTTTCTAGGAGATTATCTCTTCACCTCTCCACGCGCGCGCCATCCAATTGTATGATGGGATACGAAGCGATTGGTATGACAGGACCCTTAAAATTCAGTGGGACATCCAAGCAGGTCAAGGCCGACATAACACCAACCGAAGCCGACTTCAAAGAAGCAACCAAAACCCTGAAGCACAAAAGACGGACTTGAGTTCCTACTCGGACTGTCGAGATAGAAACTTGGGGGCCACTGAATGACATAAAACGAATTGATTACATGGATCTGGAGACTTGAGTGTAAGGCCCAGCAAAGCCATAAATCAAGACCCTACAGAGCCCAAAAATAAACTTATTATCTCGGCATAGAGCATGACATCGAGGCCGACCTGAAAGCCAGGACCATACTCGGCGTGCCTCAGTTCAGGCTCAAGCCAAGACTTGGTTCAGGCAACCGAATTGTTGCGCCGACTCAGCTCAGTGACAGAATAAGCCGAGATCAACAAATCTACACTCCTTGTCAGTGGATGAAGGTCCTATACTTCAAGCACACTGAATCTGACGAAATCCAACAACAACAACAACATTACCCCAATGCCTCAACGGCTCCCGCAAAAAGCAGGGTAAGGGGATCGGATGTACGCAGCCTTACCCGTGTCTTAACACAGAGAGACTATTTTCGAATGATCCAAAATAAAAATTGCAACGGAAATTGCATGGAATGACAAGTACTTCATGAGAAAAAGAAGTGCAGCCCGTTTAGTGAGTCATTTTTTTTATTCCATTATAATCCAGAACCAAAGAATAAGGAGTCTTTGGCTCCATTGATATATTATACAAGCATACAAGATTAATTTGTAATTTTCTATTTTTTGTGCACATTATACAAATCAAATGATATTAACATCCGTACGATTGGATCGTAGAAAAAATATTTTAAAAATATACATTATGTGCAATCGGGACGAGACTAGTTAGAGTTAGTATTTTTAGTAGGTTTATATTATAAAAGCATACAATGTTAATTTGGAATTTTCTAATTTTTGGTGCACATCACACAAATCAATATATCTTACAATTTGTATGGTTGGATCGTCAAATTGTTTTATTCCATTATAATCTGACGAAATCCAAGATAGAGACAAATAAAGATGACCTTACCTAACAAGGACTCTTTTTCACAAGGAAACTACATCCACAATCCTTATCAGGATTCTACTTCCCATATATATAAGAAGTTCAATATCAACACGGACTCAGTAACTTTTTCCGCAAGTTAGGGTTGCAATTTTCATGCTTATAAATAGATGTCCTCCACCTACACTGGTAGACACAGAATTCTAGACTCTCAATACAGTCAATTAATTTTATTTCCACCACATATTCAATATACTTACTCTCACGCCGGAAGGCCTTCGCCGGTGAAGCCCCGGCTCAGTTCACATGTTTTCTTATGTGCAGGCCCGATCAGGAAGTTCATTCACCGGAATTATCCAAACCGCTTGGATAAGGGCTGATCCGATACGTGTTGGCAACATCAAGTAGTATTTTTAGGAGGCTTATATTATACAAGCATACAAGATTAGTTTGTAATTTTTTGTTTTTTTGTGCACATCACACCAATCAAATGATCTTAACATCCGTACAATTGGATCATCGAAAAAATATTTTAAAAATAAACATTATGTACAATCGGGACGAGACTAGTTAGAGTTAGTATTTTTAGTAGGTTTATATTATAAAAGCATACAAGGTTAATTTGGAATTTTCTAATTTTTGGTGCACATCACACAAATCAATATATCTTACAATCTGTATAGTTAGATCGTCAAAAAAAATTAAAAAAAATATTATGTGCAATCGTGATGAGACTCGTTAAAATGAGCAGTATTTTTGGGAAGTTTATATTATAAAACCACACAAGATTAATTTTATATTTTCAAATTTTTGGTGCACATCAAAAAAATCAATAGATCTTAACATCCGTATAGTTGGATCGTCGAAAATAAAATAAAAAGTATATTATGTGCAATCGGGACGAGACTAGTTAGAATGAGTAGTACTTTTGGGAGGTTTATATTATAAAACCACACAAACTTTAATTTTAAATTTTCTAATTTTTGGTGCATATCAACAAAATCAGTAGATATCGAAAAAAATTTAAAAAAATATTATGTGCAATGGGGACGAGACTAGTTAGAATGAGTAGTATTTTTAGGAAGTTTATATTATAAAAGCATACAAGATTAATTTGGAATTTCATAATTTTTTGTGAACATCACACAAAATAACTGATCTTAACATCCGTACAGTTGCATCGTCAAAAAAATATTTTAAAAATATACATTATGTGCAATCGGGACGAGACTAGTTGGAGTTAGTATTTTCAGGAGGTTTATATTATAAAAGCATACAAGATTAATTTGAAATTTTCTAACTTTTGGTGCACATCACACAAATCAATAGATCTTAACATCCGTACGGTTGGATCGTCAAAAAGAATTACAAAAAAAATATTATGTGTAATCAGGACGAGACTAGTTACAATGAGTAGTATTTTTGGGAGGTTTATATTATAAGACCACACAAGATAATTTTATATTTTCTAGTTTTTGGTGCAAATCAACAAAATCAATATATCTTAACATCCGTATGGTTGTATTGTCGAAAAAATAATTAGAAAAATATTATGTTCAATCAGGACGAGACTAGTTAGAGTGAGTAGTAATTTTAAGAGGTTTATATTATAAAACCACACAAGATTAATTTTAAATTTTCTAATATTTGGTGCAAATCAACAAATTCAATAGATCTTAACATCCGTACATATGGATCTTCGAAAAATAAATTAAAAAAAATATTATGTGCAATCGGGACGAGACGAGTTAGATGAGTAGTATTTTTGGGAGGTTTATCTTATGAAACCACACAAGATTAATTTTAAATTTTCTAATTTTTGGTGCACATAAAAAAAAATCAGTAGATCCTAACATCCGTATGTTTGGATCGTCAAAAAAAGTTAAAAAAAAAATATTATGTGCAATTGAGAGGAGAGTAGTTAGAAGGAGTAGTGTTTTTAGGAGGTTTATATTATAAAACTACATAAGATTAATTTTAAATTTTCTAATTTTTGTTGCTCATCAACAAAATCAATAGATCTTAACATCCGTATGGTTGGATCGTCGAAAACAAAATTAAAAAAATATTATGTGCAACCGGGACGAGACTAGTTAAAAGTGTAAAATATTACACAATGTTTTTTCATAAGCAAGCGTTGTTGTCCTTACTGTCACACAATGGTTTTGATAAATAACTATTTGCTGATACTCTTAACGATTATACTATTGTACAACGGTCTTTTTAATAGAAAATGGTTGTCTGCAAATCTTCATTAATTTTGTATTAAAAAGCATACAAATTCAATTCAAAATATCTCTCTCCCTATTTTTCCCACCAAATATTTTATTATTTCCCACCAAATTCAATTCAAATTATTTCCGTAGTTCAGATAACGGTTTCATGAACACTTGCCTCGAGTTATATGATACAAGTTGACTAAAAAAACCATTGTCTGTCAGATTAGACAACAGTTTCAAATAAGTGCAATAAAACTTGTCTTGTCTGTCACACAACAGTTTTTCAAGGAAATAAAGTTCACATTTGTTTGCTAGTTTGGAACAACATATATTTTTTCAACTGTTGTGTGACTGTGTTTTTGTTGTAGTGTCTATTTGTACGTCAGATGTCTAAAATACCGCTGTAAAAATTAGCAAAAGTTTAAAAATATCCCTTTTCATATTTTTTTTTCCCTCGTTTCCTCCTAAATCTAATATTTCATTTCCCCTTAGAATATTTTTTATTTCCCCCCTTTTGCTTTTTTGACTTCAGCACACACAAAACAAATAGCACACTCACGCACACAACACAACACAGAAACATTCACACTCACCCAATTCAAAAAAATCAAAACCAAATCCTAGCTTTTTCGACCTGTTCATCAGCTCAATTTAAATCAAAATATAAACTCTAGCTTGTTCGAAATCGATTTGTTCATCTAAATCGATATTTTCTCTGCTCGATTTTATTTTTTGCTAAATATTCTCTGCTCGATTTACTCTCAAGAAGGCTTGTTTTCCTCTTTTATCTACTGGGTATGTTCGATTTGCTCTCTTCTTTACCGGATCTATTCGTGTATATACTCTATAATGTAAATACTAGGTAATACATGTCATATAAATATATATATATATATATATATATATGGGTGTGTTCTGGTGAGAATGATACTTATGTTAAAAAATAAGAATGAATTTGATCCATATATCTGGATTAAATGGATGGCCTATATTTATTATCACAAAAACGTATGCATATAATGTAATATTCTAGTGCATCAATATTTTGATGCATATAATGCAGAATTTTTATAAATTGCAAGTTTGATGCACGAAATGCATATATTGCATGCATAAGCCAATCTGGACCGTACATCACACACAGATCAATGATTCAAATATATTCTCAATCCACAACATAAAAACTATTATCATATGATCCTAATATATATATTGTTCCGGGAATTATTATTCCCGTGATGTGTCTTACCTAATACTGTTGTAGGTACATAGATGGAAGGTTCTAGATCCTTCTAGAGGTAGTAGGATACCTTATCTAGGAATCCTATGTATGGAAGGACTCTTATTGTAATGCCTATATAAAGGCCCCTCTATCAGTGTTATGAATACAATTGATTGACTCGTATTTACAGTCTTTTACTTTCTCCTGAAACACGGTATCGGCACGTAGTCCCCAACTGAGCAAGAATTTTTTTCCTCTCCCGTTTTTTCTGAAAATTCCAAAAAAAAAACGAAAAAAAAAACGAGAGACGAGAATTTACGCGCGTAAATTTTCTGTACAGCGCAGTCGTACCAAAATCATGTTTTCCGATTCGTTAACCATCGGATCGGTGTAAAATTTTGACAGCAATTTTCCAACACAAATATATATATATATATATATATATATATATATATATATATATATTCAACGGTGGAGATCAGATTCTCAGTAATATTGATTACTAAATCTGCTGCCGAACAGAAGCAGATTTTTACGAGGAAATTTAGAGATCCGACCTCATCCAATACCGAGCAGCTGCACCGCCGCGCTCGAGTCCTTTTTCGGCCGATTATTGAGCCCAGTAGCCCTTTCTGGGCGTTTCTCAACTCTCCATCTTTTCCTAATTAATGATTCATTTGTTCATTGATTTGTATACTTATGAATCTTACCATGTTTATGTTTTACGTGAATATAGGAAAATATGTTGCTCATGATGATATACAAAATATTGAGAGAAGCCATATTTATTATCCCATTCAAGGATCAAAGTAAATATAGAATCGAGTACCACGAAAATATGTTGCTCATCTGGAGAGAAGCTCCCATTCAAGGATCAAAACAAATATGGAACCAAGTACCCGTAAGATTTTATTAAAGTTCCCGTTTTTCAATTCCTCTCTTTTGAGAATTTTTTTTTGGGGAATTGGGTATTTGGGTTCTTTATCTCCATGCTACTTTGCGGTGGATGAGACTATGAGAGGTGGTATTACTCTCTTATGTCGAAGTAAACTGTGTGACGATCCTGGGGGAGTCACGAATAATTACTGAAAGTCGATATTTGTGGTTGTTACATACACCACGTTTTGGGTGAGATTTGACGTTGTCGTTTTGTCGATTTTAAACCAACAATTGAAAAAAAAATGAACATTGTCGGTAACGGTAAAGTTATGACTTGTTCATGATTAGTCACGAATCTGTGACGTACAAATGGGACAAACATCGATTGTGATGGATATGTCGTGGTTAAAATCGATTTGTGATGGATTTGTCGCGTTGAATTGAGCGACCACCACGTTGGTCTTGACCCAATCCCATACTTGGAAAACTCTATCTTTCATCCTATTAAAATAAAATATTGCATGTGGGTGTAGTCATCCACCGTCTCCTTGCAATATGATATATGAAAAAATGTAAGAGCAATTCTCATAAATTTTAACATGTAAAGCAATGGCATATTACGTTAAGTACATGAATTCGTTGACCTCGATTATAGTTCGTGTGACTATCGGTCCGAATACTTTTCCGAGTATTTGTAAAGGCATGTGCCTTATACGTTTGACTATGTTTAGTCGATCTCATTGGATGGTCAAGACGAGTTGGTTATGGTATATTCATTATGTCTCATGGTTCAAAATGCTTAATTATGATGCACCGCGTTGCATCCACATAACATGGCTATTATGACGTATACTTGTAAATTGAGAATCAAAATTCTTGGTTGATTTGATGCACTTTGGTGGATTTTGTCTACACTTTTGATCATGACTAGGCGCATCCTCCTTGGTATTTGTTTATGCTTTAAAAGTTCAAACGGAATCAGTGGTTTTTAAACAGCCTTAGCTGTACCGACATTCCTACTTTCTCTGCAAGTCTACCAAGTTGAAGTTACCAAAAGGATCATTAGTCGAGATAAGAAATTGAACACCCTGTTGCATTTAAACGCACCTATGGCTATCATTGCCATATTTTTTGCATCAACACTTATGTCATTGGATATGGTCTCAACCTTGTTTTCTCAATAAACTTGGGAAATACTAAAGTATCCAATTAAAATATGCACTTTGATCTGAGTTTAACGATCCATATGGTGCACAATATATAGATAGAAAGATACGGAAGTCTAGTTTCCAGAACATCTGACCGTTAGTCCATATCCTTCCTAACAAGAGAGTTATCGCTGTTTTAGTGAACAAATATCAAGCTGCACGGAATTTTATTTCCAGCGATTGTGCTAACTTTTGTCCCAACCAACTTGGTTCCCATCTTGAATTTTCAAGTGGTCTTATGACACATGTTTTTCAACCTCTTTTTGGCTGAATTTGCTATAGATGATGTAATTTTTGGTATGCATTGTACGCTAAAACATCATCTTTTAAATGTGAAAAAATAGTTTCCTTGGGGAAGCCCAAAATAAGCACCCTTATAAGAAGGTCGAGCGTATGCATGGTAGTTTTACACCATGCTTGTGTCGTAATTATGCCCCTTAGGCATCTAATCTTGCCATATTATGCACTCAATATGATAGATCATTTTGATCGTATCTGGTATAAAATCTCTATGTTGTTAGAGTGTTCGTTATGCTCATGTTTGTAAAAATTTGGAAGCGAAATTGAGTATATATTAAGCTATTTCCAAGGAACTCAATATTTTTGGATTTCGTGTTATAAATCCATTGTGACTATGATGAGTAGGTCATCACAATCAATGAGCGGTATAATGCTCAAGTTGTTGAATTTCGAATGGCGTTTTCTAGTCACATATGTTCCGTAACAATTGAACCAAGTTATGACTCGATGACATATATGCCAAAGTGTACCACTCATAGTATCTCATTGTGATTAGTGAGAAATAAAATCTTATGCATCACTTGTATGGGATATGTGAAAAAATATTCATGAGTCAATATGGTCCGGCTTGCATCGTTTTTGTAACCAGAAGATGTATTGGGACATTAACACATTTAGGCTTTAATAGTCAGGAGTTTGGATAGTTTGATGATCCATTTACCACGGTATTGCCATGGACATCATTTTTTTCGTTGAACAAATAAGCTAGGTGGATCAAAGACACCAAAGTACGTTGGTGGAGTCATGAGCATTGCTCATGACCGATGATGATATTTATGTCATCCGCGTCTTATTTTCATAAACATGTGTGACGCCAAAGACCCCCCAATGATCCTTCTTAGCCATGTTTATTGATTTAAGCCTATTCTTTGGCACGATTAGGAGATGACACCCTCCTATGCTAAAGAGAATAATGTAGCGACTCGCATAAGCATGGTGTTGAGTCCTCCCTTTTCACCGAGTTCTTATACATACACGATCATAAGTATTAGCCTGGGTGGCTTATGATGCTATGATTGTGTTCACAAATGGTCGTACTCAAGTAATAACATTATATGTTATGTGGTTCCTTTGACAATGATTGGTAAGTTGATGAAACCTGAGTTTTATGGTTGTCTAACTTGCGGACCAGTCATTGTAAAGGTCGGTTCACCCACTTTTAGATGAAGTCTTAAAGTGAAATTTTAACGAGTACTTCCTAATATCCAAGGCTACCTTCTCACAAAATTTGGTGCCATTTGGAGACTTGGAAGGATGTGATCCACTTAAATGAAGTTTTCATATACCACCAGCCGTCCTATCAACCAGTTCGATATTATTTCGACCGGTTTCTGACCACAAGGTTGATGGTTTTGGAATCCAAACACCCGTTTATACATGCACACGAAATTTTGAGGTGTTTGAGACTGGTGAAGGGAGTGAACTCTTCAAGAAAGTACTAGAGGTTCGATAAAACCAACGGCCTATCATCGGTTCAATCATTTCTTTATGTTCGATCCCAGTGGTGCATGGTGGCAGTTTTGTTGGATTCTTAAGACTAGTGGTTACGGTTATGTAGCATAGGTCAACATGTCATATTCACCTATACCTATCATCATTCAAATGCTTAGTTACAAGTGTAACCGTATGCATTTTGTTAACTGGATTGTGTTAACACTGGAAACCTTTATCATGCATAAGTTCATGTGCCAAAGTGCGTCACCACAACGCATTATGACGGGTTATAAATGATGAATATGACATGCGCTTTCACTCATAGTCCACTTAAAATATACCCTGGCATACGATCTCGTAAGTTACTTTAATGAGCCAGTCTTCCCGTCGTTAGGGGAAGATGCGAACAATCATGTTCGAGTAGAACGACTTGGAATTGTCGTAGTTTGTCCCTACTGTGCCTCACCAAGTTCCCTAAAGTTAGGAGATTAAATATATGCTGCAAACATGTCTGCAAGGATTGTGTCCGGTCATGGATGTTCGTTACCTATAAATGGTGATATGGTAACACCATAAATTGTGGTAGACGGTGTTACTAGGCCATAGATCTCATCGAGTATTGGGATGCCACTTGGTTCGATAAATACTCTCACTAAGAATGTATACGAGTTTGGTACATGAAACTTGATCATCTAATCAAATGAACTCATTCGTCTCATGTGATTCTGGATTATAATCATCATTGGGGGATACCTCAATGAATGTCAATCCATAAAAAGTACTTATGAATAAATCCGGTACATGAGGATGTGGAATGTGAGTTTAATCGAACCATACTTCGTTGTAGCATTGGCCTAAAATGGAAATATATGCGATTCCAGTATGAACAAAGTGATAGCCCTTTGTTGAAGTTGTGCCGACACCCCAAAGATAAGATCTATCTGTATACTTTGTTAAAGCGAGTGAGAGAATGATTTAAACTCACCTCATGGCGTGAGGTTTCTCATGAACGCACTGGAATCGACTACGATAACATGAAACTTAGTTGTGCTATCGTAATGGATATTATAGCATCCACTATCTTTTCAGTTAGATAGTTTCTGCAAAACTGACATGCAGCTTGTGGTTAAATCTTATCTTAGTGGGGAACTAAGTTAAGTGATAAAAGAATCTCATGGTGGATCAGGATCAAATCAAGTGGCTCCTGACCACGGAGCGCGTTGACAAGTGATTGTCGGGAACGCATACTAAGTATATACTCGATTTGGAAGAGATATGAAGCTTTTGCATGTAAAACTAAGGGTTTATAGTGATGTACTCTTGTGAGACTAAGAGATTCCGCTAAATCCAAAGTTAAGAATGAAAGGATCTTGGGTACACTTGATGATGCATATTCATCAATCGGTTTAAGGCAATCTAAGGGACGATTTCCCTAAGAGACGATAAAGTAATGCCTATATGATTCCCGATGATTAGTCGAAGTCATAATTAAGACTTGGCTTACTTAAGTGATGATGCAGTCTTAAGAGAAAAGTACGGTATTATGTACTCATGTTTGACTCGATGTACTCATTCGTAATAATCCGTAAAGCCACTATGATGATGGCCTAGGATGCGCTCACGCAATGTCTGTGATTGACAAGAAGCTTGAAGCTCGCTCTATCTCAGTAAAAGGACACTTGAATATCGATATCCGAATTTGCCCTGAATGTATTGGTCTATCTCCCATATGACCTACAGGGTAGCTCACTTGTTGGAAAATGGTGAAATTGGTACCATTGGAAAGGTTTGTGTCTACTTTCTAAGGAAACCAACCATTTGATCACATCCATCATGTAGAGTGACATATGACTATTGTTGCAAAGTAGGACAGGATATGTCCGGTAATTTGCTGAGTCAACTTCGATAGAGCTTTGTGATCTGCTCAGGTCGATCTAGGTTACGTACTGTATGTGAATGAAAAGCTATGGGTGTCGAGTTTTCACAAGTTCTTACAGTTTCGTTGATACCTATTGAATCTAAGAAGTTATGACTGATTTAGTGCATGGAAGTCAAGACTTTAGAAAACTTGATAAGTCTTTAGCGACTCTACACTTTGGATGCGTCGCGCTCTTTTTGTCCTTAGACCAAGGTTTGTTTTTTCCCATTGGGTTTTCACTTGGTAAGGTTTTTAACGAGGCGACCTATGAGAACATCCATGCAATGATGCGTTGTACTTCTGTTCAACTTAGATTAAGAGGTGTTTTTCCCATTGGATTTTTCTTTGGTATAGTTGTGAGGGCAACTTGGCATATAACTCCAATGATTTGAGCTACTCATCAGGGGGGTCATTATGTATACATCAGAGGGAGTATACATGACACGTTATATTGGTGCGTTGCAATCTTTTCCTCATCAAGCCTTTATTTTTTCCCATGGGGTTTTGCTTTGGCTTGGAATAGGTTTTTACGAAGGCAACATCTTCTGCACCATTGTTGTATTAGTGCTGGAAATTATTATTCCCGTGATGTGTCTTACTTAATACTGTTGTAGATACATAGATGGAAGGTTCTAAATCCTTCTAGAGGTAGTAGGATCCTATTAGATGTCTTACCTTATCTAGGAATCCTATGTATGGAAGGACTCTTATTGTAATGCCTATATAAAGGCCCCTCTATCAGTGTTATGAATACAACTGATTAACTCGTATTTACAGTCTTTTACTTTCTCCTGAAACATATATATATATAAATTTTTCGTCGATTTGCTTTACCACTATAGACTAAAATGGTCATAACTCCATGTAGAGAATTTATTTTTGCAAACCGTTTTTTGCAATAAAAACTAGACTCTTAGATCTTTCTAATGACATAAGGTTTGCTGCCAGATAAATTATGTTGGAAAGCAGTTTATCATGCCAGATAACTCCAGATTTTGATTTTTTTTTTCACATTTGCGTCATTGCCTCTGTTTTATCTCTGGATTTCACAGCAGTTGTTTTCACCACCATCCACTTATGAAAGCAGGTGTGTTTGTGGTGCTTCCAAACATGTAAATTGTGTCTAAACCTCATAATGTTTTATGTTGACTAATTTTTTTTTTGAAACGAATACTTGAAAAAACGAATATATATATATATATATATATGTTTTATTTATGCCTTGCAAAAAAGTTGTTAGCCGAACAGAATTTGCTAATCACGAAACGAACGGAAGTCGTTATTAAGTTCAGAAAATCTGTCTCCTTAAAGCAAATTCGCCCTCACCACGGTGTGTGACGTCTGCCTCCCAGGATAAAACAACAGTCGATGCACTGAATCGATGATCCCTTGCACCCTCAGCGAACTAGAATATATTTGTACTATCACCGACCAAAGAAAAACGAAGAAGGAAAAAACTGACTGAAAAAGGCTCTCGAAAATCGCCCTTCGAGCCGAGCCGAGCCGAGACGTGCCGAGACGAGCGGATCCGGCCGGACGGCGGAGGCGGCGGCACGCGTGTGTGTGTGTGCGCGAGGGGCGCCTAGTCACACATCCACTCATGTCTCACTTTTGAACAAGAGTTTGTCCACATCTCTTTATATACTCACAATTTTTCCCTTTTTTCCAATGTGTCCCAACCCCATTTTTAAAGGGTTCACTTTGGAACATTATATCTCATTCATACCTCAATTATTTTGAGTGTTCTTACATGTTTTGGAACCCTCGTACGGAGTACTACGTATTCCAACTAAGTCCCGACTTTAACTTGTAGTCGAGCCCACTCAAAATTGCCTCTCAAGTGGGCTGCTCAAAACAGACCATTTCCTCTATTTTTTCCAATATTTCCAACAATCCCCACATGAATGAGATTGATGGTCCAACAGCACACGTCAGACACGGAGTTTGACTTGGTGATAGTTACTATAGTTAGGCATTGCATATGATAGGTAGAGTATGCTCCTTGAACCTTCCCTCGAAAAGATATATTCTCCTTACTGGCTAGACAGTGTGACTAGATGCCTTTGAATTGTCCGACCGCTTATGTAAGTGATCATATATACTTCACAAGTGTCCTCCCTGATTTATTCTGTTCTCATTATTGTGCCCATTTTGGCTGTGGACACCTTCCTGGTTCTGCGAGAGTTTCGTGCCTTTGAAATTCTCTTTTGGAGCGGCCCCTCTTCTCTCCAACATAGGTGATTCTCTTTAAGTGTTTTGTGTAAACCCGTATTTTACTCCACCCGAATATACGTTGTCGACTTAAGAATCATTAAAAGCATAAGCTTAACCTCTCCCTACGGGTATCACTGTTTTCATCCTAGGAATGGTCAGTTCGGGGTAACCTCCACAGTGATCGTGCCCAGTTTTATGAATTGGTTGTCCCATTGAACCCAAATCTTGGGATCTCCAGTCAGCTTAGGTTGGGTATCCTCCATAAAACCATTAGATCAAGGCAATAGACCCATTCCTCTTGATGATTTATCAACAAGGTCTCTTGATAACCCTTTGGTTAGCGGATCCGCAATGGTATCCTTTGATGACACATAATCAATAGAGATAACTCCTGTTGATATTAATTGTCTAATGGTATTATGTATCCTCCTTATATGACGAGACTTACCATTGTACATTACGCCCTGTGCCCTGCCAATCGCAAATTGACTATCGCAATGAATGCATATTGCGGTCACAGGCTTTGCCCATCTTGGAATATCTTCTAGAAAATGGTGTAGCCATTCTCCTTCTTCCACACATTTATCTATGGCTATAAACTCGAACTCCAAAGTTGACCGAGATATAAGTGTCTGTTTTGAAGATTTCCATGCCACTGCTACACCAGCTAGTGTGAATACATATCCACTTATTGACTTGGAGTCTTTTATTTCAGATATCTAATTTGCATCACTATATCCTTCAAGTATTGTTGGATATTTGGTATAGTGCAGCCTATACTCACGAGTACCCCTTAAATATCTTAGTACCCTTATGATCGCCTTTCAGTGATCCTTTCCGGCGTTGCTCGTGGATCTACTTAGTCTACTAACTGAGTAGGCTATATCTGGTCTTGTACAGCTCATCAAGTACATCAGACTTCCTATTATGCGAGATTACTCAAGTTGAGATACTCCTTCACCCTTATTCTTGGATAGTCTTAACGTCATATCCACCGGGGTTTTGGCTGTGCCAGACTCATCCTTATTAAATCTTTCAAGGATTTTATCCACATAGTGGGCTTGACTCAGCATGAGACCTTTCGATGTTCGTGTGATCTTAATCCTTAAAATTACATCTGCGAGTCCCATATCTTTCATGTCGAATCTCGACCTTAGCATGTCCTTGGTAGATTTGATTTTTCTTTCACTACTTCCAGTAATGAGCAGGTCATCAACATATAGACACAAGATGACATATACATCTTATGTATCTTTCACATATACACACTTATCACATTCATTAATTTTGAAGCTACCGCTTAACATAACATGATCAAATTTTTCATGCCACTGTTTTGGTGCCTCCTTCAATCCGTACAATGATTTTACCAGCTTGCAGACTTTCCTTTATTGTCCAGGAGCAGAGAACCTCTCGGGTTGTTCCATATAGATTTCCTCTTCTAAGTCCCCATTAAGAAAGACAGTCTTAACATCCATTTGATGAATTTTTAAACCTCGTAATGCGGCGATAGCAAGTATTATCCTGATGGAAGTTATTCTCGTCACAGTAAGTATCAAAATAGTCTAGGCCTTCACGTTGGTTATATCCCTTCGCTACGAGCCTAGCCTTATATTTATCAACTGCTCTATTTTTCAATTTCTTCTTAAAAATCCACTTATTTCCTAATGGTTTACACTTAGGAGGTAATTCCACTAGTTCCCAAGTATGATTCTATAATATAGAGTCAATCTCTTCTTTGATAGCCTCCTTCCATAGTGGTCCATCCGTCGGGCTTACAGCTTCTTTGTAAGTCTGAGGTGCCTTTTCGAGCAAGTAGGTGATGAAATATGGTCCATAAGATTTCTCCGTCCTTTGTCGCTTGCTCCTTCTAGTTTTGTCCTCATTATCCATTATTTGGTCTTCATTATCTTCATCCATTAGTTCAGAAGTCTGTTCGGATGAGATAAGGGGTTCACTTGCAGTCTTAGAAGGAAAGATATTCTCAAAGAATGATGCATTTCTTGATTCCATAATTGTATTCTTGTGAATCTCAGGCACTTTGGATCATGCACAAGAAATCGGTAAGCATTGTTGTTGTGTGCATATCCAATGAAAATGCAGTCAACCATTTTTAGGCCTATTTTAGCTTTCTTAAGAGTAGGTATCAGCACCTTTGCTAGATACCCCCACACTTTCAAGTAATTGTAGGAAGGCTTGACTCCTTTCCACGATTCATAAGGAGTTTTGTCCCCGTTCTTACGGCATATCTTGTTTAAGAGATAATCCGCCGTTAAGATGGCTTCTCCCCACATATTTTACGGCAGACCTGAATTTAGTAATATCGCATTCATCATCTCTTTCAGAGTGCGATTCTTACGTTCCGCCATGCCATTTGACTGTGTTGCATATGGGGCAGTGACTTCATGAATAATCCCATGTTGCGAACAATATTCGCCGAAAGGTTCCACGTATTCACCTCCACGGTCACTCCTCAAAACTTTTTTCTTTGCATTCAATTGATTCTCAACATTCGTTTTATAAAGAATGAACTTTTCTATAGCTTCTTCTTTTCTTTTAAGCAAATATACATAGCAATCCTTTGAGATGGCAACCTTCATTTGGTCCCTCGTAAGAAGAAAACTTCAAAGGATCGAGCGTTTCTTATTTTTGTGGACTAAAAATTGTAATTATATCACACGTGTGTATAAATTTATTAGAGAGAAAAAGTGTCAGTACATAGTACATGTTAATCAAATAACAATTCATAAAACTGTTTCTGACCGTCTAAATTAGTATGTTAAGCCCTTTATATTCTTCTTCTAAATGTTCAGTGGGGATTAAAGCAGCGATCATGTTTCATGAAGAACCATACAATGATTATCGTAAGGATGGCTTGTGGATATATCTCACAGATATTGTTACGGTATTTTATGAACTATATCATCCATATTGAACTATGAAAATTTCTATTTTGCGGTTTTGTAATTGTAGTAACTTTTGTACAATTATGAGTTGCATCCACAACTGGTTATTTATATAGTTAGTAGCTAAGTTAAGTTGTTTACGTTTGTCTATAAAATTTTGTTATGTTTTTTATTATATTGTTCAGTTTTCCGTAGATAAATTATCCATCAGTTTTTCTCCTCTGTTCTCTGAATTGCAGAAAGTTGCAAGGCACAATTAATAGATGCTGGGCTAGAGGGCCTGCATGATCAGATTTGCAAATTAATTTGTGACCTTCAGATTCAGTTGTTGAGTCAAATCCAAGCCTCCGAAGAGTTGCGCTTGGACCAAATGACCTATGATATGCAAGAAGACAGGAAAGAAAAAGATATCCATGTTGCAGGGAACATGAAGCAGCAAATATAGTCTCATTTTTGTACTTCGGGGACCTAATTTTTGCAGATGTGTGATACGTATTGGGATAGATATTGGGTAGTTGCAACTATTATATCAACTATTTTAAAATTTTCATAAAAGCATTGTCTCATTTATCATTACCCAATAGTGTCACGTTTAAGAAACAATTGTTAACATATCTGCAGACAATAGATACGTTTCAAGAAACCATTGTCTGAAATACTCATTGTTAATGTTTTTATCATTGGAAACACTTGTTAAAAACATCATCAGACAATATACATATTTCTCAAAATTGTTGTTTGTAAATGACCAAAACATCGGTTTATATTCACCAAACCATTGTGTAAAATCTAAATTAACAATAGATTAATTCTAACAAACCATTGTATGACCCAGGTATTACACAATGTTTTCAAGAAATACTGCCGTTTTATGACCCAGGTATCAGACAATGCACCAGTAGACAATGTTGGAAATCTTTGCCTTAAGAAGCCTTTAACAATGTTTCTAATATTGTGATCATTGTGTGACTGCTCTTCAGACAAGTATTTGTCCCATTAAAATATTGTGTTAACCGGTTCCAACAATAGTTACCACTTTAGAATGTGTTGTGTCATGTCATTTCTAACAAGTGTTTGGAACACGTTGTTACTTTCTATTTCCAACAACGATCGTTAACCGTTGTCCAATAGTTTATCAGATATCGCCTCAATAGTCAACAGATACTTTGGATATCAAAAAACAGTGAAAAACCATTGTATGATTCTATTTTCGTTGTACTGAACAAACTACCCACTCTCAATTACAGTGCAAAAATAACCCTAATTAATTTCTAAGTTTAAAACCCTTTCCCTTCGAAATGGGCGAAACACATACCTTTCATCCATTGCTCGCCTCGCCTTTTATTGATAACACTCATTTTTACACATATTTTTGCACCGATTTTCCGGGTTTTAAGATCCTAAAATATCTAGAACTGTGTCGTTTATACTCATATTATGTTTATTGGACTCGATCACGCTTGGGTACGTTTTATTGATTTTATAGGTACTTTATGGACATAAATCAAGTAAGAACGAAGTCTTAAACCCCAATACATATCAAGCAATACGGAAACGAGAGATCGGGCTTAAAAAGGAGTCAAAACGGTGTCAAAACGAGTCAACACGAGCCCGGCCGTGTCAATCGACACGGGCCGTATCATTATCCCGGTCGTGCCATATTGACACGGTCGGGTTTCTTATCCAGGCAGCTTTTAATTTTCTAGAGGAGTATGACACGGGCCGTGTCATTCGACACGGTCGTGTCATTTGCTCAGCCGTGTCAATTGACACGGTCGAATTCCCTGTCCAGCAAGAATTGGAGTTTTTAGCACACTATGACACAGGCCGTGTCATTTGACACGGGCCGTTTCACTTTTCGGTGGAAAAATCACCTTTTGACATTTTTGCAAGATTTGTGTATGAAAAGTGATGTTTTTGGCTTTATAAAAAGGGATATTGGACTAGACTTAGAGATATTCAGCCTTTGGGAGAAAATTGGAGAGATTGGAGACAGAGAAAAAACACAAGATTTGTGGGCTTTTACTCCAAAAGAAGGTGATTTGAAGGAAATTCTTGAAGAACACTTCAAGAACATTTGAAGGCTTCAACCGGGATCAATCAAGACACACCACGAGTTTTATCTTCTTCCTATCTTTTATTCATTTTGTTGTTTTAACTAACATGACCATGATGATTATTAATCTTCTTTTCATTACCATGTCCGGCTAAACTCTTTAGATTCCGGGCATGGGAGTACGTTGATTTGCTATGATTTTGAGGGATTGATGATTATATTTATCTAGTGTGATTTCTTTATCAAATACTTGGTTTTGATTCATGTTTATACACTTGATCAATGTTTTTACATGTTAAACTTAATTGCTCATAATTCGAGAGAAGAGGGTATTAATAGGTTTCGAGTATTTGACGTAGTAAATTACGAGATTGAGAAATCGGTGATGAACTATGATGATATCTAATCTTATGAACATTTTGGAGTTAGATAATTTATAATAGATGGAGATGTTGTTATAGGTTGTTTAATCTACGTTTTAATGCATCTCGAGAGAGACTTTAGAATATTATTGTGATCATCGTTTTAGAGACGCACTTAGAGCCTTTTTGGAACCAATCCCGACTAAATTTAGTAATCAACGGAAACCTAGCCTTGGAATCTACCTTTCTAAACTCTTGCAATTCGCTTCCATTCGGATATTTTCAATTATTTTAATTTATTGTGATCATTGTATTTTATTTCATTAATCATCTATTTTATCTTTCGATCGTCTAGATAAAACCGGAAATACTATAATGTAGTACTCAACACAATAAGAATATTTAGTCTCTGTGGAATACGACCTTGCTCGCCGCTTTCTACATATTCTCCGTACACTTGCGGATTGTTTAAAAATATAGCAAACAAGTTTTTGACGCCGTTGCCGGGGACTAAATTAATTTTATTAGTGTTGATATTATGATAAGTGTTTCTAGTCTTACTTTAGACATTTTCTTATTTGTTACTTAACTCATTTCATACAATTTCTACTCAGGGAGTGCATGAACACTCGTTCATCTCGAGTGCCTTTAGAAACTTTCATCCCGGGAGTAGAAGCATTTGCCCGAAGAACAAGTGCTACCTCAAGAAAACTAAGAAGTGATCTTTTTGAAGACATGGAGAGAGCGGGAGATAACGTGGGAAGGGACAACGAGAACGAGAATGCAATAATCCAAGACAACGAGGGCGGAAGGATTGAAAATCCAACAACTAGGGTGCAATCAATTCGGGATGGATTCCGACCAAAACTAGACCGAAACTTTGGAGGAATCACTCATGTTCCAATCAACGCTCTAAATTTCGAGTTGAAGCCCGCCTTAATTTCAATGGTTCAACAAAATCAATTTGGAGGATTTGCTGTCGAAGATCCACATGCCCATCTCACTCATTTCATGCAAATATGTGATACTATCGAAATAAATGGAGTCTCGGATGATGCCATACGCTTACGATTGTTTCCATTCTCTTTGAGGGAGAAACCAAGAAATTGGCTTGGAACTTTAGCTCCCGGAAGTATAAAGACATGGGAAGAATTGAGCGAAAAATTTTTGTTCAAATTTTTTCCACCAAACAAGATAATGAAGCTAAAAAGTGAGATTACTCAATTTCATCAATTGGACTCCGAACCGTTATATGAAGCTTGGGAACATTTCAAATATATACTAAGGCGATGCCCTCGACATGGTTTCCCCGAAGACCAACAAATGTGTTTCTTCTACAATGGTCTTATGGGAGAAACAAAAAATTTTATTGATGCTTCCGCGGGAGGGGAATTGCTAGCAAGGAGCGCTGAAGAAGCATATGGATTGATCGAAGAAATGGCTATGAATATCTATCAATGGCCGATGGAAAGAGCAAATATTAGAAGGGTGGCTGAGATATCCGATTCGGATCCTATAAAGGCACTAACCGCGCAAATGGCGATGTTAACTACTCAATTGGGGGCTCTAACAAAAGGAGGTGATTCGAAGGGAGCTTCTCAAGGAAGTTTAAGTTCACTACCGTCCGATCCATTGGAGGAGGCACATTACATTAATAATCGGAGTTACAACAATTACCGGAATAATCCACCACCGTGCTTCTACCATCTCTCAAATCGAAATCATGAAAATTTTAGCTATGCTAATCCAAAGAATGTTTTGCAACCATCGGCTGTATTCAAGGTATCAAATGAGGAGATAATTGAAGAAGCAAAGCCGATGTCAAATCTCGAGAATATTCTAGCTACCTTCATGATGGAGACGAAAAGCCGATTTAGTCGAGATGAAGAGAAATTAGACAAAATCGAAGGCCATGTCACTCAATTAGCTTCCACAATGGGAGCTCAAATGAAAAATCTCGAAACTCAAATTGGACAATTAGCTAAAGTTGTCAGAAGTCAACATCAACGGGGACAATTTTCGAGCAATACCGAAGTGAATCCAAAAGAGTCATATCAAGCGATCACCTTAAGAAGTGGAACGAATTATGAAGGGCCAAAGATGCCAAGGGAGGAAGTCAAGGAGAATCAATTCGAAATTGAAAAAGAAGAAGGGAAGCATGATACATCCAAAGGGGCTGAGAAGCCTAAAATATCTCCTAACTCTACTCCTAATGTTCCTCTTCCTTTTCCTCAACGTTTCAAAAAGAAAAAGTTAGATGCACAATTCACAAAGTTTTTAGATATCTTCAAGAAAATTAATATCAATATTCCTTTTGCAGATGCTTTGGAACAAATGCCTAACTACGCAAAATTCTTGAAGGATGTGATGTAAAGAAAAAGAAAGATGGAAGATCATGAGACGGTTAAACTAACCTAAGAATGTAGCGCTATTATCCAATGCAAATTTCCTCAAAAGCTTAAGGATCCCGGAAGCTTTACTGTTCCATGCACTATTGGAAACGTCTCATTCGATAAAGCTTTGTGTGATTTAGGTGCTTCGATTAACCTCATGCCGTTATCTATTTTCAGGAAATTAGGTGTTGGAGAAATGAAAGCCACAAAAGTTATGCTATAATTGGCGGATCGATCAATAACACATCACAAGGGGATTGTTGAAGATGTGCTTGTAAAAGTCGACAAATTTATTTTTCCAGTGGATTTTGTTGTCCTTGATATGGAAGAAGATGGAGATTTACCACTTATCCTTGGACGTCCATTTTTAGCAACGGGAAAGGCTCTTATTGATGTTGAAAGGGGATAATTAACACTACGTGTTAACGATGAGCATGTTCTATTTTCTATATTTAAAGCTATGAAATTTCATGATAATACGGAATATTGCAATGTTATTGACCATATAAGCTCGTATGGAAAGAAAAAAATCTTACACTCATTTTCTTCGGATCCGTTAGAATTTGCTCTTACGAACTCATATTTTTCTAGTGACTCAACTTTGGAGTTTGATGATTCAGACTTATTTGATTATGTTTCTGAATTAAATTCTCTACATGAAAGAACGCAAATCAATACATTCGATGATTTTGACAAAGGGGAGCATGAAGTAGTTGCAGAAATCAAGCTAACGGACGACTCGAACGTGTCCAACGACATGGACAAAAATTTGGGGTCCGTTTCATCTCAATCAGATTCATCTCAACCAAGCTTGGACCTTAAAACCCTCACGGAACACGTCAAGTATGCATTTCTAGATGATAACAATACCAATCCGGTAATTGTATCCTCTTCACTTTCATCCACTCAACTAGATAAATTGCTTCGTGTATTGAGAGCACATAAGTCGGCTATAGGATGGTCTATCTCAGATTTGAAGGGAATTAGTCCTTCCATATGCATGCATAGGATTTTGCTTGAAGAAAATTTTAAACCTAAAGTGAAAAATCAACGAAGACTTAATCCCATAATGAAAGAAGTGGTGAAAAAGGAAGTACTAAAACTTTTAGATGCCGGGATGATATATCCAATTTCCGATAGTGAGTGGGTGAGTCTTACGCAAGTTGTATCAAAAAAGGGAGGGATGACCGTAACCAAAGATGAGAAAGATGAATTAATTGCTATGAGAGTAATTACGGGATGGCGAGTGTGTATAGACTATAGGGCTTTAAATGCGGCTACTCGCAAAGACCATTTTCTCCTTCCCTTCATTGATCAAATGCTTGATAGATTGGCGGGGCATGAATTTTTCTATTTTCTTGATGGATATTCAGGGTATAATCAAATCTACATAACACCGAAAGATCAAGAAAAAAACGGCTTTTACATGTCCTTATAGAATTTATGCTTATCGTAGAATGCCGTTTGGTTTATGTAATGCTCCAGCCACGTTTCAACGTTGTATGATGGCTATCTTTCACGGTTTGATCGATAATATAATGGAAGTTTTCATGGATGATTTCTCGGTGTTTGGAAATTCATTTGATCATTGCTTGCATAATCTTACTTTAGTTTTGCAGCGATGTGAAGACACTAATCTCGTGCTGAATTGGGAGAAATGACACTTTATGGTGCAAGAAGGAATTGTCCTAGGCCATAGAGTGTCCGCCGCCAGTTTAGAGGTTGATAGGGCGAAAATTGTCGCCATTGAGAAACTTCCCCCACCGAAGAATGAAAAAGCAATTAGGAGTTTTCTTGGACACGCGGGTTTTTATAGGAGATTCATAAAAGACTTTTCAAAAACCACTAAACCTTTGAGTAAATTGTTAGAAAAAGATACCACTTTCATTCTTTCTAACGAATGTTTGCAGGCATTTGAGACTTTAAAGAAGGCATTAGTGAGTGCTCCTATCCTCGTGGTTGGTCTCAACCTTTTGAGATCATGTGTGATGCAAGTGATTATGCGGTCGGAGCTGTGTTGGGACAACGTCGTGAGAAACTCTTTCGGGCTATTTATTATGCAAGCAAAACATTGGACGGAGCCCAACAAAATTACACAACAATGGAGAAAGAAATGCTTGCCGTGGTGTTTGTTTTTGATAAGTTCCGATCATACTTAATTGGGACAAAGACGATAGTACACACGGACCACGCAGCTATCAAATACTTGTTCGAAAAGAAAGACTCTAAACCTCGCCTAATTCGATGGATTCTTCTTTTACAAGAGTTTGATGTGGAAGTTCGAGACAGAAAAGGTTGTGAAAATGTGGTAGCCGACCACTTATCTCGCCTCGAGTACAAAAAGGAGGAGGAGCCCGAGATCGAAGGGATTAAAGAAGAGTTTCCGGACAAGCGGCTTTTTGGTATTGTTAATTTTTTGGTCGCAGGTGTGCTACCCCCGGATTTATCTCATTATCAAAAGAAGAAATTCCTACATGATATCAAGTTCTATATGTGGGATGATCCACTACTTTTTAAGAGATGTGCCGACATGATCGTAAGGAGATGTGTACCACAAGAGGAATGGGATGAAATTCTTCAACATTGTCATTCATCACCAACCGGAGGACATTTCGGAGCAACACGGACTGCTGCAAAGGTGTTGCAAAGCGGATTTTATTGGCCTACGCTATACAAAGATTGCTATCTCTTCATTCAACAATGCGATAGATGCCAACGAGTAGGAAATATTTCAAGACGTCATGAGATGCCCCTAACTAACGTAATTGAGGTTGAACTATTTGACGTTTGGGGTATCGACTTCATGGGTCCATTCTCCTCATCATTCGGAAATAAGAACATTTTACTAGTGATCGAGTACGTATCTCGATGGGTCGAGGCAATTTCTTCTCCAACAAATGATGCTCAAGTAGTAATGAAATTTTTAAAGAAGAACATCTTTTGCCGATTCGGAACTCCAAGAGCATTAATCAGTGATCGGGGATCGCATTTTGTCAACAAAATCATGGATAAACTCCTTCAGAAATATGGGGTCCGATCAAAGAAATCATTGGCCTATCATCCACAAGCAAATGGACAAGCCGAAGCGGCCAACAAAGAGATTAAGCGAATCTTGGAAAAGACGGTGAGTAGATCTCGGAAAGATTGGTCATCCAAGCTCGACGATGCACTTTGGGCTTATCGTACAGCCTATAAAACTCCTTTGGGAACATCTCCCTATCAATTAATTTTTGGGAAATCATGTCACCTACCTTTGGAATTGGAGCATAGAGCGATGAAAAGAATGAACTTGGATTTTGAGGCCGCCGGAAAGAAAAGATTGCTAGAGCTAAATGAATTGAAAGAATTCCGAGATGAATGCTACGAAAACTCTCGAATCTACAAAGAGAGGTCTAAAAGATGGCACGATAAAATGATCGTTAAACGTGAATTTATACCGGGACAACAAGTACTTCTCTATAATTCAAGACTAAAATTGTTCCCCGGAAAATTGAAATCAAGATGGTCGGGTCCATTCGTGATCAAGAAAGTACTTCCACCCAGAATAGTCGAGCTCATGAGCAGAGACGGAGAGCTATTTAAAGTTAACGGACAAAGAGTCAAACACTACTATCATCCCAATCAAAAGGAAGCCGTATCCATAATAACTTTGATCGAGCCATAAAAACTTCTAGTTGAAGACGTTCGGCTGAAGACATTAAACTTAGCGCTAATTGGGAGGTAACCCAATAGTTTTCATTCTCATGTTTTGATCTTTTTCGCATTTTTTTGTATTTTTACTTGTTGTAAAACTAACCGGTTCAATTTTTGGTGTTCAATTCGCAGGAAAAAGGTCCGAAAACAAAAACTGCATTTTCCAGGCCAGTACGGCACGGGCCGTGTCATTTGACACGGTCGGGTCGTGCAGGCAGACATTATACCACTTTCTGTGCAGGTACGACACGAGCCGTGTCATTTGACACGGTCGGGTCTGATGGCCAGTCGATTTTGACGTTCCAAGCAAGTACGACACGGGCCGTGTCAATTGACACGGTCGAGTCAGGTATCCAGTAACAATTTCACTTTCTGGAGTAGTACGACACGGGCCGTGTCAATTGACACGACCGGGTCAGGTGGACAGCATAGTTTTTAAAAAAGGAGACAGGTATGACACGGGCCGTGTCATTTGACACGGGCCGTGTCAGTCGTGCGGTATAAAAAGCTGAACGGCCGACTCCACCATTTCTTTCTTCCCCAAATTCTATTTCTTCCCCATCTCACAAACCCTAGCCCCGAACCCCATTAAATCCGGCAAAACCAAGCAATAATCGTGTTAAATCTCACAAAATAACAAAGGATTCATCATTATTCCACAATCCTAAAGCTTCAAAGGGTACGAATCGGACAATCATCCGGGTTTTGGGGCGCAATTTTTTTTCTGAAATTTTCTTCAATTTTCACTCCGAATGCAAGGTGTGATTCACGATTTTGGATGGTTTAATTCTTCATTGCATTGAGATTATGTGAAATATGATTTATTGAGCAATTGAGGGTTCTTAAATGGATTTTTGGTGGAATTTGTCTTGAGTAAAAATACGTTGATTTTTTGTCGGTGAATTCATGAATTACGTGTTGGATGTACATGATTGAGAGATGTTATTACATGTTTGAAATTATTAGGATATTACATACAATAACGATTGGGGATGAATTTTACGTTTGGGCTATTGATAAAGAAACGCTTATTTTGGGGGAAAATGTGTAATTTGTAAGAAGTTTGGGGGTGTGTTTATTATTGAAAAATAGTGATTCTGAGCTTGTGTGAACAAAATATAATCGATGAATCTCTTGCAGAAAAATGGCCACGGGACGAGGACGAGGAAATGCCCAACAGGGACGGGGCGCAGCTCAACGAGGACGAGGAAGACCCACAACAGAAATTGAACAACCGGATAGGATACCTACTCAAGGGGCTGTCGAGACACCCGAGATGTATGGAATTGAACTTCAGCCGAGTCGCCTAGCACGATGGGAGACATTGGGGCAGAAAAAAATGCTCCCCACTTGATGGCCGGACGATGAGTGCATGACGGCGATGGGGATAAAAGATGATGTCATGAGGTTACTTGCACGAATAATTTGGACGACGTTAATGACCCAACATTGGCCCACCTACCGCTGCCTCACGTTGGAATTCCTTAGCACACTCTCCGTTAAAAGAGACCCGATTTCGCATGAGCCGACCGCCTTGGAATTCCGGCTAAACAACAAAAACGAAAAATTTGGTCCTGGTGAATTAGATGCTATATATGATGCTCGAAGGCACGGAGAATACCAAATCAATCGGTTCGAGTGTGAGACTTATTGGAGGGCAATGGTTGAATATCCAGGGAGAGATGCACGTCCCTACATCCCAAAGTCGGCGAAAGGATCCTCACTTCGCAATCCTATCCTCCGCTATCTACACAAGGTCATTGCGAGCACTATCTTTGGCCGAAAAGAAATGGGGCCAATAACTCAACGAGAGCTGTACGTTTTATCACATATGCTCGACGGAACAAATCTAGCAACCGACGCTATTATCATTGATCATTTTGAGGATGTGGCTACTAAACCGAGAGGGGAGATTTGGATAGGGGGTTTAATTACCCCTATCGCACTTCATCTTGATGTACCACTAGAAAACCGAACTCCCCTCCCGGTAAATATGCTCCTATCTGTCCAAGTCATGAAGTTTATGAATCTTATCGACTACGACTCTCGCATTATTTTCCTCCAGAATGACGGTGATCACTTCCTACTCCCGAATACAACTTTTATAACTATTAACAATATTCGGAATTTAGGAAATCTACAAATGGCCACGGAAGCGCATAAATTGGCCCGGGAGGCAGCTGGATTAATTTCCCCTAGTGAAAGATACATTGCTCGGAATGTCCGTCCTAGGCGTATGGAATTTGAGGATAGAGCTGAGAGGATGCGAGAAGAAGAGAGGAAAGAATGGAGGAGGAATTCGAATATGAGAGAGGTCCGGAAGGCGAAAGAGAAATGGGGGAGGAAGAAGAAAGAAGGAGAGAACAGCCCGAGTCGTCGAGACAGGCTGAATCAAGACATGCCACATCTCGTTCCATGCTGAGAGAAGAGTTCGAGGCTTTCCAAGAGGAGACCCGTCAAAGACAAGACGAGATGCTGGCAATTTTACGACGAATAGAAGATTGGCATGTCCAACAAGGCCACTTCCCTCCGCCAAATCAGTAGGACCGGTTGTAAGTATTTCTTGACCCAAAGTTTTTATTGTTTAAATACTATACTCCCTTCGTGTGTATACTCTTTAATTCAAGTTTGGGGGGAGATATTGGGTCAAGAAATACCTACATTATTTGTTTGTTTTTATTTTTTTTGGATTTGGATTCACGTTTTGGTTTGAATTTTTTTTGGTGTGTTTTATTTTGGTGTGTTTTATTTCGAACTTAGTGTGTTTTGATGATGATGAACTTAGATGAAACTCGAAAGAATGAACTCTTGTCTTGGATGCCTTGGGATTTATTTTGTTATTTTGATATGCAAATCGAGGATAATTTGAAGGGGAAAAATTGTAGAACAATCAAAAGGGTGTGAAATTGAATAAAAAGTTTAATCTCTTGGAAATATGAATAAATCTAGCTTGTGAGCTTTTGAGCCTTCATGCATCATTAAATATGCAAGTTTCATTGTCGAGTGTACCATTCATGTTTTAAGACTCTAGAACTTGCCTTGGTATCTTATTCGAAACTACAAGTGTGTGTGCAAATTAGTGAAAGTGATTTTAGGCGATTTTTATTGGCAACCCTTCAAACCTTTTGGCCAACCCGAAAATTTATTTCCCTAGTTAGCCCGATTCAGCTTAAAGCCTATTTCTTGTTAGCCACATTATGAGCTTTCCGTTCCATTATAAACTTTTATCCCTATACTTGAGCTATTTAGAACAAATTGGCAAAAGAATGAAAAGATGTGTGGAAGCGATTGGGAAGATTGTTGGTTCAAATGCAATGATTCATCCAAATAAATTTGAAGGAAGATGTGATTTTAATGATGATGTTGTCCACCACATGAAAACATAAAAAGAAAAAAATTTGTGGACACAAAAGAAATGAGATGTATTGGAGCGATAAGGAGGAATAAAGTTGTGATTCTCACTTTCAAAAGCGCTTAGTGCGATTATATTGAAATCAAGGGGTTGAAGGAAGCAAATTCCAAGGTATTATTGAGCTTCTAATTGAGCGAAGTGATTATTGAGATGATGTTCTAATTTGCTCAAGTCAAGTCACTTTAAGCCATACTTATCCTGCCCCGACCAAAAAGCCTACATTACAACCGATAATGTCCTTTTTGATTCACCAAATTTGCATGCACAACTAGTGGTAGAGATGTAGACGATTGGCAAGCCTATGGGGATTCTTATTTCATTGAATGAGTTTTGAGCGTCAATTATCCCATTATACACTTTGAGAGTGAGGGAATACACTTGCCCAGCGAAGTTCGTATTATTCAAGTATTAGCTATGATGTTAAGGAAGCACCCCCGAGATTTGAATACTTTATAGAACTAGACTTATTTATTTCTTGAGGCGTATTGATGAATTTTCAAAATGATCCTTTGAGGTATGTTGAGGGACGAGTTCCCTTAAGAGTGGTTATTTTAAAGTGCATTGCTCAGGACGATCAACGTTCAAGTTTGGGGGATTTTGATAACACTTATTTTTACACATATTTTTGCACCGATTTTCCGGGTTTTAAGATCCTAAAATGTGTAGAACTGTGTCGTTTATATTCATATTGTGTTTATTGGACTCGATCACGCTTGGGTACGTTTTATTGATTTTATAGGTACTTTATGGACATAAATCAAGCAAGAAAGAAGTCTTAAACCCCAATACATATCAAGTAATGCGGAAACGAGAGATCGGGCTTAAAAAGGAGTCAAAACGGTGTCAAAACGAGTCAATACGAGCCCGGCCGTGTCAATTGACATGGGCCGTGTCATTATCCCGGTCGTGCCATATTGACACGGTCGGGTTTCTTATCCAGGCAGCTTTTCATTTTCTAGAGGACTATGACACGGGCCGTGTCATTCGACACGGTCATGTCATTTGCTCGGCCGTGTCAATTGACACGGTCGAGTTCCCTGTCCAGCAAGAATTAGAGTCTTTAGCACACTATGACACGGGCCGTGTCATTTGACACGGGCCGTGTCAGTTTTCGGTGGAAAAATCACCTTTTGACATTTTTGCAAGATTTGTGTATGAAAAGTGATGTTTTTGGCTTTATAAAAAGGGATATTGGACTAGACTTAAAGATATTCAGCCTTTGGGAGAAAATTGGAGAGATTGGAGAGAGAAAAAACACAAGATTTGTGGGCTTTTACTCCAAAAGAAGGTGATTTGAAGGAAATTCTTGAAGAACACTTCAAGAACATTTGAAGGCTTCAACTGGGATCAATCAAGACACACCACAAGTTTTATCTTCTTCCTATCCTTTATTCATTTTGTTGTTTTAATTAGCATGAACATGATGATTATTAATCTTCCTTTCATTACCATGTCCGGCTAAACTCTTTAAATTCCGGGCATGGGAGTACGTTGATTTGCTATGATTTTGAGGGATTGATGATTATATTTATCTAGTGTGATTTCTTTATCAAATACTTGGTTTTGATTCATGTTTAGATACTTGATCAGTATTTTTACATGTTAAACTTAATTGCTCATAATTCGAGAGAAGAGGGCATTAATAGGTTTCGAGTATTTGACGTAGTAAATTATGAGATTGAGAAATCGGTGATGAACTATGATGATATCTAATCTTATGAACATTTTGGAGTTAGATAATTTATAATAGACAGAGATGTTGTTATAGGTTGTTTAATCTACATTTTAATGCATCTCGAGAGAGACTTTAGAATATTGTTGTGATCATCGTTTTAGAGACGCACTTAGAGCCTTTTTGGAACCAATCCCGACTAAATTTAGTAATCAATGGAAACCTAGCCTTGGAATCTACCTTTCTAAACTCTTGCAATTCGCTTCCATTCGGATATTTTCAATTATTTTAATTTATTGTGATCATTGTATTTTATCTCATTAATCATCCATTTTATCTTTCGATCGTCTAGATAAAACCGGAAACACTATAATCTAGTACTCAACACAATAAGAATATTTAGTCTCTGTGGAATACGACCTTGCTCGCCACTTTCTACATATTCTTCGTACACTTACGGATTGTTTAAAAATATAGCGAACATTTATCCAGAACCCAGTGCGCCCGCTCTTTCCCTCCCAAGCTTGCAGCTCGACCTTCTTCAAGAACAGTACACTCTCCGAAATACGAATCTCGTGCGCGAACAAGGATGGATCAGTGCGAATAATAAGGATGAATCGAAGACGAATGGCGAAATCGACTGTGGAGCTAATAAACCGTAGAAATTACGAAGTTGAACTAATTCTTACTCGCTATAACGAATTAAGAATAAAACGACGCTGTTTTATCATACAACTAACGACGTCGTAAATGTACATTGCCTAAACAATGTCGTATTAGATAGCTCGTTAGACACGTTGAGTCCACGTCATTTTAGTTTTTGCCGGAAATCAAATTCGTGGAAAAATTGGACAATATCTAAAGTCCATGATTTTTTTCCGGATATTTCAAAGTTCGTGGAAAAAATGGAATTCCCTCAAAGTTCGTGTATTTTCACGTAATTAGCCCTTTTTGAAATTTATTATTGTCAAAAATTTGATATTATTATTATTATTAAATTCAGCACTAATTGGAGGAGACGTGAAGGGTACAATGGTCTTTTTGGGTGCGGATTACAATTAAAAAATACTTTTGTCCTTTATATTATATTAGAGATTACCTATGCCATAATAGCTGGTGGCGATGATATAATTAAATAAAAATAATTAAATTATCATATTACTTACTTGAAAAAATTTATGTTGGTTCTCATAATTCTATCACAAGCCGATGGGCCTGCCGTAAAAAAAAGTGCCGGTCACCGGAGGTCCGCTGGAAAGTAGGTCGGCGGCCTGACGTAAAAAATAAATTGGCCGATCATTGGAGGTCCACCGGCCGGGGGGCGAGGGAAAGCAGGCCGGCGGCTTGGGGTAAAAAGAACAAAAAAAAAGTTGGTCGGTCCACGGAGGTCTGCCGACCGCCGACTGTTGCCTGCAGAAAAGCAGGTCGGCGGACTGGCGTAAAAAAAAGGGAAAAAATGTTGGATGGTCACAGGAGGTGGCTCGCCGGAAAGAAGGTCGGTGGTCTGGAATAAAGAAAAATGACTGGTCGTTGGAGGTCCATCCCGCCAGAAAGTAGGTCGGCGGCCTAGCGTATAAAAAAAAGAAACTGAGAGGTTGTCGGAGGTCTGCTGGCCGCCAACAGTGGCCTGCCGGAGAGTAGGCCGGCGGCTTGGCGCATACAAAAAAAAAAAGTTTGGTCTCCGGAGGTCCGCTGGTCGCCGGCAGTGGGCCGTTGGAAAACAGGTCGGCGGAATAGCGTAAAAAACAAATTATCAAATTGACGAACTGGGTCAACAAACTGGTGTTCTATTTTTCGTTCTTTTCCTTGCAAAATTTAGGGGTGAGCAAAACCGAACCGAGAAACCGAGAAACCAAAAAAAACCGACGAAACCGAAACCGAAAAACCGAAACCAAATCAAAACTATCGGTTTGGGTTTAGAATTTTTAAAAACCGAAAAGTCGGTTTCGGTTTCGGTTTATACACTAGAGATCGAACCATTAAAACCGATCCGAACCGATATCATTTAATATATATGTATTTCGTAAATTTTATATGTTTATATGCATTATGAAGAATAGACAAAAACAGTGTCTTGGTCTGGTGGTTAGGACGCTGGTAGTCCGCGCGTTGGTCCCAGGTTCAATTCCTATCCAATGCACATTTTAATTTTTTTTTGAAGAATAGACAAAAATTGGGTTGGTTGGGTTTAAACCCGAAACTGACCCGTAAAAAAACTGAAAAACCGAGAAACCGAACCCATTGGGTTGGTTTCGGTTTGGGTTTGATTTTTTGGAAACCGAAGCTTGTCGGTTTGGGTTTGGTTTTAGCCTAAAACCGACCCAAACCGACCCATGCTCACCCCTAGCAAAATTACAACACGTTATCAGCACGAGTGCCCCATTCAACTGAGCCTCAACAGATTCACGCCCACAAATCTGAACATCGGTGATCGGTATTTTACTAATCCCTTTTTATTCAAGTGAATCGCATGAAATAATTTTCTCTATGTCTTGAATTCTCATGTACATGAATATATATATATATATGTGCAGTGTAATTAGTATTTTTAATTAATCAAAATTATTTTGATTATAATTTTTTGTAAAATGTCACACATATACACTGATCATATACACACTGCTTATATGTACACTCCACGGCAATAACCCGTGCCACCACCATCTCTGGCGAAATTGCCGCCCCTCCATCACGGCCTGTAGCCGAATCGAAAAAGGCTCCTGTTGAGCCCTGATCATACCGTCGGCACGCGGATGCACCACCGCTTGTTCGATAAAGAAAAAAAAATCCGATGCCGGCGATGCCGCCCTCCCGAAGAGACAGCGCCGCCAATTCTCCTGCCTAAATCGGTCAAATCGATTGAAAAAAAAAAAGCTGGAGAAGAAAGGAGGGAAAAGAAAATCGGACCATACCTGTATCCATCGGCGGGAATAGGAGGAGTGGGATGCGACGGCGCCGGTGATACGGTCGCCCGTCGCTGGGGGGCAGAGTGTGACCCCCCTTCCCTGCATGTTTTCAGCTTGGCCGATTGTAATTGGGCCTGGGTTTGAGAATTAAATTTTCCTCAGGCCCCTAATTGCAAATATTACCAGGCCCCCTCCCCCATGCAAATATTGTTTCTCGACTGAAATTGTTAATTAGGTCGGGTAACTTATTTTTTTGGGCTGTGAAAATTTCTTTTTGGGACGAAAATATAAAAAGAAATTAAAATATGGCCCAATTTTATGTGCTAAATATTTATATGTGCTCTTTAATAAAGCGCGCAATATGTAATAATTACTCCTATTTGCATTATTATTTTCGCACATAGAATTTAAATTATAGTCCACATATATTGTCTGTGTAGGCGGTGCCCAGTACTTGTCGGACCATAAATCATGTTTGGATAGACGGCGCTCAATATTTGCTCTTATGTGTTTGAGCATGATCAAATAAATCCTTATTTCTCCGTTGTCAATAAAAGATCATAAAACTGACCATGTCACTTTAAAAATTGAAGTGAGAATGTCTAACATTACCAAGAGAGAATTTGCTGAGCCTGCTAATAACTACCTGACATGGACTCTAGATGTTGAGATTCATCTAGCCTGAACTGAGTTGAACGGAACCATTGTCGAAGGTTCTAAATCAACTGATGCCCAGAAGGCAAAAGCGTTGATCTTTCTCATGCACCACCTGAATAAAGACCTAAAAAATGAATACTCACTGAGAAAGACCCCAGAGTGTTATGGACGTCCCTGAAGGATCGTTTCCGTCGATCTTTTGGGCCTGGAGCTCAAGGATTATGGAGATAATGAGTGATTCGCATATTTGATCATTTTTAGTACTTTATTTCGTATTAGACATCTTGTCATTTAGAGGCAGTTTTTGGATACATTATTTTATAATTGGTAGACATTTGTGGTTAAGCTTTGATGTGTTTACTTTATGTTATCCGTCATATTTGTGGATATTGCTAGTTTGATACATGGCTCGTAAACTTATCAGCTATTAGGTTTGGGCATTTTTCTCTGGCATAATGGAGACGAAATTGTGATTTATGTCTAGTTGATAGCGGACTACGATAGCCCATGATAATATTTTGATAGTGGGCTCCGACAGAGCCTCTAACATATTCCCTATGGGTACTGAACTAATAATTAACAATACTCTGCTATATCCACAATCAAAGCGCACCCTTCTCAGTTTTAAAGACATAAGATCTAATGGCTATCACATTGAAACTGAAATTGAGAATAATAATGAATACCTTTTGATGACTCACTCTCAAGGTACCCGTAAACAAGTTATTGAAAAACTTCCCTCCTTTTCTTCCGAATTGTACTATACTTACACCCGGCCCTCTAATCTCCATATAGCCATCAGCATAAAATTTAATGACCCATACTCATTTAATTTATGGAATCAGTGGTTAGGTCATCCAGGACAAACCATGATACATAGGGTTCTATCTAATTCCAATGGTCATAATATATCAAATAATATAATCCCTCATGTTGATGAATTTATCTGTGATACATGTTCAAAGTGTAATATCCGCAATTTCGATTTTCGGTAATTTTCTTTTTTTGGCGAAATTCCATCTTAGAAACTCTATTTTGACCATTTCGTCATTTCAAAAATGATTAATTCTATACTTTTTGTCATCCGAGTTCGTTTCGGTGTCGTTTTATTGAGTTCCGTGTTCTTAAGCGACTTTTTCAAGTATGTGTTCAACTTTGTAAAATCACCATAAATTCTTGGAAACTCCAAAAATTTTGAATTTTTCCAGTATAATATATAATCAAGTTAACTTTCCAATGGTTCAAACGATGAGTCAATCGGAGTCCGGACGAAGGAGTTATGGTCAAAAGAGTTAAAACTATACCGTGTGCCTTTTGATGCTGGAGCAGGCTGTACCGCGGGCCGCGGCCCCTGCTGGCCGGGCCACGGCACTAACCCAGTGCTGGGCAGTTTTTTTTTTGGCCGTGGGCCGCGGCACGCTCAGCCCGTGCTGCAGCACACAGTGCAGATTAGCCTATTTCTGCGGATTTTGTGAGAATCAAGCTTATTTCATCATTTTTCCTTCTTCTCCTCCTTGGGCGATTTGTGGGCGATTTTTGGGCGGTTTATCTCAGGGGAATTCATCTTATTCAAGTTCTTGGTTTGGATTAACAACATCAAATCCTTGTTCTTCGTCGGATCGAGGTAATTTCTTGAAACCTCCTAGGGTTGACTTTCGGGATTTCTTTCCAATCTTCGTTGTTCATCCGATTTTGATGAATCAGTTGATGTTATTGAATGTTATTAATCATGTTCTATGGGTAGTATATCCGTATTTTGAGTTTGTTCAACTCGATTGGTGATTCAAGTGTTTTTGGGAATTATCAAACATTGAGTGTTCGATTAAATGTCCCAATGAGTTTCCCTTCGATAGTTTGTCGGGATTTCTATTGTTATTGGCCTTAATTCTCATTGTGATCGTATCTTCGTTGTGTTTGCCAGAGGATTATACGTATACAAGGATTCCGGTCGAGCTCCCCCATTGTTTCGCGCGCTTTGGACCTGAGGCGAGTATCTCGTCTATAATCTTTATACTTTGAGAATGTGGCGTCTCGTGAATTTAACGTGGACTTGATAGTGATTGAACGTTTAATCGTTACTTACTTTAAATGAACAATGTGATTCAATAAAAATAAATACGAACGTAAATTGAAATTCTTGTAGAATAATAACCACCATTTCATGTGTATTGTGTTCGAGATGGATATTTAGAAGTGAGTAGTTATCCGAGGAATTGTGAAATGTTTGTATTGTTCACTTTTAAGAATGTTTACTAAATGATGGTGTGACGTGAATGTTATACCCTGTGAAAGTGTTGGTTGCATTAACTTATGATTTTACGTATGTGTAATTGTGGCGAATGTTATACCCTTGTTATTGCGAAATCGGTGAATTGAGATATTGACCGGGTAGGGACCCTTGAGGCCTCCGGCGGCACGTACTTGCGAATGCGTCTAGTTGATATGATTTGACCATAAGGTTATTGAATCGGGTAGGTCTAGAGAGGGCTCCGAGAATCGTCACTTGCGAGTGCGATGTCGCGATAACTTGTGGACGTGTTTGAATGATGTTTAACCGGGTAGGGACCCGTGAGGCCTACGGCGAAGTGTACTTGCGAGTATGGCCAGTTTATATGATTTGACCATAAGGTTATCTAATCGGGTAGGTACAGAGAGGGCTCCGAGAATCGTTACTTGCGAGTAAGATGTCAAGATAACTTATGGGTGGATTGAGTTTGTTTTTGATAACTAATCCGGGTTGGGTCCCATCGAGGCCCCGGAGGTGATTTGTGTATTTAACTGGATATCTCTAAACTGTGAATGAATGAATCTTGGATTCCGGTTATATTGGTGATTGTGGTTCCGCCTTTGAGGCTCATTTGTGAATTTAACCATCTATATGATTTTGATAGAAAACTCTTTTGAAAAGGAGAATTACAAATCTTTTCATGATTTTACACTGAGACCCCCGATGTCCTCATTTATTCTTTCAAATGTGTTTTGAAGTTATATTTATGATCCTCCTTGATAGGAACTATTTTCGAAAAGACTTTAGACTCGGGGATCGTGTTACTACCTTGTTGAAAGGTTATTTTCATAACGGTTGTATTCTTGATGTATAACTTTGTAGCTTGGTTACTTGCTAGCGATTCCATCGCTAACCCCTCGTTGGGGATATTATTATTTATTCCAGGTGTTCTGACTGGAGAGTGAGCAACCACAGGATCGGCTCGGAGGATGATGTAAAGCAGCGATACTAGTCACAGTTGTAGTCGGTTGTCCGTGAGTGATCTGTCGGTCTGAGTTTTCCTTGTCATCCTCGATGGGATGGACATTTTATGTACTATGAGATTGAGTTGTATTTTGATTTATCAGATGTATGGATATGTTGTGTTTTGAGAGACCTAATCGGTCTACGGTATTATGTTTTGGTCGAATTGACCGCATGTGGGTTTTGTTTTGTACTTTCTTGCCTGGTAGATCCTTACGGAAAGGAGTCTACGGCGTGTAATATCCCTGAGTGGATTGGGGGTGTTACATAAATGGTATCGGAGCAAGGTTGTGGAAACCTAGGCTGTCGGGTCAAGTTGTGTTTGTTGAGTTTTGTCGTGTCTGATTTTATCTGACTGAGTCGTGTCGCGACGCGTCGTCTGAGTTTGTTGGTCGTGATTAGTATCGTGGGGCGATCATCATCTTCATGCGACCTGTGAATGTAAGTCTCCCTTCTTTGTGTTGTGCCTCATGTGACATGAGCTATTTGTATGATTAGTTGTTGAGTGATGGAATCTTTTTGTGGATTTTGATTTCGTGATGTGTGGGTATTCGACTCTCATATTTTATTTATATGAGAAGCGGTGTCGCTGCTAATGTATTTTCGAACTGTATTTTATCCGCTGCGTGAGTTCTTTCAAAATGACTTTCAGTATTTTGCAAACTGAGTTTTATTTCGTAAAACCGATTCTCTAAATCGAGTTTTGGCATTTTGGCCTTGAATGTTTTACGGTTTGATAAATGATTTTGTGAGTTTTGGGAAATACTACCGTCATCGGCCTTTTGGTGTATTTTGAAATGGTTTTGTAAACGTTTTTAGCCTGGTGGGTTCTGGCGTGGAATCCACGGCATGTAATATTATCGACTGTTTGTTTTCCAGTAAAATACATGTAATGTCTTGATTTTGAACGATTTGATGCGTGTACTACGAGGTGGTTAAGCGAATGTTGATACGTGTGAGTTTTGGGCATTCTGGCCTATTAAATTTCTGAAAACCTTGAGTATCTTAGAAAATAAATTTTGAGACGTACTTTTCAAATGGATTATTTTCTCGCGGTATTTTCAAGATGCCTACTAGTGCCACTGTTGGTTTCAAATTTATTCCACTTGGAGGACCAAAATATATTGTGATATTTTCAAAGATTTAGAAATGCATTTGCTTAGACCCGAGGGTCAAATATTTTTGAAAGTTTTTCACTAAAAGAAAAGTGTCCACATTCTTATCAAACGCAAGATGTTTTTTTCAAGGTCTCGATAACGATGTTTGTACTACTTTTTGAAAGGTGATACTCAAGATTAACTGGTATTTTCAAAATTATTCTAAAAATGTGGTTTTCGTTTTTAAAACCAATCATTCCTGTTTGCGGTCCGGGAATGTATGTATGATGTTCGCATTATTGTTAGAATGTTAGCTCCCGAGTAGGATTGAATTGGTGGCGTGAATGTTGAATCATTTGCCACGCATTTGTTGTGTTAGCCCTCTGTGAGAGGTGAGATGTTGGTATTGAATGTTGTCGCTTTGTGGTGATTTGCGTGTTATCGCACCCGTGCGAGCTGTTAGAACTTGAGTTTGTATGATTGTGTACATACGTGGTTGTTTCATGACGTTTAGTGATTGTATGCTGGTTATCGTTCGGGCCGTTGTAATCATCGAACGATGCCGTTGTTGTGATTTTTGTATGTGTTGATATGTTATGCTGAGTTGGCATATCCAGTATGTTGTTTGCAATGTTATGTTCCATTGTATCTAGCATTTCTATATTCTGTATGCCGAGCTGAGGTATTTCAACCGTGATGTGCCGGGGCATGCACGTGCAAATTGTCCTTCCCCGCTAGTAGTAGATTACAAGTGTGGACTCAAAGGACACAGAATCCATTTTGCGAATTAGTTACCAAGTCTGCCGGGGTACGAGCTTCGGCAGAGATATCAGGATCGGCTCTGAGAGGCCCATGAAAGATGTTTCTGTCGGTTTCTTTTTGTGTTGTTACCTTGCTTCCGTTGTTGTGAGTCGCGGGGACAACATTTCTTTTATGAGAGGTCGAATGTAATACTCGTATTATTTTTGACTTCTGCATTTTCTCTTTCCCAATTCTATCGACTCGCTCATGTTTGTTGATACTTTTTGAACTTCTTTGGTATCTCGGTTGCCATCATTCGAACGGGTTGCGGCCTTATTTCGGATCAATCTATTTATCGTTGTGACTTTTCCGATTCGGTTCGATTCTTGTGAACCTTATCCGAAATTAACGTCTTTCAGATCTACAAGTTCTTTTAATGTCTTGAGTTGAAGTATGAACTTCAGAGTCGTTGTTTGACCGTTGATGTTCGATCATTATTGTTCGATCATTGTTGTTCGGTCGTTGGTGTCCGATCGTTGTTGTCCGGTCGTTGTTGTTTGATCATTGTTGTTCGGTAGTTGTTGTTTGATTATTATTGTTCAATCATGGTTGTCTGATTGTTGTTGTCTAGTCTCGTACTGTGAAGAATTGTCGTTCACCGTTAGTCAGCTGCTTCGAGTGTGGCCAGGTGGATCACCGAGCTATGCATTGCGAGATGGTATCTGAGAGGATTGGAGATCAAGTTTGCGTCTCTGCTCCGAAAGGACACGGAGATGCCTAGTGTGGCTGTGAGGATTTCGGCGTCGTCCGAATTTTTTTGTGATTGTCCTTGTTGACCGTTTTGTGTATATTTTCTGTCTTCTTGACTGTGCATGTTTTCTTATATTGGTACCGCTTTCTTTGTGACTGTTCGGATAATTGACTCGATTGTACTATCTGTTTGATGACGCTTGTCACTTGTTGATTTTATTATGTCTCTGCCTGTGGTGTTGTGATGGTCATCGTGGAGCGTGTTTTCACGTCGTATGTTTCTTTGCGTTGCTTGTAACGTTTTGCCGTTGGGCGTGAGTTTTTGGTTCTTGTGTATCTCACTGAGTTTTCCTGGCGGGATATTTTTTCTCCCTACTTGTTTTAAGTTTCGGGACGAAACTTCTTTTAAGGAGGGTAGTATGTAATATCCGCAATTTCGATTTTCGGTAATTTTTTTTTTGGCGGAAGTCTGTCTTAGTAACTCTATTGTGACCTTTTCGTCATTCCGAGAATGATTAATTCTATACTTTTTGTCATCCGAGTTCGTTTCGGTGTCGTTTTATTGAGTTCCGTGTTCTTAAGCGACTTTTTCAAGTATGAGTTCAACTTTGTAAAATCACCATAAATTCTTGGAAACTCCAAGAATTTTGAATTTTTCCAGTATTATATATCATCACGTTATCTTTACAATGGTTCAAACTATAAGTCAATCGGAGTCCGAATGAAGGAGTTATGGTCGAAATAGTTAAAACTACACCGTGTGCCTTTTGATGCTGGAGCGGGCTGTACCACGGGCTGCGGCCCCTGCTGGCCGGCCCGCGGCACTAAGCCAGTGCTGGGCAGTTTTTTTTGGCCGTGGGCCGCGAAACACTCAGCCCGTGCCGCGGCACACAATGCAGACCTATTTCTGCGGATTTTGTAAGGATCAAGCTCATTTCATCATTTTTCCTTCTTCTTCTTCTCCTTGGGCAATTTGTGGGCGATTTTTGGGCGGTTTATCTTAGGGGAATTCATCTCTTTCAAGTTCTTGGTGTGGATTAACAACATCAAATCCTTGTTCTTCGTCGGATCGAGGTAATTTCTTGAAACCTCCTAGGGTTGACTTTCGGGATTTCTTTCCAATCTTTGTTGTTCATCCGATTTTGATGAATTGGTTGATGTTATTGAACGTTATTAATCATGTTCTATGTGTAGTATATCCGTATTTTGAGTTTGTTCAACTCGATTGGTGATTCTAGTGTTCTTGGGAATTATCAAACATTGAGTGTTCGATTAAATGTCCCAATGAGTTTCCCTTCGATAGTTTGTCTGGATTTCCATTGTTATTGGCCTTAATTCTCGTTGTGATCATATCTTCGTTGTGTTTGCCGGAGGATTATAGGTATACAAGGATTCCGGTCGAGCTCCTCCATTGTTTCGCGCGCTTTGGACTTGAGGCGAGTATCTCGTCTATAATCTTTATACTTTGAGAATGTGGCGTGTCGTGAATTTAACGTGGACTTGATAGTGATTGAACGTTTAACCGTAACTTACTTTAAATGAACAATGTGATTCAATAAAAATAAATACGAACGTAAATTGAAATTCTTGTAGAATAATAACCACCATTTCATGTGTATTGTGTTCGAGATGGATATTTAGAAGTGAGTAGTTATCCGAGGAATTGTGAAATGTTTGTATTGTTCACTTTTAAGAATGTTTACTAAATGATGGTGTGACGTGAATGTTATACCCTGTGAAAGTGCTGGTTGCATTAACTTATGATTTTACGTGTGTGTAATTGTGGCGAATGTTATACCCTTGTTATTGCGAAATCGGTGAATTGAGATATTGACCGGGTAGGGACCTGTGAGGCCTCCGGCGGCGCGTACTTGCGAGTACGGCTAGTTTCTATGATTTGACCATAAGGTTATCGAATCGGGTAGGTCTGGAGAGGGCTTCAAGAATCGTCACTTGCGAGTGCGATGTCGCGATAACTTGTGGGCGTGTTTGAATGATGTTTAACCGGGTAGGGACCCGTGAGGCCTCTGGCGGCGCGTACTTGCGAGTACGGCCAGTTTATATGATTTGACCATAAGGTTATCTAATCGGGTAGGTCCAGAGAGGGCTCCGAGAATCGTTACTTGCGAGAAAGAGGTCAAGATAACTTATGGGTGGATTGAGTTTGTTTTTGATAACTAATCTGGGTTGGGTCCCATCGAGGCCCCGGAGGTGATTTGAGTATTTGACTGGATATCTCTAAACTATGAATGAATGAATCTTGGACTCCGGTTATATTGGTGATTGTGGTTCCGCCTTTGAGGCTCATTTGTGAATTGAACCATCTATATGATTTTGATAGAAAACCCTTTTGAAAAGGAGAATTACAAATCTTTTCATGATTTTACACTGAGACCCCCGATGTCCTCATTTATTCTTTCAAATGTGTATTGAAGTTATATTTATGATCCTCCTTGATGGGAACTATTTTCGAAAAGACTTTAGACTCGGGGATCGTGTTACTACCTTGTTGAAAGGTTATTTTCATAACGGTTGTATTCTTGATGTATAACTTTATAGCTTGGTTACTTGCTAGCGATTCCATCGCTAACCCCTCGTTGGGGATTTTATTATTTATTCCAGGTGTTCTGACTGGAGAGTGAGCAACCACAGGATCGGCTCGGAGGATGATGTAAAGCGGCGATACTAGTCACAGTTGTAGTCGGTTGTCCTTCAGTGATCTGTCGGTCTGAGTTTTCCTTGTCATCCTCGATGGGATGGACATTTTATGTATTATGAGATCGAGTTGTATTTTGATTTATCAGATGTATGGATATGTTGTGTTTTGAGAGACCTAATCGGTCTACGGTATTATGTTTTGGTCGAATTGACCGCATGTGGGTTTTGTTTGTAGTTTCTTGCCTGGTAGATCGTTGCGGAAAGGAGTCTACGGCGTGTAATATCCCAGAGTGGATTGGGGGTGTTACACTAAGGTTAAGTTAATAGTGTGGCTGTCTCGCACTAAGGTGGGACTTGAATCTCCAGTTTTCCTTGAACAGATTCATAGAAATATTTGTAGAGCGATTAACCCAGCAACAGGACCATTTCAGTATTTCATGGTCTTAATTGATACCTCTTCTCTGTGGACTTATGCCTATTTGCTATCCACCCGCAATCAAGCCTTTGCCAAGCTTATTGCGAAAACTATTGAGCTTTGAGCTCAATTCCCAGATTATCCAATAAAATTGATTCGTATGGATAATGCTGCTGAGTTTACCTCAAAAGCCTTTACTGATTACTATATGGCACTGGGAATTAAAGTGGAGAATTCGGTCCCTTACGTCCACACCTTAAATGCTCTAGCCGAGGCGCTAATAAATGGTGTCAAACTAATTGCTAGACCATTATTGATGAATTCAAACTTACCCATCTCATGCTAGGGGCATGTAGTCCTACATGCATCACATCTGATACAAATCCATCCAACTACATATAATGATCATTCCCCTTACAGACTACTACAAAAAATACATTTTACTACGGTTATTTCATACATTTTACATCGGTTATAGAACTGATGTAAAATGTACCGTCGTAAAATAGGCGTTCAATCTACATCGGTTTAAAAACCGATGTAAAATGTATACATTTTACATCGGTTGAATGTTAACCGATGTAAAAAGTGCAGATTTCGTACATTTTACATCGGTTCTGATAGAAACCGATGTAAAAAACGATGTAAAATATTACATTTTTACATCGATTTCATTATTAACCGATGTAAAATGTCGGTAAAACTACATCGGTTAAAATATAACCGATGTAAAATGTATACATTTTATTTTTTACATCGGTTTTAAATAACCGATGTAAAATGTATATATTATATCGGTTTCAAACAACCGATGTAAATTTTTTTTTTATTATTTCACCTGTTTTTTCCGATTCCGCTGTATTTTCAAATTCTGTTTTTAGCAAAAAAACTGAAATCCTAAAGACGTCCAAACGGAAAGTAATCAGCTGTTAAAACAACACATTCCTAAAAGACGTCCTAAAAAGAAGTAACAATGAGTATAACATAAGACAAGGAACCCATTAACATGTTCAACCATACATTCAGAGTTTTTTATCAAATCACAACATTAATTTAACAATCTTACTACCAAAACCTGTTCAACCAATAGGTTTGCTAATATCAACGTGGCCAGATTATTCATTTTTTTAACAGCAAAAAGCAAAGCTAGGCAACGAGCTTCGGCATGGCCATCGAACTCTTGGCTTGCTCATCTTTAATTCCAGTCGAGCAGAATCTAGAAGTATGACCGGTCTGAACGAGAGAGAATGTGGACAGATTGGTGTGAAGAGCATACATGGAACATTCGGATGTACCTGCACATGGAGATGGGCCTCTGACAGCTATATAAGCTCCAGTAAGGTTGCATCATTAAATCACAGTCTACAAGAAAGCCCAGACATCATTTCAAAAAAAAAAAAAAAAAAGCCAAGACACCTAAAACTCATTCTATACTTTATCATCCCTGCCATTTCCCGCACTTTAAACAAGTATGCCTAAATGTGTGATTGCATGTATATACCGCGCTTAGTCTCTCACTAGTTTTCTTATCCCGTTAGGATCAAATTTAATGGAGTGAGTGTCAATAGGAGTTTCGCATGGGTCAAACTGCAGCATTCCAAAATTTTAGATGCAGACTCTCACATTGGGAGAGAAAATACTCAGAGGATTTGGTGACAGAAGTACCAGAAAAGTAATATAGGGGACAAAGATCATCCATACAGGACTTGGAGAATAGAAGCTTCATTATGGTGCGTAAGAGTCAAGAAGAGGAGGTAGTGATAATAATGTCATCTACGTAGAGTAAAAAATAAGCAGTATGAGAATGCCAACAAAAAATGAAAATGGAGTAATCCCAACCTTTGCTGACAAAACCTAGGGACAAAAGAAACCTGGCAAGAATTTTACCAAGTCGAAGGAGATTATATAAGACCATAGAGGGACTCTTGGCCTTGGGACGACACACAAGATTGGAAAATCGTGAGTCAGAAAAGCCTGGGGATTGTTGCATCTGTAGTATTTTAGAGATGTCATTATGTAGGAAGCAGTTTTTCATGTCAAGCTGATATAGAGGAGAAGATTAGAGACAACGAGATAAAGGACAAGTCTATTTTCAACTCAGATATTAAATCCTATCAAAAGAACTTTCTTCCCAATCCAAAGTCCACTAACGTACCAGATACGTCCAATTCCTTGATCTCGTTATAGGAAGCACAGTTATCACACATCCCTGAGAAAAAGTATAGAAGCTTAGTTGATAGTTTACATGCAAAAGTAAAATGAGCACGTTGACGGTTGATCATTCATTACAGCGAACACCAAGTTGTACCATTGCAATCTTGTACAGGCTCAGCAAAATGTCTGAAGAAAGCACCCCGCCGGCATTGTCGTTTAGACTACACAGAGAGATGAAACCAGACCTTGAAGCTCAAGCAATCAGACTTTTATTTGATCCAGAACTCACGCAATACAACACTCTTATTAACTTTTTCTTATTTGGGGGATCGGGTTAGGGGTTAATGGTGGGGGTGCGGGAATTTCATAGGAACATGTAAATGGCTAAGCTTGTTTATTTTAGCCTTTATTCCTATAGTTCACACTTAAAGCATTCATTGTTTTAGTATAAACCATCAGCATTACATGGTTATTCATGAATGGAACAGATGCTAGAATTTTTAAGTGAGCAACTCAGAATTATACCAAGACATACTAGCATAGAGATAAGAGATGAAACTAATGATCTTAAAAGGTAAAGCCAGTTTTTAAAGGGTCAGTATTAGACTAAGATAATTTACTCGACTGAAACCTTTCCCTTTCCTTTTTTTTCTTTTCTTTTAAGTTTATTTGGGGTGGAGGGTGGGGGAATCTGGAAGAGATAGGAGTAGGGCTGACAATTTTTGACACGACACGATAACCCGACAGGAACACGCATGATATTAATGGGTTAGTGTCAAGCCTTATCGGATTTCCTGTCGTTATCGTGTAACATGATAAGAGCACGATATTATCGTGTCAGGTTCGTGTCGTGTTCGTGTCGTGTTCGTGTAACCCGATAGTATTTATTTAAAAAATTTATTTTCTATTACTCATTAATTATTTCATTCCACAAGTTAAAAAGAAACCCTCATTTCTCAAAGTTTTAATCGTGTTCATGTCGCTATCATGTAAAATCAGTTTTTAATCGTGTTCGTGTCGTGTCAACACGAAAGAAATCGTGTCATTTTCGTGTTCGTGTCGTGTACGTGTCGTGTTCGTGTTTACACATTACAGATCGTGTCGTGTTGAACAAATTTTTAACGGGTCCTGTTCGTATCGGGCCTTAACAAATCGTGTTGGTGTCGTGTTGGTATCGTGAGACACGATATCGACCCAACATGCACGATTTGACAGCTCTAGATAGGAGAACCTACTAACAGAAAGGAGCAACTTCAATTACCAATAAATAAGCCTACCAGACAATAACGCACGATATCGTAAAGATTTTGCAACCCTGAATTTTCATAGAAGACCATCGAGCTCTGCAGAAAAAGTGCTGCCATCAAAATTCATAATGCTGTGAATAACTGAAAATAATAATAACAAATAATAATAACAGTAATAACCCTATGAGTTTCTTATATTTATTATTTTTATTATAATGGTAAATAACAATAATAATAATAATAATGTTTCACCAACTAATTACCTGCCTAGGAACATCAGCTGGTCTAAAGTACAGCAAGCACTCAGAAGGAAGCCCATCTCTCCCAGCTCGACCACTTTCCTGTAATAAGTGAAATTACAGGAAGAAACACTATAAAGGCAAAACTAATTTTACTTAACACACAGTAATATGTCTCCATTGATTTGCTTAAGCTATGATGAACCACAAACCTGACTACAACCAACATTAATATTACAAATACACATAAGGCAAATTACTCGTTGTTACGCACAAATAAAAAGCCAAGCGAACAGACTTGCAAAGCGGAATTATGCGGCATGTGCAAATTCAAAACATATCAGTTCAATAGTACAGCAAGCACTCCCTACATCAAGGAAAAGCAAGCATCTTGGACTCCCAGATGGCAACTTCTCTCTTATAAATTACGATACAAGTAGTTAGAAACTTTTATCACATCTTTTTGCTGATGCGACTAAAATTATGGCATCACACAACTTACAGAAATTTTGCATTCCTACATACGTAAAAATGTACGCTACTACCATGCAAGTCTCTAAACCCGATAAAGAACAAAGTAAACAAGAGTAACTAACCATCTGGCTTATTGATTCCCATTCCGAATGCCACCTGCAGGACAATACTTTCTGCGTGAATCGTGATTCTGACGATTTATCTTGAAATCTGAAATTCCCAAAAACTCCCAGACATACCGTGCCAACAATCACTTGTAACTTGCCATTGCTCCACCTATGACATCATATCCAACCATATTATATTTAAAATAACCACCAGCCTTTTGGAAAAATGAAAAATCCAGCAATTTTAGAGACTAAAGGCTAGATGAGCTCTAAACCCAATTATATAATTGTGGTCCGAGAACAAAAATTCCAACATAAAATTATACTCTATTATATTCTTACTAGGATAGTGAATTTTGATATTGTGTAGTACCATCCTACTGTATACAACTGATTCATCCAAAATAACAACTAAAACCATAGCAACATGATGCCCAGAACATAAGCTATATTCTGATGTAAATGAACTCATTAAGATCTCAGAATCTAAAAACATAAAAGCACTATTGCAATTTCTACAACAAATTCCGTAGTATACAATGATACTCGTCAAACCATCCAAATATCCTTCTTCATGTTCGTGTACACGAAATAGAATTTTAAAAATCTTCTCAATTTCAAATCGAAAAGGAACACAAAATTTTGAAAATGATATGTTTCTAACCCAATATTTTTATGCCTAACAATGGATGTTGCCCCACTCAATAGAAATGTCGTACATTAAAAAGCAAGCATAAAGTAAGACAGATTCTTTGATATGAGCAAACAAACTTGCAAACTAGTACCGCATATGAACTCTTTCACGAGCTTGGGCATCCATATCTGCATGATAGTAATCAGCTGGGATTCCTCTTTCGCGTAACTCTTTTGCAACCTAAAATATATGGATTGATACATGGTGTATAAAATGACATTTTCTGAATGAAATTTTCAGTAGCAACCAAAAGCAGAAGATGAAATCATGCGAGCTAATAACTCCAGATCTTTGACAACACCCCTAAGACAGCCCACAAGCCTCCTTCCCCCGCACACAAACCTAAGGCCGAGCTCAACTTCTGGGCCGAAATCGATCCTAATAATAGGTTGCCTTCTTCTGCACGACTGCACACTACCGACGGCAAAAAGAATGAAGATTGGCCGATGGAATCTCTCTGAAAACGGAAGCTCTTGCTGCTGCAAATTCCTCGCCGCTGGGGTGAGGGAAAAAACTTGGTTGACGATCGCAGGTGAGGGAAAAAACTTTCTCTGGTTTTGTTTTAGGATTCAGGTTATCTCTCTGGAAATTTTAATACGGGGTGAGTAAAATTTTAGGGTTCACTCTCGTTGCAACAATTGGTGACATAGGGGGGATGCCTAGCCCGGGATGCCAAACAAGTCTTATTGCAGGTTGTTTTACATCGGTTACTTTTAACCGATGTAAATAAGGAAATATTACATCGGTTTTCTGCACAACGGACGTAAATTCATTATTTTACATCGGTTCCTATAAATCGATGTAAATTTATATTCAACTACATTTTACATCGGTTCCTAGAAACCGATGTAAATAAAAATTTTCTGACCTTTTACATCGGTTACTTTTAACCGATGTAAATAAGGAAATATTACATCGGTTTTCTTACACAACCGACGTAAATTCATCAACATTTTACATCGGTTTTGAAGATAACCGATGTAAAAGGTCTGAAATTTTTTATTTACATCGGTTTTCACTTATAACCGATGTAAAATCGACGCATTTTTTATTTTTACATCGGTTTACATTAAACCGATGTAAATTGAGCGTCGTAAAAGGCATATTTTGTAGTAGTATGGGAAAGAACCTAACATTTCCCATCTGCGTGTATTGGTTGTGCGGTGTATGTCAACATTGCCAAAGCGTACCTCTATGGGCCCACAAAGGAAGATAGGTATATACGTTATATTTGACTCTCCATCCATCTTGAAGTACCTAGGACCTTTGTCTGGGGATCAAATAATGACCCGATTCGCTGACTGCACATTCGATGAAGATCACTTTACAGCATTAGGGGGAGATTGAATTCTAAATTGAATGAATGTTGAGAACTTACGTGGAACATAAGAGATCTTCATCATCTAGATCCATGCACTAGTCAATCTGAACTGGAAGTTCAGAAGATCATTAACTTGCAACATTTAGCAAACAATCTGCCATATGCGTTTACTGACCATAAAGGTGTGACTAAATTGCATATACCTGCTATAAATGCACCCCAAAGGGTGGATGTCTTAATGAAAACAAGTATACATGCCTCCACACGCCAGGAGCGTAAAAGACCTATAAAAGAAACAAACACACCTATAATGAAAGCTAGCGAAGCTGGTCAGTCAAACTTGAAATCTCCAGAAGAGATTTGTCCAGAAGACTTGAAATCTCCAGAAGAGATCCGTCCAGAAGATGAGTGTCCTAGTAATAAAGCACGTGCTCAAAATATTCAACGCAGTAGGACTGCGGAACGACCATACCCACATACACTGGGAAATGATAAAGGTCTAGTTGATATAAATGTTGAAGTCTCTATGAATTTCAAAGAAATAGGATAAACTTATAATTGAAATATTACAGTTATCGACGACACATTTTCAGTGATAATTACTCTTTCCATTATGAATAACAATCTGGATCCAGAACCTAAATCAATAGCTGAGTGCCGGAAGCGCTCAGATTGGGTGAAATAGAAGGAGGAAGTTGAAGTAGAGCTCGCCTCGCTAAATAAAAGAAAAGCATTTGGATCTATCATTCGTACACCCGAGCATGCTATCCCTGTAGGAAATAAATGGGTATTTGTACGGAAACAAAATGACAACAATACTGTGGAGAGATACAAAGCAAGACTTGTAGCTCAAGGGTTTTCATTGAGACCCGGTATTGATTTCGATCAAATCTATTCTCCTGTAATAGATGTCTTTGGCAGTTAAATTAAATCTTGAAATGAGATTGATGGATGTTGTAACCGCATATTTATACAGATCACTGGACGTCGACATCTATATGAAAATCCCTGGTGGATTTAAGATTCCACAGATGAGGAATGATGATAATCGCAGTATGTATAAAATAATCAGGTCGAATGTGGTATAATTGACTTAGTGAATTCCTCCTGAAGAAGGAATGTACAAACAATAAAGCTTTCTCTTGCGTATTTATAAAGAAATCGCAAAGTGGTTTTTGCATATCCATATATGTTGACGATCTAAACATAATCGGAAAATACAAAGAGATTGAAGAAGCCAGATCAATCTTAAAAGCTGAATTTGAAATGATAATCTTGGGCAAAACCAAGTATTGCCTCGGCCTGCAGATCGAGCATCTCTCTGAAGGAATTCTTATACACCAGTCAACCTACTTGAAAAAGGTATTAGAGAGATTCCACATGGATAAATCTCATCCACTCAGCACACGTATGGTTGTCCGATCCCTCGAAGAGGATAAGGACCCATTTAGACCCAAAGAAGAGACAGAAGAAATTCTAGGACCAAAAGTTCCTTATCTTACCGTTATTGGTGCATTACTTTATCTCGCAAACTCCACTAGACTGGATATTGCATTTGGAGTTAATTTTTTTGCGAGATATAGCGCTTCTCCAACAAGGAGACATTGGAATGGTGTTAAGCATATTCTACGGTATCTCCAAGGATCTCAAGTTCTCGGACTATTTTACCCTAGAAACCAAGATAAAACCTTGGTAGGTTATGCAAATGCTGGCTGTATGTCTGATCCCCACAATGCCAGATCTTAGAGTGGTTACGTTTTTATTTGTGGTGGTACTGCGATCTCATGGAGATCGGTTAAACAAACAATGGTTACCACTTCTTCGAATCACTAAGAGATAATAGCTTTGTTTGAAGCCTCACGAGAATGTGTTTGGTTGAGATCATTGGTAAAACACATTAGTGACTCGTGTAGTATTGCTAAAAACGATACATCCCCTACTGTTATATATGAAGACAACGCAACCTGTATCGCACAAATGAGTAACGGGTACATTAAGTGAAACTTGACGAAACATGTTTCCCCGAAATTTTCCACCAATACGAACTCCAGAAGAGTGGCGAGATTACCATAGGTGCGATCTAGTGACAATCTAGCAGATTTTTTTCACTAAGTCCCTACCTCCCTCTACTTTTGAAAAGTATGTATATGGTATCGGGATGCGAAGGCTTAAAAGGTTTTTGTCTTCAGGGGGAGTAGCAACATCGAAATAATCCTGAATATTGGATCCGGAAGATCAATAGTTGCACTTCTCCCTAACTAAACATTTTCTTGCTACCTAGCATGTTGATTTTCTGACGAGACATGGGCGTCGCGTCGTAATGTCCAAGGGGGAGTGCTGTAAATCCGGAAGATTTGATATGCCAAATAGAGAAGATTCAATATGGACATTATTTATGGGCCAAGTAGCCTGATAGGCTTTTAGGGTTTGATATTCTAATATATATCCCTGTACTCAGTATTGTAACACACATAAATATTTCAGAAAATATAGTGGAAAGTCCTGGGTTGGTACGCCCCCAGACGTAGTCATCAATTAACGAACTGGGTCAACAAACTGGTGTTCTGTTTTTCGTTCTTTTCTTTGTAAAATTACAATATATATATAATATTGTATTCTATGCAGTACCCATATTAGATGCAGTACTTTACAGTACTCTTAAAATGAATCTAGGCCATTGGATGAGTTTGATCAAAGGTTAAGATTAAAAGTGTCAAAATTATAATTAACCAAAAGATGAGGGTTTCTTTTCCAATTAAATAAATGGTTGAAAGGGTATTATGGGAAGTTTGCGTTTAATTATTTTAAAAACCGTCCAGGGAAACTATCACAAAAATTATAGTCGCATATCTCTTTCAAATCTTCCACTTTGACACCCTCTCACTAACCTATCAAACCTAACCATAATCCTTTAACTCAGCCGCCGCCGTCACTTTCACAACCCTCCATCTCTCCAAAACCGTCCTATTCGTGGTACCACCAACCCAAAAACCGATTTAAGGTTTTTTGATGGGCTGATTTGAATTGGTAATTAAATCTTCTATCCAACACTACCTTCAAATGTTGCAAGTTTTTTTTTTCGATCTGAAAAAATATGGTTTTCGATTTGATTATACTTTCGATCTGCAAAAGATATTTTGGATTTGGATCAGAAAAACAACTCGATTTCAAAAAGCATGATTCATGTTTCTTTTGAAGAGCTCTCAAGATTTCAAAAACGGTGATTCATCTTTATGATTTATTATAATCTCATCTCTTTCATCTCTTTCACAAAAAAATTATATAATATGTACATGGTTAAGTGCTTTGGTTTTGGTTGTGTTCTTGGAACATATGTGTTATCTAGTTGTTATGTTTAAAAAATTAGTTGACATAACTAATTTCATGTATGTTTCCCTCAATATGCAGTTAAAGCAAGATCAGGTGCCTACAATAAATGTGCACCGTAAAGCGTGCACATATGTTCTAATGGATTTGACGAGAAAGTGCAGCGTGGACACCGCAAACATACATGTTTTTTGAAGGCGTGCACATATGTTCAAATAAATTTGATGAGAAAGCCCCGCATGCACATACATTATTGGAAAGCTTGCACATATGTTCTAATGAATTTGATAAGAAAGTGAAGAGTGCACACATCTTTTTAAATGGCGTCCACAATTATATTTAACAAGATACTTTTACATGTATTTATTTTATTTGATATTGAATTTTGTGTATATTATTTATGTTCTTGGTTTGTTATGTAATTTTTAGAGGTTACATGTATATATTTTTGTTTTTGGTCATAAATATCGAAGATCAAAGAATGTACACTAGAAACATATGTTCAATTATCATTTTAAGCAAAATAAGTTTGAGGTTGAAACAATTATACAATTAAACACAAGGAATATATGAAGTATACAATATTTAAAAAAAAAAACATATGCACTTGAGTTTTCTGAAAACACGTCTGCAAAAGAAAATTATAAAACTTGAAAAAAAGAAAAATTTAATTCCGAAAATTTATGGGCTTAGAAAACGTTTTCTAATTAAAAAAATACAAGAAAAAGTAAAAATGTGGTTTACTATTTTGCCCTTTTGAATTAATTAAAAAGATTTAATAATACTAAATTTCTATTGGTCTAAATGAGTACTGTAAAGTACTGTATTTAATATGGGTACTGTATAGAACGCGTCCATATATATATATATATATATATACTCACAATTGAGATGGAGTTAGAACCTTGAACCTCAATTTACAAGTTCAAAATTCAAACATCTAAGCTATGGAGAAATTGATTAGTGTGGGGCAAAAAACAAATATATGCAGATATTAAAAAGAATCTCGTAAAAATAAAATTCTATGTGAAGCATCAACTAAGCCTAAATGGTTGGGTTGTATTTAGGGTCGGAGCTATCTCTAAGGCTAGGTGGACTCGAGTCCGATCTTAGTTTTTAAAACGATATTGCTTTTAGTTAATAACAAAATAAATAAAAGAAAAATATATAATTCGACCTTCATGAAATTCTAGTCCAATCCATGAAAACTACTAAAAAACAATTGGATTACTAAACACCGTCCTAAATTACTAGGCACTGCCCTATAATATTACATTTTTGCCCTTACTTCCTATTCAGCAGATTTGTAATCCTACCTTCTCACTACTTTTCTCTCTCGACCTACTCTAAAGAAGCCACCAGCCGCCGCCGTCCGCCGCCATGACTCGAAAAGGAAAAGCTCCGGTAAATTTTTTTTCGGGTTTCTGCTTCTTTGGCCGCCGGCCGCCGTGTCGGAGTGCACGGCGGAGGTGGCGTACGAATTTTTATCACAGGCGTCCGCCGTTGACGCCTGTCCATGGCGCAGGTGTCCGCCGATCCCGCCTGTCCATGGCGCATGCGTCGAGAGCAGACGCCCTGCCCTTAGAATAGACGTCCATATGGGACGTATGAACCATGGACAGGCGTCCAGATCGGACGCCTATGCACTGGAGCCTTTGAAGTTGACTCTGAAGCCTTTGCACTTTAACTTATTATGTGTGAACCCAATGTGTGAAGCTAAAGAAGCTGAAGCTAAAGTTTTTTAGCTTCAATGTTTGACCACATGAAGCTAAAGAAACAAACTTTACCGTCATCTATGTGAAGCTAAAGAAAGCAGTGAACAAATAACCTAATCATTTAGCTTCACATGGTGAAGCTAAAGAGAACGAGGATAATTCTATTTCTTAAGCTTTGGCGTCACATATGTGTCGCCAAAAAAAGTCCAACAATTTAAAACAATATATATTTGGCGTCACATTTGTGTCGCCAAAGCAAGTCCATTAATATTAAATAATATATCTTTGGCGTCACAGTCCACCAATATTAAATAATATATATTGGCGTCACATTTGTGTCGCCAAAAAAAATCCAGTAATATTAATTAATATATCTTTGGCGTCACATATGTGAGGCTAAAGTACTTCTTCAAATAAAAAAAAATGAATTAGCCAAAAAGAATTTTTGGCTAATTTCAAGTGGGTGTATATATATTAATTTAAGCAGAAATATATTTTCAATATAATTTTTTGTTGTAACTAAAAAATAAATGTCAAAAACTACACTTCCATTGTTATTAAAAAAATAAACTATATTATACTAAAAAGATATTTATTTTAATTAGAAAATAAATATCATCATTTTTGTAAAATTGATTTTAAAAAGAGTATGCTATGTTCCAAAAATATTATTATGAAAAAAATAATTCACTTATATTTAAATAAATAAAAATCCTGCAAAACAAAGAAAAAACCAAAAAAATATTAATAAGTTAGTATAAACAAAAAATAATATAAGTAAAATTATTAACAAAATTAAAAATAATTTAGAAATTACCTTGAAGATTGAGAGATGAAAGTGGAAGAAATGAGATGAAATGAAGACTAAAGTTTTGTAGTGATGTTGTATTTATAATATATTCTGAACTCAATAGCTTCACATATGTGAAGCCAAAGTATTTTATAAATTCGAATTTCTCCCGCATCCACGCCAAAAATTTCAAACTTCCACCAAAAATTTTGAAACTTTTCGTATTGACGTCACATATGTGATGCCTTTAGGCTACGGATTTTGTCCTCCACATTAGCTTCACATATATGAAGCTAAAACCTGTCAACTACCATATCTGCATGCACCACCTACCGCCTGTGCAATGATTCTGGACTTATTCTTTGGCTTCACATATGTGAAGCCAATATTTGAGTAAGTATTTTATAAAGCTCATATATCGTTTGACAAAGAAGAACTCACGAAAATTACAGAGAAGCTATCACGAAAAAAAATTATTTTTCTGGAGAATCATTTTTTTCTGAATTTTTTTCCGAAATATATATTCAAGGATATATTGAGCATTTTGAAGCAATATTCGTCGATATTGTAAGGTATGTAAAAACAGTTGAAATTTAATTTGCATATTAATTTTGTATGCAAATATGATTATACTTATTTTCTTGTTGTTAATACGAAATAGAATTATCTTTTTAGTTGATAATTACGTTGTAGTTTTATATTAAATTAAAATTTAGTTTGATAAAATTTGGTTGATTTTATATTCATAATTCGAAATAAAATATTATATTTTCATAAGGTACGGATATGAATTATCTATTCAATTTTAAGTTAGTTGATTATACTTATTTTCTTGTTGATTATAAATGTTATATTAAATCCGAAAATATTATTTATGTTTTAGTTGATAATATATTATTTGGAATGCAATGAAAATATTTTTATATTTTGTAGTTATTTATTTTGTATGCAGTGATAAAAAATGTCAACTTTTAGAGACTGAATGTACGAAAAATGTCGTGGTCCCGACGGTATGATTACTAGAGAATTTATTGATGGTGTTAATATGTTTCTGGATTTTGGATTCTCTTGTGTAGTAGTTGGTAGTAGGATATTATGTCCCTGCAAAAAGTGCAAGAATTGGTGTGAATGTGACCGCAATACAATCATGCAACATTTATATCAGTGTGGATTAGCACCGGATTATCGTCTTTGGGTATGTCATGGTGAAGATTATCAAAATTGCGGGATAAATGATTACAACATAGGTGGATCATATTCTACTGTTGTAGAAAATTATTTTATATCACCAAAAGATATGGTCATGGATAGTTTTCCTCAATTTTGCAATTACACTGATAATGAGCCGGCTGAGCCAAATCGTGAAGCAAAATTATTTTATGATCTATTTGAGTATGTTGATCGTCCTTTGTATGAGTTGCATAATAAGTCGTTGTTGCAGTGGGTTACGGAGGTAATAAATTTCAAAACGACATATAATGCATCACAAAAAGCAATGGATTATTTCATCAAAAGTAATAAGGGCATGGCACCGAAGCAATATCAGACCCAAATCCCCGATAATTATTCTGAAGTAAAAATATCATGTCAAAACTTGGTCTCTGAGTGATCAAGTATGATGTTTGTAGCAGCAATTATTTTCTGTACTATGGGGAAGGTGAGAGTTTGAAATTTTGTCTTAGTTGTGCAGCGCCACGGTATGAGGAAGAGAAATCGAGTGCACAAAAGAAATTGTGGTATTTTTCAATCACTGATAGGTTGAAGCGGGTGTATATGTCGCGCAAAACTGCTGAACACATGACATGGCACACAAAGTGCCATGATGAGTCAGAAAGAGTAATTCATCCTGCCGGCGCTGAAGCTTGGTGAAACTTTGATTGTACGCATCCTTCATTCGCTGCAGATCCTCGAAATGTCAGGCTCGGTCTTTGTACTGATGGTTTTAATCCATTTCGAGGAACAGGTGCCCAGTACTCTTGTTGGCCGGTCTTCGTAACTCCATATAATTTACCCCCAACTTTATGCATGCGTCAGGAGTTTATTTTCTTAAGTCTTATTATATCTGGCCCTAAAGGGCCGAGGATGAACATAGATGTGATGCTCCGACCCTTGATCGATGAGTTAAAAAGTTTGTGGACAGATGGTGCTACAACCTGGGATTGTGTAAGGCAGGAAAATTTCTCGATGCGTGCGGCTCTGATGTGGATGATTAATGACTTTCCAGCCTATGGTATGTTGTCGGGATGGAGCACACATGGAAGGTTAGCATGTCCTTATTGCATGGAAAGTACTGCTTTTCATTTGAAGAACGGAGGGAAACCATCTGTAATATTCGCATATTTCTTTCTGGTATTTTTTTTCATTTTTGGTATATTTCTCGTTTTTGACGGCTAGCGTGTAACCGTATTGGTATTTCGAGAATACTTAATTCTAGAATTTTTGTCATCCGAGCTTGTTTAGAACTTATTTTACTCAATTCCGCGTTTATTGGCTTTTTCGTCTCTATTTGGTTCGATTCTCGTAATCGTTGTTCGGAACCGCCGCTTCGGGGTTGCCGTAAATCCATCTTATGTTATTATGCGTGTTGTGAGCTTCCATTTGATGTTTCGATCGTGTTTCGTGCATTTCGGGTGTTTGAGCCGTTTTGCACCCGGATGCCTAGCGCACACTAATGATGTTATTTAGCGCACGCTAATATCCTTTTGTAGCACACGCTGCGCTTGTTTTGTAGCGCGCGCTAGCGACTCGGGCACAGCAGTGGAAGTAGGTTGTTTCTGCTCTCTGCTCTCTGGACGAGCAGCTTAGCGCACGCTAAGATTTTATTCTAGCGCACGCTCTCGTTTAGGCTTAGCGCGCCCAGGGTGTCCGGTAGCACGCGCTAATTCGGCAGTCCAGTACTGGGCAGAATCTTTCTGGACTCGGCTGGTGTTCAGGTAGCGCACGCTATGGCCCGATAGCGCGCGTTATCGTGGGGCCGTTAGTGCACGCTATTTCCTGGTAGCGCACGCTAACGGTACAGAACCGTAGGTTCTGGACTATTTTTGACTGGGTAGCGCACGCTAACAATTAGCCGTTAGCGCGCGCTAACGACTCTCTGGTTATATATAGCAGAGAGTTGACCCAGATTCTCACTTTTTCTCATTTCTTCTCCTCCCCCGCGGCCAAGCGGTTCTTAGGCGATTTCTGGGCAATTTCTTTCTCCAACCACTTCAGATATCATTTACTTTGGGTTCTTGGTGTAGATTAACAACATCTACTTTTGGTCATCATCCTAAATCCAAGGTAATCTCCTAGAACCCTATTTTTGGGAAATTTGAGGGGTTTGGGGTTTTTGTCCGATTCATTCCGTATTGTTGATTAATCCATGATGGGTATGATTAATCTTAGTATTCATGTGTTTCCTACGAAATTATGGTGAATTTCGGTGTGTTCTTGAAATCGAGAGGGTTTGGGGTTGTTGTCCGCCCTCGTCTCTTATGAAATTACATGAATCGTAGGTGGGTTTCTGGGTGTTTTCCGTTACTGTTGTTTTGTCGAGTTGTTGTAATCGTGTTTAACGAATCGTCTAGGTTCAGTGTTCGGTTTCTCGCAACCGCGGTCGTAATCTTTTCCGCTTCTTTTGGTCGTTTAATCGAGGCAAGTACTCTTATGAACTTACACTCTTAACGTGGTAGTATTGCATGAGTAACGTGTGTGTATGCTCACTACGGTTTAGATCCGACGGGGTCTCAGTAGGGGTCCACAGAGGCATGGATCCTAGAGCTTGGTTTTTAACCACTACCGGTTAGATCCGAAGGGGTCTCGGTAGGGATCCACAGAGGTGTGGGTCCGCGGTTAATTGTGGTGCATTTTCCAAATGTATTTTGGGTTATGGCATTTCCGAAAATGTGTGTTTCAAACTCATGTTTTATCATTTGCATGCTTTGACTATATGTGTAAGGTGTAAGTTGTTCATTTGGTTACTGGTACTAGCGTAATTGCTAACCCCTTTGGGGGACCCTTTTTGGGGAAATACGTTTTATGAATTTCAGGTTATGTTCAGCCAGACGAGCGGGCATTGGGACAGTACGAGGATGCTGGCCAAGGTTGTTGACATGTGCAAACAAGTTTCTTTATTTTTCGTTGTCCATTTCGATATGGTTGTTTTCTAACTTGTGAACTAATAGACGTACTCAAGTACTTAGGGGCTTTTGATTTTGCAAAATATATTGAGTTTTCCGTTATGTTTTCGTTGGATTATTGTGTTGCTTGATTGGCCGGTCGAACCAGGTGGATTATTATTGTTTTGCATTTTTGTGATGTGGTGTTATTGCATCGACTCCATGAGTCGATGAGTGAAGTTGATTACCTAGCCTGGTGGGTCCCATGTAGGGGTCCACGGTGCTGTTACATTCCCGGTATTTCTTAGGGGTGTTATAGAAAATGGTATCGGAGCACTAAGTTTATGGATACCTATGCTTGTCGGTTAATTGGGTCTAGTTGTGTTTTGTTTTGCACATTGTCACCCCACTGCCATCATCCCGGTACTTCCAGTGCTCGTAAGTTTTCCTTACCTCATTCCTTGTTTCCTTGTATCGTACTTTCGATTCTTTATTTGTGACTGTTTTTCCTCTCGTACTTATCATCGAATTGCAATTGCTAGCTCTTATCTTCAGTATGGATGCTGGGAGAGGCCGAGGTAGGGGTCGCGGCCGTGGTTGTGGATGCGGTAGGGGATGTGGGGCAACCAGTGAGGCGGCCACGTCACACAATTCTGGGGCTGGTAGTACTTATGGTCATCAGAGCCATAGCGCTACTCAGGAGGGTGCAACCGGTGGTGCGCCGATCTTGGTGTTGCAGCTATGATGAAACAAATGGTGAATCTTATAGCTGCGATAGCTCAGGCGGTTCAAAACCCAACTCCGGCCCATGCTACTCGGGGCGGAGCAGATCGTTGGCTTCAGGATGTCATCAAGATGCATCCTCCTCAGTTTTTGGGGGCTTCAGACCCGATTGGATGGGAGGGGTAGATCAAGGAGATATCCAAGGTCTTTGTTGCCACCAATTATCCCGAGGATCGCAAGGTCCCTATTGCCCAGTACTTTCTCACTGGGGATGCTACCGACTGGTGGGAGGTTGTTGAGCCAAAGGACCATGCTGCTTCATGGGTCAAGTTCAAAGACCTGATGGAGACCGAATATTGCCCGTGGCTAGTTAAACAGGCTCGAGACCATCCTTTCTATGATGCTCAGCCTCAGGATATTCCTGTTTCCCAGGCTATTGCTGATTACAACGGGGAGTTGGGCTTCGTGAAGGCCCAAGTTAGAGAGGAGAGCGATAAGATTTTCCACTTTTCCAGACGGATGAAACTGAAGATTCGTGACTACATGTCTGGGCTCGCCTGCACCACCTTGAAGGATTATCAGAGTAGAGATCTTGCATACGATATGTCTCTGACGGCCAGCGAGGCGGCTCGTGAGAGCAAGAAACAGAAGTCTGTCGGAAATTTTAAGGGCCACAACGGTGGATGTCAGTAGAAATCTTAATCTGCTAATTTTCCCGCCGGTGGTGGTCCAGCTCGATCTACTGAGGGTTTCCGCGGGGCTGCCAGTACTCCTTCCCATGATGTGAAGTGTTTTAACTGTGGCCGAATGGGCCACATCAGTCGAGCTTGTCCGAGTCCCTTGTTGAGGTGTAATCGGTGTGGCCAGCCGGGCCACAAGGCTGCTTTCTGTGCTGAGAGAGAGAACTCTTGGTGCCCAGGTTTCCTTCCCAGCACCTAAGGAATCGAGTGTGAACCAGGGGTCGTTTGCTTTGCAGCCTCCACCGAGTGCCAGTCGAGGAAGAGGTCGGGGTCAGACCGCTAGAGGGGGAGCTTCTAGTGTCGGTTCCACTCATCCATGAGTTTATGAGATGAGGAGGGCCGATGACCCAACTGTAATATCCGCAATTTTCGATTTTCAGTAAATTTCTTTTTTAGGTCGGAGTCCGTTTTGACGACTCGCTCATGACCGTTTCGTCATTCTGAGAATGATTAATTCTACACTTTTTGATATCCGAGTTCGTTTCGGTGTCGTTTTGTTGAGTTCCGTGCTTTTTAGCGTCTTTTCCGCGCTTGAGTTCGATTCTTGCGAATCTCGTTCGAAACTGCTGTTTCGAGTTTCTCGTAAGTCCGTTTAACTTTGTTAGGCGTGTTGTGAACTTCGGTTTGGTTATTCGATCACGTATCGTGATTTCCGGGCGCTTTGGGCCATTTTGTAATTTCTTGAAAGTTACGGGTATCCGTATCTGTAATTGTTGTCTCGACCCGTTTCTTGGTCGCGTATGATTAATTATTGTATTATGTTTTCATTTCGGGTCGTTGATGTCATCCGCGAACTTTTCGTCATGTTCGTTCCGTGCGTTTTCGGAAATCGGGTCGTCGAGCCCTGGCGGTTGCGGGACTGGCCGGACGGTTGCGGGACTGGCCGGACGGTTGCGGGCACCGGCCGGACAGGTGCGGCAGGAACCGGCGTAGCGCACGCTACGGCCGGAAGGCTGCGCGCGCTAACCGGCAGGTGTAGCGCACGCTACCGGCTGGCCTAACGCACGCTAGCGGGCCTGGACAGTGGAGTCCTGGGGGTTCTGGAATCGGTCAGGCTCGGCAGGTAGCGCACGCTACTGTCGACGGCCTGCGTGCAGACGGCCCGGAGTAGCGCCTTCTGGCCGGAAGGCTGCGCACGCTACTGGCCGAAAGCGATCTAGTCGAGAAGGCTCTTGGATCGCGGCACAGGCGATAGCGCACGCTAGCTCGGCGACTTAGCGCGCGCTAGTCCGCCAATATAAATGTGGTGGCGGTCACATTTCACTTCGTTTTTCACTTCCTTCCTTCTCCGTTCGCGGCTGGCGATTCATGGGTGACGAAGCCATGTTGTTTAACAACAAATCCATGAAGTTCTTGAGTTCATAACATCAATCAATCATCCGTTATCATCCTTTGATCCAAATGAATCAAGGTAATCTTCCTTAGAACCCTAATTTCGTGAATTTGGGGGTTTTGCATTTTCGTCCGATTCGTTCCATGTTGTTGATTAATTCATGATGGGTATGATTAATCTTGGTAGTATTCTTGTGTTTAACATCATTTAATCCATTGTTCTTCGTCGAATCGAAGTATATTTCTTTATTTCCTTCGAATTGACTTTTTGGGGGATTTGTCCTCGATCTCGTTTTTCATCCGTTTTCGATGGATCGATTATGGTTAAATGATGTTGTTAAACATATTCTATGGATTGTATATCCATATTTCAACTTGGAATTCCGTTTTCGTGATTTGACGGAACGAATCGTGTTCTTGGCCGTTTTGGGGGAAATCCTTGAACCTTCGTCATTTGTTCTTTGAATTCAGTGGCTTTGGGTCATACTTTGGAATTCATTTTCGTTGTTATTGTTTTCGTTCGTAGTTCATTGTTGTGGATTGTCGTTCGGTGGAGTCGGCGAGTTCGTAGTCGGTTCGTGCCAACCTCCTTCGGCCAATTCTCCGCGTTGTGGTTATTCGAGGCAAGTACCTTGTCCATACTATTCTTGTTTTGTGGATATAATAATTAGTGATCATCTTGGTGTGTCTGTTTATTTGTTTGAAATGAGTTTTCAAAAGATTCGGCTAGCCTCGTTAAAGGCTCACTTTCAAAAACGCGTGTGTTTTGTAAATTTCGTAGGTTGTAAGTGACTACGTGAATCCTTTAGATATATTTTGTGTTGATGTTGCGCTTGATAATGTGTGTGTACGTATATTGCTTCTTTCCGTTGCGTTATGGTTGACGTGTGTGTTGTTATTTATTCGTGTGGTCGTGGACTGACGGATGAATATTGTGAATTGGTGTATTGATTTGATAATTGTTATGACAATGACTGTGTACTTGATGTTTGTGACAATGTGGATACTTGTTGTGAGAGACGTCATATCCGGGAGCCTCTGAGGGCGGGGCGTGTACTCCGGCCTGGTGTACGCTGCAATGTGCGGCTCCATATGGGTGGTGAACGTCGGTGTTACATAATGCGTGTGTCAAGGGGCGGCTCTTGCGAGAGTGATCGCCGGCGCAGTAACATGTTCAAGGAGCGGCCGACATAGTGGAGTGAACGCCGGTGCACAGGTGCGCAGTGGAGGCGCCTGGCAGGCTTATTGGTTACGGATATTTGAGTGATAGCTAAGACCCCGTTACCGAATGATTATCGTATTTCAAAATTCTTTCAACTCTTTTCAAATGCTGGTCTCGATATAGACCGTGAGTTATGTTTTCTGAAAGTGTGTTTCAACTTATTTAAAAATGTTGGTATCAGGGTTAATTAACCAAGGACATTTGACGAGATCTCCGAGGGTTAATTAATTAGGGGTCTTGAGCAGTTTTTGGGCGAACGAAAGGCTGTGTCCTTGATTATACTGTGTTGACATTTTGTGCTTTGGGTCGAGGACCCCGTGTGATGTTGAGATGTTTGATCTCGTGTTGATAGTATTTGGATTGGGTCGAGAACCCCGTGGGAAATATTTGTGAAGACTCGCTTGTGTTGATTAAATGGTTTTCTTGCAAATTGCTTTCCGCCTATTGGTCGAGGACCCTGTTGATTTTGTAATGAGTGGGATTTGATAACCCTAAACTGTTTTCTATTAAAACTCTCGATGGCACTTTAAACGGTTTTATAAATTGTTTCCCCTTGATTTGTGATCTTTCGGTTTTGAAATGATTTACCCAAATTCATGCCTCGGGAAGTACTCTTCGTTACGTTTGAATCTTTGAGGATTTCCTGGTTATTGTTATTCGTGGAATGTGAATTGTATGGCTCGTATTTGCACTTTGTTCTTGCACTAGCAAAATAGTGGAGTTTTGCTAACCCCCGAGTATTCGGGGGGTGGATGTCTATTTTTGCATTCAGGTGTTGGAGCATAGCACAGGGTCGGCACGAAGGTTGATGAAAGATGAACGATACTAATCACACGAGGATCCGTTGATGTCGTATTGGTCTAGTTGTATTTTCTTTTCTGCTGCAGTATCTTTTTCCCGTTATATGGGAGTTCATTGTATTTTGACCCCTGCGTGGGCATGTAATGTTGTTTGAGTTGTATGTATTATTGAAAGACCAAATCGGTCTACTGAGTCATTTTAGCCTTAAAGGCGACGTTTAGATGTTTGATTCTAGTTATCATCCTGGTAGATCCTCGAGGAGAGGGTCTACGGCGTGTAATATCCCTGAGCGCATTGGGGGCGTTACAGAATGGTATCAGAGATTAGGTTGAGGAAACCTAGGCTGTCGGGTCAAGTCATGTTGTTTGAGTCTTGTTTCGTCGGATTTTATCTGACTAAGTCGTGTCGCGACGCGTCGTTTGAGTTTGTTGGTCGTGATTAGTATCTTGGGGCGATCATCATCTTCGTGCGACCTGTGGAAGTAAGTCTCCCTTCTTTGTGTTGTGCCTCGTGTGACACGAGCTAATTTTTATGATAATTTGTTAAGTGGTGGAGTCCTTATGTGGATTTTTATTTCACGATATGTATTTAGTCGACTCTCGTATTTGATTTATACGAGGAGTGTATTCGCTTGTGACGTCTTTTTATTGTTGTTTTTGTCCGTGGCTGATGATTTTCGAATCAATATGCACATTTTACAAGTTCTCTTGTGGAAGCTTTGTGCTTATACACGTACGACTTGTTCACTAGTCGGTGCGGGAGGGTCCTTAGAGACTTCGAATGGGGTCAGTGGTTTTGTTCTGAATCCTAGGCAGTCTTCGACTCCGGTATTTTATCGTTTATTTCCGTTTAAAGACATGTATTGTCTTTATTTTAAATATTTTGATGCGTGTACTAGGAGTTGTTTTAGTGAATGTCGATACGTGTGAGTTTTGGGCGTTCTGGCCTATTGGATTTTTGAAAACCTTGAGTATCTTGGAAAAATAAATTTCGAGACATACTTTTCAAATGAGTTATTTTCTTGTGGTACATCCTAGGTGCCACAATATATTTCCAAAAATTTTCTACTTCGAGTACCAAAATGCTTTGAGATATTTTCAATGTTTTAGAAACACTTTTATTTAGACCCGAGGGTCGAGTATTCTGAAAGTTTTCACTAATAGGAAGTGTCCTCATTTTTATCAAATGCGAAATGGTCCTCCAAAGTCTCGACAACGATGTTTCACGTTTGTACTTTTTGGAAAGTGATACTCAAGATCAACCGGTGTTCTTCTAAATTATTTTCAAAATGAGGTTTTCGTTTTTAAAACCTATCCATTCCCGTTTGAGGACTGGGTATGTATGTATGATGTTCGCGTTGTCATTTTGATGTTTGCTCCCGAGTATGATTGAATGGGCGGTGTGAGCGTTGAGTCATTTTCCACACGTTTGTTGTGTTGGCCCCCTGTGAGAGGTGGGATGTTGGTATTGAATATTGTCGCCTCGTGGTAATTTCTGCGTTGTCGCGCATGTGCGAACTGTTAGAGCTTGGTTTAGTATGGTCGTGTGCATCGGTCATCATTCCGTTATGTGTCAGTTGTTTAATGTCTTGTTACCTTGCCCCTGTTTTTGTGAATTTCGTGGACGAGGTCGGAGGTAACACCCGTAATATTTTGACTTCTGTATTTTCTCTTTCTCCAGTCCATCGATTCGCTCATGTTCGTTGGTACTCTATGAACTTGTTCTGTATTTCGGTTTCATCGTCCGAACGAGTTGTGATCTTGTTGTGGGTCGATCTGGTTATCGATGTGACTTTTTCGGGTTCAGTTCGATTCTTGTGAACCTTGTTCGGGAGTGACATCATTTGGTTCTACTAGTTCTTTTATTCGAAGTGGATCAGATTTTGAACTTCTGTATATTCTACTTTTTCGACTCATTTATGTTCGTTGACATCTCTGAGCTTGTCCTGCCCCTTGTTTTTTGTTTATCGAACGAGTGTGGTATCGTTTCGGAATAACTCGTTTGTCGTTGTGACTTTTCAATGGCTATTCCCTTTCCTGTGGATCTTATGGGAATGCATGTCTTGTAGTTCTCACCAGATCATCCTAGGAGTTGTTGTTTGAATTTTATTATCCTTCGTGTTTCGGACATGATTGTTCGATTTTTGTTGTCTCGATCGTTTGTTTGCTCGGTTTTTGTTCTCGTTTTGTGATTGTTGAGCGTTCAGGCTCCTTCGTAATTCCTTTAAGTTCGGGAAATTAGTCTCGTTTTCGATCTTCCAACCCTTGGGCGGTGGAATTCCGTATTTGTTCAGCGATTGGCTCGCGTTTTGATCAATGTACCGTTAGGTTGGTCGATCGTATTGATTTTCGTTCGTTGTGTTTTGCGATTGTTCGGATAATTGACTTGATTGTATTATCCATTTGATGACGCTTGTCATTTGTTGGTTTTATTATATCCCTAACGGCGACGTTGTGTAGGTCGTCGTGGAGCGTGTTTTCACGCCGTATATTCCTTTGCGTTGTTTGTAACATTTCGCCGTTGGGCGTTAGTTACGCATTCTTGTGTATCTCGTTGAGTTTTTCCTGGCAGAATCTTTCTTCTCCCTACTTGTTTTAAGTTTCGGGACGAAACTTCTTTTAAGGAGGGTAGAATGTAATATCCGCAATTTTCGATTTTCGGTAAATTTCTTTTTTCGGTCGGAGTCCGTTTTGACGACTCGCTCATGACCGTTTCGTCATTCTGAGAATGATTAATTCTGCACTTTTTGATATCCGAGTTTGTTTCGGTGTCGTTTTGTTGAGTTCCGTGCTTTTTAGCGACTTTTCCGCGCTTGAGTTCGATTCTTGCGAATCTCGTTCGAAACTGCTGTTTCGAGTTTCCCGTAAGTCCGTTTAACTTTGTTAGGCGTGTTGTGAACTTCGGTTTGGTTATTCGATCACGTATCGTGATTTCCGAGCGCTTTGGGCCATTTTGTAATTTCTTGAAAGTTACGGGTATCCGTATCTGTAATTGTTGTCTCGACCCGTTTCTTGGTCGCGTATGATTAATTATTGTATTATGTTTTCATTTCGGGTCGTTGATGTCGTCCGCGAACTTTTCGTCGTGTTCGCCGCGGCGTTTGGAAATCGGGTTGTCGAGCCATGGATCGCCGGACGGTTGTGGGATCGCCAGGACGGCTATGGCACCGCCGGACAGTGTGGCAGAACCGGCGAGCGCACGCCACGGCCGGAAGGCTGCGCGCGCTAACCGGCAGTGTAGCGCACGCTACCGGCCGCCTAACGACGCTAGCGGGCCTCGACAGCTGAGTCTCGGGGTTCTGAATCGGCCAGTCGGCAGCGCGACGCCATCGCTTGACGACGCCACAGACGCAGACGGCCGGGCAGTAGCGCACGCCACGGCCGGAAGGTCGCGACGCTACTGCCGAGCGCCTAGTCCGTAAGGCTCTTGGATCGCGGCACGGGCCGATAAGCGCACGCTAGCTCGGCGACTTAGCGCGCTAGTCCGCCCAAAGATAAATGTGGTTGAGCGATCACATTTCACTTCGCTTTTTCACTTCCTTCCTTCTCCGTCATGGTGGCGATTCATGGGTGACGAAGCCATGTTGTTTAACAACAAATCCATGAAGTTCTTGAGTTCATAACATCAATCAATCATCCGTTATCATCCTTTGATCCAGCGAATCAAGGTAATCTTCCTTAGAACCCTAATTTCGTGAATTTAGGGTTTTTTTGCATTTTCGTCCGATTCGTTCCATGTTGTTGATTAATTCATGATGGGTATGATTAATCTTGGTAGTATTCTTGTGTTTAACATCATTTAATCCATTGTTCTTCGTCGAATCGAAGTATATTTCTTGATTTCCTTCGAATTGACTTTTTGGGGGATTTGTCCTCGATCTCGTTTTTCATCCGTTTTCGATGGATCGATTATGGTTAAATGATGTTGTTAAACATATTCTATGGATTGTATATCCATATTTCAACTTGGAATTCCGTTTTCGTGATTTGACGGAACGAATCGTGTTCTTGGCCGTTTTGGGGGAAATCCTTGAACCTTCGTCATTTGTTCTTTGAATTCAGCGGATTTGGGTCATACTTTGGAATTCATTTTCGTTGTTATTGTTTTCGTTCGTAGTTCATTGTTGTGGATTGTCGTTCGGTGGAGTCGGCGAGTTCGTAGTCGGTTCGTGCCAACCTCCTTCGGCCGATTCTCCGCGTTGTGGTTATTCGAGGCAAGTACCTTGTCCATACTATTCTTGTTTTGTGGATATAATAATTAGTGATCATCTTGGTGTGTCTGTTTATTTGTTTGAAATGAGTTTTCAAAAGATTCGGCTAGCCTCGCTAAAGGCTCACTTTCAAAAACGCGTGTGTTTTGTAAATTTCGTAGGTTGTAAGTGACTACGTGAATCCTTTAGATATATTTTGTGTTGATGTTGCGCTTGATAATGCGTGTGTACGTATATTGCTTCTTTCCATTGCGTTATGGTTGACGTGTGTGTTGTTATTTATTCGTGTGGTCGTGGACTGACGGATGAATATTGTGAATTGGTGTATTGATTTGATAATTGTTATGACAATGACTGTGTACTTGATGTTTGTGACAATGTGGATACTTGTTGTGAGAGACGTCATATCCGGGAGCCTCTGAGGGCGGGGCGTGTACTCCGGCCTGGTGTACGCTGCAATGTGCGGCTCCATATGGGTGGTGAACGCCGGTGTTACATAATGCGTGTGTCAAGGGGCGGCTCTTGCGAGAGTGATCGCCGGCGCAGTAACATGTTCAAGGAGCGGCCGACACAGTAGAGTGAACGCCGGTGCATAGGTGTGCAGTGGAGGCGCCTGGCAGGCTTATTGGTTACGGATATTTGAGTGATAGCTAAGACCCCGTTACCGAATGATTATCGTATTTCAAAATTCTTTCAACTCTTTTCAAATGCTGGTCTCGATATAGACCGTGAGTTATGTTTTCTGAAAGTGTGTTTCAACTTATTTAAAAATGTTGGTATCAGGGTTAATTAACCAAGGACATATGACGAGATCTCCGAGGGTTAATTAATCAGGGGTCTTGAGCAGTTTTTGGGCGAACGAAAGGCTGTGTCCTTGATTATACTGTGTTGACATTTTGTGCTTTAAGTCGAGGACCCCGTGTGATGTTGAGATGTTTGATCTCGTGTTGATAGTATTTGGATTGGGTCGAGAACCCCGTGGGAAATATTTGTGAAGACTCGCTTGTGTTGATTGAATGGTTTTCTTGCAAATTGCTTTCCGCCTATTGGTCGAGGACCTTGTTGATTTTGAAATGAGTAGGATTTGATAACCCTAAACTGTTTTCTATTAAAACTCTCGATGGCACTTTAAACGGTTTTATAAATTGTTTCCCCTTGATTTTTGATCTTTCGGTTTTGTAATGATTTACCCAAATTCATGCCTCAGGAAGTACTCTTCGTTACGTTTGAATCTTTGAGGATTTCCTGGTTATTGTTATTCGTGGAATGTGAATTGTATGGCTCGTATTTGCACTTTGTTCTTGCACTATCAAAACAGTGGAGTTTTGCTAACCCCCGAGTATTCGGGGGGTGGATGTCTATTTTTGCATTCAGGTGTTGGAGCATAGCACAGGGTCAGCACGAAGGTTGATGAAAGATGAACGATACTAATCACACGAGGATCCGTTGATGTCGCATTGGTCTAGTTGTATTTTCTTTTCCACTGCAGTATCTTTTTCCCGTTGTATGGGAGTTCATTGTATTTTGACCCCTGCGTGGGAATGTAATGTTGTTTGAGTTGTATGTATTATTGAAAGACCAAATCGGTCTACTGAGTCATTTTAGCCTTAAAGGCGACGTTTAGATGTTTGATTCTAGTTATCAGCCTGGTAGATCCTCGAGGAGAGGGTCTACGGCGTGTAATATCCCTGAGCGGATTGGGGGCGTTACACCAACAGCCACCGTGACCACAGGTACCTTTCATATCCAGTCGCATCCTGTCAGTGTGCTTTTTGATTCGGGTGCCACGCACTCATTCATATCTCTGGAGTGTGTGCACCGTTTGAGTCTCAACTGTCTATCGCCTTGTGAGCCTTTCATCGTTAAACTTCCTAGTGGTGATAGGATCATTGGTGATCGAGAGGTCCGAGACTGTTCTGTGTTTATTTGTGAGAGGGCTTGGATCTCTAATCTTATTGTTGTGAATATTGAGTTGGTCATCGATTCCAGTCGTTAGTGAGTTTCCTGATGTCTTTCCTGATGAGCTACCGGGGTTGCCACCGGACCGTGAGGTAGAGTTTGCTACCGAGTTGGAGCCAGGTGCGGCTCCGATTTCAAAGGCGCCGTATCGCATGGCACCTTCAGAGATGGCCGAGTTTAAGAAGCAGTTGAGTGGGCTTCTTGAGTCAGGGTATATTCGACCGAGCACTTCACCTTGGGGTGCACCGGTTCTGTTTGTGCGGAAGAAGGATGGTTCACTGCATTTATGTATCGACTACCGCGAGCTAAACAAGGTGACCATCAAGAACAAGTATCCCTTGCCGATGATTGATGACTTGTTTGATCAGTTGCAGGGAGCTGCGATATTCTTGAAGATCGACTTGAGATCGGGGTACTACCAGCTTCGGGTGAAGGAGTCTGATGTTCCGAAAACATCTTTTCGGACGAGATACGGACATTATGAGTTTGTAGTTATGCCCTCCGGGTTAACTAACGCGCCGGCAGTGTTCATGCAGTTGATGAACAAGGTCTTTATCAAGTATTTGGATAAGTGTGTTGTCATTTTCATTGATGATATTCTTATTTATTCGAGGAATGAAGAGCAGCATGCGCATCATCTACGTGTGGTGTTACACATTTTGAGGACCGAGCGACTCTATGCGAAGTTCTCAAAATGTTAGTTCTGGATGAAGGAAGTGATGTTTCTGGGTCACGTGATTTCAGCCGAGGGGGTTCGTGTGTATCCGTAGAAGATTGAGATATTGCTGGATTGGGCGCCGCCTAAGAATGTGAAGGAGGTCCATAGTTTCTTGGGTTTGGCTGGCTACTACCGTAGGTTCGTCGAGGGGTTCTCAAAACTAGATCGGCCACTTACAAAATTGCTCCAGAAATCCGAGAAGTTCGTCTAGAATGACTAGAGGCAGACGAGTTTTGAGGAGCTGAAGAGGCGTTGAACTTCAGCCCCGATTCTAGCGTTGCCGTGCGGCAACGATGGTTTTTCCGTCTATAGTGATGCTTTGGGTCAAGTTCTTGGGTGTGTGTTGATGCAGCACGACAAGACTATTGCATATGCGTCCAGGCAGTTGAGGCCGTATGAGCTCAACTACCCTACTCACGATTTGGAGTTAGCGGCAATTGTTTTTGCGCTCAAGATTTGGCGTCACTGTCTTTTTGGCTCTGCATGTCAGATTTTTACCGATCATAAAAGTCTGAAACACATATTTACTCAGCGGGAGTTGAATATTAGGCAGAGGAGGTGGTTGGAGTTGATTAAGGATTATGACCTCAAAATCCTTTATCGTCCGGGCAAGGCGAATGTCGTGGCAGACGCCTTGAGTTGGAAACGGGTTGCATTGCGGACGCTTGAGATACTTATATCTCAATCTGAGCTTCAGCGGGTTTTGATCGGGTTAAGTGTTGAGGTTTTGTCGTCGGAAGCTGTTGGGCAGCTTTGCTCTTTTGATATTTCGTCGTCCCTGATCTATGAAATTAAACTGAAGTAGTTGGAGGACCCGATGATTACTTAAATCCGAGAGAATGTTCTTAAAAGAAAGTTTCATGGGTTTGTGATTCACGAGGATGGTGTGTTGAGATTCCAAAGTTGGCTTTGTGTACCGAACGACTTGGAATTGAGGCAGAGTATTTTGCGTGAGGCCGATGCTACACCTTACTCAGTTCATCCTGCTTCGAGTAAGATGTACAAAGTCCTAAGGAGGAAATTTTGGTGGAACGACATGAAGGACAAGGTCGCATGGTTTGTAGCGAGATGTTTGACTCGCCAGCAGGTCAAAATCAAGCATCAGCTACCAGCCGGGTTATTGCAGCCGCTTCCCATTCTGGAATGGAAATGGGAAGATATTTCGATGGACTTCATCACGAGCTTTCCGAGATCGAAGTCTGGTATTAATATGGTATGGGTGATTGTAGATCATTTGACCAAGTCAACACATTTTCTGGGCATCAAGGATACTTGGGGTCCGGAGAGGTAGGCTCGTGTGTTTATTGCGCAGATTGTGAGGCTTCACGGTACTCAAAAGTCTATTATTTCGGATCGGGATGGCTATTTTGTATCGCACTTTTGGCAGGCGGTGCATAAGGCGTTGGGTACTCCTTTGCGTCTGAGTACTTCTTTTCACCCTCAATCGGATGGGCAGTCGGAGCGCATTATCCAGACTTTTGAGGATATGTTGCGTGTTTGTGCTCTCGATTGGAGCAGTGACTGGAGGAGCATTTTCCATTGATCGAGTTCACGTACAACAATAGTTGGCACTCGTCGATCAAGATGGCACCGTTTGAGGCGCTTTATGGGCGGCATTTTCGATCGCCGATTTTCTAGAACGAGGCATCCGATTTGATTGGGACTGAACCGGATGTCGCCTTGGAGACAAGGCGGAAGGTGGAATTAATTCGGGAAAAGATGTTGAGTGCTCAGAGTCGACAGAAATCATATGCCGATGTTCGTCGTCGACCTTTGGAATTCGAGGTGGGAGACCACGTTTTGCTAAAGGTGTCGCCGACGAAGGGAGTTTTCTACTTCGGGAAGAATGGAAAGTTGAGCCTGAGGTTTATTGGGCCTTTTGATATTCGCGAGAGAGTCGGCGAGTTGTCATACCGTTTGGCGTTGCCTCTAGCTTTGAGCCACGTTCATAGCGTCTACTATGTTTCCCAACTGAGGAAATATGTTCCGGATCCTAGTCACGTCATCGACTATGGTGAGATTGATATCGCCGAGGATATTACCTTCGAGGAGCGTCCCTTGAAGATTTTGGAACACCGTGAGAAGAGACTACGGCATAAGACCATTCCTTTGGTCAAGGTGCAGTGGTCTAGGCATGGTGTCGAGGAGGCAACTTGGGAGACAGAGGATAGCATGCATGCTAGGTACCCCGAGTTGTTTGTTTCTTAAGTTTCAGGACGAAACTTGCTTTTAGAAGGGGAGAATGTAATATCCGCATTTCTCTTTCTAGTATTTTTTTCATTTTTGGTGTATTTCTCATTTTTGGCGACTCGTGTGGAACCGTATTGGTATTTTGAAAATATTTAATTCTGGACTTTTTGTCATCCGAGCTTGTTTCGAACTTATTTTACTCAATTCCGCGTATATGGGCTTTTCCGTCTCTATTTGGTTCGATTCTCGTAATCTTTGTTCGGAACTGCCGTTTCGGGGTTGCCGTAAATCCGTCTTATGTTATTATATGTGTTGTGAGCTTCCGTTTGATGCTTCGATCATGTTTCGTGCATTTTGGGTGTTTGAGCCGTTTTGCACTCGGCTGCCTAGCGCACGCTATTGATGTTATTTAGCGCACTCTACTATCCTTTGGTAGCGCACGCTACGCTTGTTTTGTAGCGCGCGCTAGCGACTCGGGCACAGCAGTGGCAGTAGGTGGTTTCTGCTCTTTGCTCTCTAGACGAGCAGCTTAGCGCACGCTAAGATTTTATTCTAACGCACGCTATCGTTTAGGCTTAGCACGCGCTAATCCGGCTATCCAGTGCTGGGCGGAATGTTTTTGGACTCGGCTGCTATTCAGGTAGCGCACGCTATGGCCCGATAGCGCGCGCTATCGAGGGGCCGTTAGCGCACGCTACTTCCTGGTAGCGCACGCTAACGGACCAGAACCGTAGGTTCTGGACTATCTTTGACTGGGTAGCGCACGCTAACAATTAGCCGTTAGCGCGCGCTAACGACTCTCTGGTTATATATACCAGAGAGTTGACCCAGATTCTCACTTTTTCTCATTTCTTCTCCTCCCCCGCGGCCAAGCGATTCTTAGGCGATTTCTGGGCAATTTCTTCTTTCAACCATTTCAGATATCATTTACCTTGGGTTCTTGGTGTAGATTAACAACATCTACTTGTGTTCATCATCCTAAATCCAAGGTAATCTCCTAGAACCCTATTTTTGGGAAATTTGGGGGTTTTGGGGTTTTTGTCCGATTCGTTCCGTATTGTTGATTAATCCATGATGGGTATGGTTAATCTTAGTAGTATTCATGTGTTTCCTACGAAATTATTGTGAATTTTGGTGTGTTCTTGAAATCGAGAGGGTTTGGGGTTGTTGTCTGCCCTCGTTGATTTTGTCATATGAAATTACATGAATCGTAGGTGGGTTTATGGGTGTTTTCCGTTACCGTTGTTTTGTCGAGTTGTTGTAATCGTGTTTGAGGAATCGTCTAGGTTCGGTGTTTGGTTTCTCACAACCGCGGTCGTAATCTTTTCCGTTTCTCGTCGTCGTTTAATCGAGGCAAGTACTCTTATGAACTTACACTCTTAACATGGTAGTATTGCATGAGTAACGTGTGTGTGTATGCTCACTACGGGTTAGATCCGCCGGGGTCTCGGTCTGGGTCTACAGAGGCGTGGATCCGAGAGCTTGGCTTTTAACCACTACGGGTTAGATCCGATGGGGTCTCGGTAGAGGTCCACAGAGGCGTGGGTCCGCGGTTAATTGTGGTGCATTTTCCAAATATATTTTGGGTTATGGCATTTCCGGAAATGTGTGTTTCAAACTGATGTTTAATCATTTGCATGCTTTGACTATATGTGTAAGGTGTAAGTTGTTCATTTGGTTACTTGTACTAGCGTAATTGCTAACCCCTTTGGGGGACCCTTTTTGGGGAAATTTGTTTTATGAATTTCAGGTTATGTTCAGCCGGACGAACGGGCATTGGGACAGTACGAGGATGCTGGCCAGGGTTGTTGACATGTGCAAACGAGTTTTTTTATTTTCCATTTTCCATTTCGATATGGTTGTTTTCCAACTTGTGAACTAATAGATGTACTCGAGTACTTAGGGGCTTTTGATTTTGCAAAGTGTATTGAGTTGTCTATTATGTTTTCGTTGGATTATTGTGTTGCTTCATTGACCAGTCGAACCGGGTGGATTATTATTGTTTTGCATCTCTGTGATGTGGTGTTATTACGTCGACTCCGTGAGTCGATGAGTGAAGTTGATTACCTAGCCTGGTGGGTCCTATGTAGGGGTCCACGGTGCTGTTACATTCCCGGGATTTCTTGGGGGTGTTACACCATCATGGTTTGACTGTCACATATGTTTTCTCCGACATAGGCACCCTTACAGAAAAAACAAACTTGATTTTTACAAAGGTCATGAAGAAAGCTCATTTTTTCCGGAACGTCGAGGGCTAGCAGAAATGAAAATTATTGTTGATCGTTTTCTTGATGTGACCTTCGATGTGAATTATGAAGGTATTGAAGGGTTTGGAGAAAAGCATAATTGGACAAAGAGGATCATATTTTGGGAGCTCCCTTACTGGTTGATTCGTCATAATTTAGACGTCATGCACTGTGAAAAGACTTTCTTTGATAATATACTTAACACAGTCATGGGCATTCCCCAAAAAACTAAGGACAACCTGAAGGCGAGACGCGACTTGCCATTGTACACAACAAGAGATGGGTTGTTTGTACCCGAGGGAACAAATAAAAAGCCGAAAGCAACATGTACGCTCACCTCATAACAGAAACACGCAATATGCGAGTGGCTTAAAGAGCTAAAATTTCCAGACGAGCATATTTTGAATATATCAAATTGTGTGAATCTCGATACTAATAGAATAAATGGTATGAAAAGCCATGACTGCCATGTTTTTATGCAACGATTGCTACCTATTGCCTTGAAAGATTTTTTACCGAAGCCGATTTGGGAAGCATTAACGGAGGTGAGCAACTGTTTCAGAGCATTGTGCACGAGTGAGATTAAAGTGTCTGACATGAGAAACTTAGTCAAGACTGTCATAGTGACTATATGCAAGTTGGAACAGATATTCCCTCCGGCATTCTTAAACTCAATGGAACATATACTCGTTCATCTGCTGTATGAGGCCATTGTCGGGGGACCGGTCTACTATCGATAGATGTACCCATTCGAGAAGTACTTTTCTTTTCTTTCTGTTAATATATGCATTATGTTGTGTATGTATTTATAAATTAAGCATTTCGTACAATACAGGATGATGTTTATTCTAAACGGCATGGTGAGCAATAAAGCGAAGGTTGAGGGATCCATATGTGAGGCCTATTTATTGACTGAGATCACAAATTTTTGTTCCTTCTATTTCGACAAAGAAATCAACACAACGACGACACGACTAAAGAGGAACGAGGTTCTATTTGTCCCTCAATTTGAAGGACAACTGTCGATCTTTACACCAAAAGGTCGAGTAATGGGAAAAAGTAATGGACGATGCATGGCTGAAGTTGAGTGGAATATGGCAATCCTATACATTCTTACGAACTGTGAAGAAGCAGAACCATATCTATGGTATGATCCCTCGCTGGCCACTGAGCTATGTTTTTTACTTCCCTTGTCTTTTAATATGTATTGGCATCATATGTGTGACGCCTTTATGCATTCACATTTTTTTAATTAACAATGGCGTCACATAGGGGACGCCAATTTCTTAGTTTTCTTAAATTATCGACAGATTCTTTTCCATTTTCCTCATTCCTCTTTCCTCTTCCTCCTTCCTGTTCAGCCGCGACTTAACCCTAATTCCCAAATCTAAAACACTCTTCAATCTCATCCAAATTATTAATTATAGATTTATTCCCCACCATATCAAGGACATATTGAACCAAATCAAAAGGTATTTATCTTATTTTTTACTATATTTATTTTATGTATTTTTTGCATAATTCGTTTTTGGGACATACTGTATGTATGCCGTATGCCATATGTATACAGTATGCCGGTCTTAATGTACTGTATGTATGTCGTATGTATGTATGCAGTATGCTCCTCAGACTGTATGTATGCCGTATGATTTTTTCTGTGCTAGGGACATACTGTATGTATGTCGTATGTATGCAGTATGTTTATAGCATATATACACTAAGTATTGTTTAAAAGTTGGTTTTGCAGTATGTATGCGTTTAATCAAAATTGGTTTGCTCAATAGGTTATTGTTTACTGAATATTGATTTCTGATTAGTATCTATTGATTTCTACCTCTGAAGTTTATTGTTTCCTATTGAGTTTGTTAGTTCGTTTAATGAAAAGGTTTCATGGAGTGATTTTGGTGTTCATGGACTGATTTTGGTGTTCAATTTTATTGTACTTTGTATTTCAGATGTCGAGACGTAGTACCGACCAGCATGCTGATGTTCCTTCTCATATCAGGGCACCTCGCCGGATGAGTATTATTTCGAGCCCCTCGTCCTCTCCTAGTATACCCGAGTATTTGTCGTCACATAGAAGTGCGTCTGTTAGAAGCCCAAAGATAGAATATCTGACCCGAGACATACCCTTCGGGCAGCAGCTACAATAACAGCATTTGCGTACCGACTCAGGACTCCAGCATTTGCGTCCGTTTAGTGATGCCGAATTTACACGGTACATGAAGTATGGTTCGTTGTTATATCATGGGAGCCAGCATATTCCATTTATTAGTGGCGGCAGGCCTTCTGATGGGCATATTGACAGTCCAGAGGCGTCATAGCAGGACACACTGATTGGCCATGGACCATATGAGGGGATGTCGAGGACCGTGTCACACGATCAGCCACCATTGCAGCCACCTACTACTGATCCCCATCAGGTGGTCCATTAGTGCATCACATTTCTATTCCAGAGGAGCCGATGGAGTTTGAGTACGACGAGGATCAAGAGGTTTTAGTACAACCACCAGGGAGAGGTCCGACTGAGATCTCTAAGGCAAAAGAGAAGTATGATGATCGAAAACTAATTCGTCCTTTGACAAAAATAGTTGGGTTTAGTTCGAAGAAGGCCGAAAGCGATATAATCGGCTTACTTAAGAGGTACTACTCTGGTGAAGAGCATTGGGGCCAGGTCTCTCGATGAACGAGGAACGAGTTGTGGCGGGAATTTGGGGTATATTATTACAGTTGCTATTTAATAACAATTTATGGTAAAACTGATGCTAAAACTGCATTCATTTTACTCAAATTGTTATGTTCTATTGCTGTGCCAAAAACATTTGATTGTTTTTCGATTTTCTGACAGTTGTTGGTATATTTGTCCATATGCATTATAGGTGGAAGAATCGGATGAGGAGAAAATTGCATGGTATTGGGACAGATATAGCCACGGATGGTTTATTGATATCCTTACGCACGCTAAAAATAAAGCATATCAAAAACTAGTCGGTCAGCGGGAGAAGTGGTTGAAGGAAAAAGAGTTCAAGATCTTGTGGAAGCGTTGGGAGATCGAAGAGAAGAAGAAGGAGGCCTTTCAGAAATCTAAAAACATGGGCACTCTTTACGATGAGAGTACCGGTGTGATTGTGCAAACGGCACCGGGTACATATACTGGAGGTAGTATGAGCATGTACGATCATGCTCATTCCATGGTACGTCTAAATTCTGTCAACATTTTATTATATAATATATGTTGTCTTCAATTATATGTCATCATCAATATTGTTAATGTTTTATGTTAACGCATAGGCGAGTGATGCTGCGTCTGAGATGTACCAAGACCAGCATGCGAGAGGGAGAGGCCGGTAGAGGAACCAATTTTTAATCATTTGGCCTTCATGAAGACTGATTCTTTTTTTTTTAATTCCTATTTTCTTTTATTTCATGTTATCTTTTTTTCTTTTCATTCATTCTCTTTTTTTATTTGCTTTTTTCTCTACTTTTTCCCTCTTTTTTCCTTTTATGTTATTTATGTAACGATTATTGACGGTTTCAAAGTTTGATTCATGTTAGCCGACCCCAAATCATTTTGGGACTAAGGCTTAGATGTTGTTGGCCTTCATGAAGACTCACATCACCAATACGAAAGAAATGGAAAAAAAATCAAAAGAAAGAAAAAAGAAAATTGGTGAGGGCAGCAGTGAGGCTCAACTAGAGGAGGGAGAAGCTGAGTCGGGAATCTTTACTCCCAAATGGATAGATGCCCGAAATGCAGAACGATATGTAAGTTTAGCTTTATATTTGTTCACTTTCTTGTATTACGAATACATCCCTAATTTGTAAACTGTGTAGCTTGTTCACTTTTTGTGTAAATATTACTTGAAACAGGACCAATACAATAAGCTTGTTCAGGCATTTCATTCCCCAACCCCCCCTCCGGAAGATGAATTTTGCCCAAACTTGTTGGCTCGGGCGGCTGGCGGAGTTTGACAAGGTGGAAGGGTGAGGATAGGAATGTAAACGAGCTGAACAGTACCGAACCTTCACATGGTTCGGCTCAGCTCGAACTTATTCGAACATTAGGTTCGATCGAACCTCAGAATTTGAGGTTTGATTCAGCTTGAAGGCTAATTTTTTTTATAGTTCGATTCAATTGCGCTCGAATTTTCGAACCGTTCGAATATAGTTCGATTCGGCTCGAGTTAAAGTCTAGTATAACTCCATAAGTCTAGTATAGTTCGAATATGGTTCGGTCCAATTCTCCGAAGCCAAATAGTTCGGCCTGGGATGTGAGGGGTTTATGTCTTGGGACAGAGCCCCTCGAATCGAGCCGAACCGTTCGGTTCGATTCACCGAATCCTATTTTATAGGGTTCGGCTCTACATCTAGTGCCCCAAATCGAGTCACGAACCGAGCTTTTTCGAGCCGAATCCTTCAAACCGAATCGAACTTTTAGGTTTGCTCACAGCCCTAGGTGTTGAGTTTTCCATGCATCGAATACATAAAACAAGAGTAGAACGCAGCGGAAGAAATAATGAGAAAATCCAATTTAGGATCTCATGCAGTAATTTAATCATTTGATTAGAGGGTTAATCGAATTACCTTAATCCGACGAACAAATCTAGATCCGGACTAGAAGCATATGAATATCTCCCTCCTCTCTGGGTGATCCACACACGAACAATTCCACAAGACGGATTGCTAGATTCTTACGAATAATATTGATAAATAGTACAACACAAATTCCTTACTATAAGGATTGTACTATCAATCAAGATCAACTAAAGGAAGAAGATCAGATAACCGACGTCGTTCTCCTACTATAAGAGGAAGAGGCCGGTTTTTCCTTTCTTCTTGGATGGGGGGGGGGTTTGTGTCTTGGTTTCTTGTGACAATTCCTTGTCCAAGACCTTATATTTATACTAAGTAAACTCTAGAGTCAAGACTCTAGTATTTGCTTAGTTACCCCCAACTTGTTAGATAATACAATATATGTAATATCCAATATTATATATATTACTTATTATTTAATCTTCTCATAAATATAATATCCAATATTATATTTATTATTCCCAGTTGATATTTATTCCTGCTTGTCTATAATTGTCGTTCGTGCGACCCAAAGGCTTATATTATGTTGGCAATTATTTTATATCTTATTAAATAATAAATCATAAGCGGCCTCTAGCAAGACATTATGATTACCCAAATAATATAAGTTAATAGTCCATTAAACCTTTTAACGTGTCAAATCCCTTTGTCACGCGATATCATATTTGAACTAAGTCATGGAGATTGTCATACTTATTATGTTCAAATGCTTTCTCGATCTTAAGTAGACTGATTGAATCTAATGACTCTTCATTTGAGCATAGCTATGCATTTCCTTCAGTCCTACTTATCGAGGGGCCCAACAGATATCTCTTTCACTAAAGAGAGGGACAAATCCCCATCTTGATTATTCATTGCCCTCTACATGACTATCACTACTCCTGATCGCTAACCTTTATGATCACCATGTTTCAGATGACGTTGGATTACGTCAAGGCATAGCAGTTATCATGTTGGACTCTATGATAATCTCAGGTTCAAGGATTTATTGACATACTGTTATATTGAGATTCACTTATGACATTTCCATGCAGTAATCTCAATGCGGGTTTGTCCAGTATTAGTTCTCCAACCAATACCCATAAGATTGATTCGTACCATACGCATAATCATCCGATAATTATCAATCAAACTTATACTAGCATATTAATCATTTGAGTCTCTACTCAACGCGATTGCACCAGGGACATTTGAATAATCTTATTATTCATGAATAACTGTTATTCGATTATTATAATATTAAAATATGCACACATTATAATAATCAATGAGAAATAAATGATATCAAATAACTTTATTTAAATGTGACAATTACAAATCTAGGCAAATCGAATGTCCTAGGGCACTATTCCCAACAATCTCCCACTTACACTAGGACCTTTCATGACTTTTAGTCCTATCGCTCTAGCATGCTCAACATGCTTTCCTTGTGAGAGAGGCTTGGTAAGTGGATCTGCAATATTCTCTTCTGTTGCTACTTTGCATATTGTAATATCTCCTCGTCTGACGATTTCTCTGACTAGGTGATATTTTCTGAGTATATGTTTGGAATTATGATGGGACCTAGGCTCTTTAGCTTGTGAAATAGCACCATTATTGTCACAATAAAGGCTTATGGGACCCTGGATGGTCGGCACCACTCCTAGTTTGGTAACGAACTTCTTGATCCATACGCTTCCTTAGCTGCGCCCGATGCTGCCAGGTACTCAGCTTCTGTAACAGAATCAGCAACCGTGCTTTGCTTGGAACTCTTCCAACTCACAGCACCTCCATTCAATACAAACACATAACCAGTTTGCGATTTAAAATCGTCTCTGTCGGTTTCGAAACTTGCATCGGCGTAACCATTTATAGCCAGCTCAATTCCCACCCCTCCATAAACTAGGAAATCATCCTTAGTTCTTCTCAAGTACTTTAGGATTGTTTTCACTGCTATCCTATGACTTTCAACTGGATTCGATTGATATCGACTTGTCATGCTAAGGGCAAACGATACATCTGGTCGAGTACAAATCATGTCATACATGATCGATCCAATGGCTGAAGCATATGGTATCTTGCTCATGCGGGCTCGCTCATCAGGAGTCGAAGGACTCTGAGTCTCACTCAGATGAATGCCATGTGACATTGGCAAGAGTCCTCTCTTGGAGTCTTGCATATTGAACCTCTTCAATATTTTATTAATGTAGGTACATTGACTCAGACCAATCAATCTCTTTGATCTATCTCTATATATCTTTATCCCAAGAATGTAAGTAGCTTATCCTAAGTCTTTCATTGAGAAGCAACTTCCCAATCAAGTCTTGATCGTCTCCAAGGTGGGAATGTCATTTCCAATGAGTAATATGTCATCTACATATAAGACTAAGAAAACAACTATGCTCCCACTAACCTTCTTGTTCACACATGGTTCATCTTCATTTTGAATGAACCCAAACTCTTTGACAGTTTCATCAAAACGAAGATTCCAGCTCCGAGAAGCCTGCTCCAACCCATAAATGGATCTTTGAAGCTTGCAAAACTTTTTAGAATTTTCTGGATGAACAAAATATTTAGGTTATGTCATGTATATATCCTCGAGTAAGTTTCCATTAAGGATTGCTATTCTGACATCCATTTGCGATATTTCATAATCATAGTATGCGGCAATGGCAAATAAAATTCTAATTGATTTAAGCATGACTACTGGCGAAAAAGTCTCATCATAGTCAACACCATGAATCTGTCTATAACCTTTTGCCACTAGTCTAGATTTATAGGCTTGCAGATTATCATCCATGTATTTCTTCTTTTTATAGACCCATTTGCACCCAATGGTTTTAACACACTCAGGTGGATCTATCAAGTTCCAAACTTGATTGTCATACATGGACTGCATCTCTGACTTCATGGCTTCTAGCCATTCCTCGGACTCTGGACCTGAAGCAGCTTCTGTATAGCTACTAGGCTCATCATCTATAAGAGATGCGTCATCATCCTCTGTTACGATATAACCATATCTCTCAGGTTCATGTCGCATCCTATCAGATCTGCGAGGGACTTGTGTACTTTGAACAGGCTTTTCAATTGATTGTTGAGCAGGGCCGATCCAATAGTTTTGGATGCCCTGGGCGAAGGGCGAAAAATATACCCTTTAATTTAAGAAACTAATAACATAATTTTTTGAAGGGGTTTGGAACCTAGTCAAGTTAGGCGGCTCATCCCCACGCCGATTATTATTAAAAAGAAAAGTTACAATGGGGGACATAACAAAACCCCAAAAAACAAAACAAACATAATATCACCTAAAACGATGTCTTTTTGCATTTCGTGAAGCAAAATCTTCAACTAATCTCTCATAGTCAACATTCGCTAAAAACTTACTTTCGATGCTCAAAATTGCTAACCCGTTAAGCCTCTCTTGACTCATGGTAGTCCGCAAATATGACTTCAATAGCTTTAATTTTGAAAACCTTCATTCGGCAGATGCTACCGTGACTGGTATGGTTAACAAAATCTTGTAGGCAAGCAACACATGTGGGAACATATCCACCTTCCTTACAAACTCCATAACTTGAATAGACGTCCAAGGTTTTTCTTCCTTGTATGCTTCAGATGGTATCATGCCCTGCAAAATTTGTAACTCCGTAAAGAGATACTTCCCATCAATGTCAACATCGTCACCATATGTCAAAGCAACCTCAAGATTCAAACAACATTTCTTTAATTCATCATCTTTTAATTTGACCAACTGTGACGCATTAAACAAGAACCCAAATATAGACTCAAAATGTTTCATATGTTCAAATCTACTTCTTAACTGAGAAAGTGCCATATCCACTAAAACTAGAAAGTAATCAGTCCTGAATGATTCTTGTGCAGATTGTTGTTCTCTTTCACTATTTGGGATCTCGTCAAAATGTTTTTTTCTACAAGCATAACGTTTTAGAGGAAATTCGGGTTCAACTCCAATGTTTTCTGCAATTTCTTTAGCCTCAATAATAGCTGAGTTAAATCCATTGTCCCTATATTTTTCAAAATAAACAACCAATCCTTCCAAGTTTTTTACCGCAACATCTAGAAGCATATCTTTTGATTGTAATTTTTTACTAACCAAGTTGATTCGATATAAAATTTCATGCCAAATGACCAAACTTAAAACAAATTCAAAACTTGAAAGTTCATGATTTATCAAAGATTCAGCTTCTCTACACACTTTTCCGTCTTCACATACGTTGGCTAATTTTATTAAGGCATCTTTTATTTGGCCAAGTTGAGATTTTATTGCTCTGACACTTTCAACATGACTTTCCCAACGAGTAGCACATAAAGACTTTAAAGTAAAGTCATCAATATATTCAAGTAAAACGCTCCACCATTTTGTAGAATTAGAGAATACAGTATAAATCGTTTGACATGTACCAAAAAAAGTTTTTGCTTTGTGACAAGAGTTTGCCATATCGCACAAAACTAAATTAAGACAGTGGCATCCACATGGCATGTAAAAAGCTCTAGGATTTATATCAAGTAATCTTCTTTGAACACCTTGATGCTTTCCTTTCATATTAGCCCCATTATCATAACCATGTCCCCGTACGCAATCAATATATAAATCAAGAGATTTGAAAACATTTTGTAGCACATCAAAGAGACCTTTACCGGATGTATCTTCTACAACTAAAAACTCTAAAAAAAACTCTTCTACTTTAATAGGAACACTCAAGACATCAACACATCTTACAATCAAAGTCATTTGTTCTTTATGACTTGCATCAGGAGTATAATCAAGAATGACAGAAAAATATTTTGCCTCTTTAATTTTTGAAATAATTGCACATTTTACATTGGATGCCAACATTTCAATCAACTCATTTTGAATTTTATGACTAAGATAATGATGATGAGTTTCTTTTTCTTTAATCATATGAAAATGGTGTTGCATGACGGGATCAAACTCAGCAATCATTTGAAGAACACCTAAAAAGTTACCATTTGACTTTTCATAAAGCTTTTCATTTGTTCCATGAAAAGCCAAATTATATTGTGCCAAACATTTCACAACAGCAATTATGCATTTCAGAACTTGTTTCCAATGAACAATGTCTTTCTTGATTAACTCTTGCAAGTCCTTATCAATCGGTTCTTGTATATCCTCATTTTCAACTCAGACCATGCTCTCAAGTTAATCCAATATTCAGAACTATTTTCATGTAATGATAATGCATAACTAAGATGTTTCCAATCATTAAGTCCCTCACTTGCTAATTGACTTTTTGATCTAGCAACTTTGAACAATTTGCAACAAAAACAAAAAACTTTATCCAAATCTTTGGAATAAACCAACCATTTTTGATCATAGGATTCACCATTTCGTAGCTTCCGAATGTAATGAGTACAAGAAAAATGTCTATTTTGTTCATCTTTTGGAAAAACAACATTTGGATCTCTAATAGGCCCCTTTTCTTTAAGCAAATCTTTCATGTTTGAACTCATCCCATCCCAAACACTCGGCTCAAAAATATTCAAATCTATTTTATCAACATGAGGCTCATCAAAGTCATTAGAGTTAGGAATACGAACAACTTCTTCATCAACAAGATTTTCCACAAAATCATTAGAATTGGGATCACCAACAAGTTCTTCATCAACAAGATTTTCCACATTGTCATTAGGATCACCAATAAGTTCTTCGTCAACACGATTTTCCATATTGTCAATAGGATTTTCAATGGGTTTTTCTTGTCTAATAAAAAATCTATTTAATGATCCATGTAAACATTGAGCAATTTCTTGTTGTTTTTTCTTTCTTTTTCGATTTTGAGCTCCGAATGGTTGTGATCTAGGAAATATTTTTCAACAAGTAATCAAGCAACTAAACAAAAATACCAAATAATACCAAGTAATACGGTCCTACTAATACCAAGCAAATAAGAAAATAATACCAAGTAATTTAGCAAATAATACCAAGAAATAAAATAAAAAATTTACTTGAAAGGAAAAAAATGGAAAGAAAACACATGGGGTTGGGGATTGTGGCTTGGCCAATTGGATGAAATGGGCGAGAGGCAGAGCGACCAGACCAGGCTCACGGGCTATGGATTCAGCAGAAGAAACAAGAAACCGAAAGTGGTGTGGACCGTGTGGTGTCGGTCAGTCGCCAGTCGCCAGTCGGTGATTGATTTGTGAGAGATGAGTGAGAGAGAGAGTCAGAGAGAGAGAGAGTCAGAGAGAGAGAGGGGAAATCGAGAGGCGAGAGACTGGAGAGGAGGGTTTAAAAAAAAAACTAAGTATACTACTACTAGGTGGGTTGGCGGCCGGTGATGCCCCTTGGGCTGTTGCTGTCCTGGGCGGAGGCCCATTTGGCCCACTATGTGGGCCGAACCTGTTGTTGAGCCTGTTCGATTTCCATCGGTGAAGCGATGTCTTTTTTTGGTTCTCTAGTTTTCTCGAGAATTACTTTTCTCCCAGTGTCTCTTTTGGAAATAAATTCCCTTTCTAAGAATACAATATTTCAAGCAACAAACACTTTGTTCTCTGCGGGCTTATAATAGTAATATCCTTTATTTTCCTTAGGATACCCAACAAATAAACATCTTTCAGATCTGGCTGCCAGTTTGTCAAACACTTGGCGCCTTACGAACACTTCGCAACCCCAAATCTTTAGAAAAAACAAGTTTGGTCTATTACCTGTCCATTTCTCAAATGATGTCTTTTCAACTGCTTTAGATGGAATACAGTTAAGGGTGAATGCTGCTGTTTCTAAGGCGTGGCCCCAAAATGATAATAGAATCTCTATTCGACTCATCATGGATCAAACCATATCTAATAAAGTTCGATTCCTCCTCTCGGACACTCTGTTGTGCTGAGGTGTTCCGGGAGGAGTAAGTTGTGAAACAATTCCACAACTCCTAAGATGATCATCGAATTCTTGGCTCAAGTATTCGCCACCTCAATCTGATCGAAGGGCTTTGATTGTTTTGCCAAGTTGATTTTGTACTTCATTTTGGAATATTTTTAACATTTCAAAAGATTCATGTTTATACTTCATAAGATAAACATATCCATATCAGCTACAATCATCGGTAAATGTAATGAAGTATTGGTATCCGTCTCTGGCATGAGTTCTAAGAGGTCCGCATACATCAGTATGTATTAGGCCTAATAGATCACTAGCCCTTTCTCCATGACTGGTGAAAGGATTCTTCGTCATCTTGCCCAATAAACAAGATTCACATGTCCCATATAATTCATAGTCAAAAGAGTCTAAAAGTCCATCATTATGGAGTTTAGAAATGTGTTTCTCGTTTATGTGACCAAGTCGACAATGCCATAAGTAAGTCGGATTAGAATCATTGAGCTTAGGTTTCTTGGATGTAATGTTACAGACTTCCAAAGTGTCAGACTCATCTAGATCAATATTGTAAAGGCCAGTATATAACTTTGCAGTACCATGAAGCAAGTCATCAACGAAAATACGAATAATCTTATTTTTAATAAGAAAACTGTAACCTTCACAATCTAATGTAGAAACTGAAATAATAATCCTATTCATAGCAGGAACATAATATCAATTGTTCTAAACTAACAAAAGCCCATTGGGTAAACCTAGATCATAAGTTCCTACGGCTAGTGCAGCAACTCTTACTCTATTGCCGACTCTTAGATCCACTTCCCATTTATTCAGCTCTCTACTTCTTCTCAATCCCTGCACATTTGTACAAATGTGAGATCCACATCCAGTATCCAATACCCAAGAGTTAGAAGTAGATAAGTTAACTTCTATAACAAATATACATGTGGTTAGGGCTGAGCACCGGGTCTGACCCGGCCCGAACCGACCCGGTCCGGAATGGCCCGGATTATAAATGGTCGGACTTTATCGACCGGCCGGACTGTTGAGCCAGACTGACCAACCGGCTAGCAACTTGCTTCTAGCCCAATTTTGTAAAAAAAAAAAAAAAATTTTTGAATATTAAGTGTCCTTTTATTACATATAAAATGCTTTCTTCTTTACATACTCCCATAAAATACAATTATCAATCTTAATATCTTCATGTAGTCATCAAACTCCCAAGTTCAATAATATTTTAGTATAAATAAACTTAATTAGAATAATGTACAATCATAATCGAGCCATTAATCATTATTATTTCATCACCACCGAGGGTAAATTATAATAAAAAATATTTTTTATTGTATTTTTATTTTTACCGAGTCGTTCCGGGCTAGACCCGGATTTTCCGGGTTTTGACCCGGTCCGGCCCGGAACCCGGTTTTAGACAAAATGCAGACCCGGGACCCGAACCTAATTAATAGGTCCGGTCCGGGTGTGGTCCGGGTCCGGTCCGGGTCCAGGTAAAAACCGGGTCCGGACCATTTCTGCTCAGCCCTACATGTGGTAGTCCCACTACCCTTGGTACGCTTTAGCTCTTCCAAGTAAACCTTGCAATTTTTTTTCAGTGTCCTGGTTTATTGCAACGATGGCAATTTCCATCTTTTGGAGCTTTAGCCTACAAAACTGGCTTAGTAGAGTCTTTAGATTTGGCAACTTTTGCCTTACCCTTGCCCTTGCCTTTGTTCTTAAAGGACTTCCCTTTGCTGACCAGCACATGGCTTGGTTTCTTCTTAATATTCTGCTCAGCTGTTTTAAGCATCCCATGCAGCTCAGCAATGGACTTCTCCATATCATTCATATTATAGTTCATAATGAACTGATCGAAACTTTCGGGCAATAAGTTTAGGATCACATCCGTGGAGTGCTCCTTAGAAAGTGAAAAACCAAGTCTCTCAAGATGATCAATATATCCTTTCATCTTGAGCACATGAGCGCTGACAGATGTCCCTTCAACCATCTCGCAAGCATACAAGGCTTGAAAGGTCTCATACCTCTCTTGCCTAGCATGCATCGAGAAAGTTTCCTTGAGGTGAGTATTAAGCTCATAAGCTTCCATTTCCTCCAGATTCTTCTAAAGTTCTGGAAAAATGGTAGCCAACATAAGACAACTGACATCAATGGAATCATCACAATTTTTTTTCCATTTGACTTTTGTTGCTTTGTTTGCATTATCAGCTGGCTCATCGGAAATTTCTTCCTCAAAAACATACAGCTTTCTTTCTTGCTTGAGAACTATTCTCAAGCTCCGGATCCAATCCAGATAGTTGCTGCTGTTTTCTTTGAGCTTGTCCTTCTCAAGGACTGATCGCAGTGAAATGGTGGACGTGTTGTTTGATGCCATTCTATATTATCTACAAAATTCAATAAGCAAAGTATTTAGTCATATTATTTTATTTCTCGAAAAATACTCCCACTAAAACAAAATACCCTCAATTTTACAACATTTGTAATTTTAGTGGGTTAAGATCCCATTTTGCACAATCCTAAACTCAGCTTTAGCATGACACCTAGAATTGAGCTATTTTAGGTGGATAACTCTTTATCGATTACATCATATGTAACTCTTAGATTATATTCATGGGATTTGGCATCTTATGCTCAAGCATGTTATAATCCCATCTTATGCCTTAAGGTTCAAAACTCTTTTGAATTCTTAGTTCATTAAAACACATAGGTATCACCATTACCCATCCTACCTTACTAAGATAATCCGAGTGCCCAGCTTTGGCATGACCCACTCAAGATGATCGAAGTCTTGATAGGTGTTTTTTTCAAATGAACGGCATTTAAAAAATTTAATGAGGGATTTTTATCCTATGTTAATGTCTACGTTTGCAAACATACATGTAAACATACATAGCATCACATACATGCATAAATTTAAACATGCATTGCATCACATGACAATTAAAAGCATCCACCTTTACAAGATACAACAAATCCTTCCATGATCAACCTCCTAGGTTTGTCTAACAAAATGATGTTAATACCAAGTCCGTGATTCCTACGAAGACACCTTCCAAATTTGGATTATCAATCTCAGAAAACTTCCTTTATTTGTTCATCGTAACAAGATTCAAATTATGATGCTCTTAACCGAGGTACTTAAAACATAATCATCTCAACTTCCTAGACATGATGTTGGTTGAATAAATCATCCATGGAACTTAATATCTTGATAGCATAATCATAATATTCTTAAGGATACGAATATAAGGTTGGAGATAGCATTAACATACCTTAAGATGAAGAAAACACCAAGACAATAGATAAAATCCAACTCCGGTTGCTTGTGTGCCAATCCAAGGTGTATCTCTATTTCAATGATCAAGTATAGTAATCTCCAATCTTCAATGACCAAGTATTAAGTGATCTAAAGGTGTTTAAGGTGGCTGGGAACTCTCTGGGGATGAAGTATGTTGAAGGCTAAGGGAAAGGAACGAAATGAAATGAAATGGGGTTATGTCCCATTTATAACTTTCTGACCTTAACGTATGTTAGCCTTCATGCATAACGTACGTTAGTCGCTTAGCGTACGCTACCCAGTATACTTAGCATACGCTATCGTTCAATGATAGTTAACTATTCTCATTTTGTACTCGATTACGTACACTACACTATCAGGTTACGTACGTAAGCAACACCTATTAGCGTACGTTAGACACATATCTTACCATACGTTAACACTCGTTGAGTTCAAAACTGTCCAGGTTCATCCGCGGAATCTTATCCAGACCCATCGTCCGGCTGGCGCATGTGCTAGCCGCCCATCTCAATTATTGGATGCCTTACGTACGCTATGCTTCATTCGTAGCGTACGCTAACTTTGGCAGATCGTTAAGCTTCCTTCTTAGCGTACGTTATCACGTAAATGTATGTGAAAATTTACATGTTGATATTATCATGCACATGGATTCGAATACGATAAATATCATACTTCGATTATCGATATCACAAATCCGAATAATACATGGTTCAATTACAGATGAAATACTCAATAATTAATCCAGATATTACAAAGGCCAGGCATGATACTGTGATGTGGTCGTCGTGTTTAATCATTTTGAGATCGGTTATTGGGATTTTGTTTTTATTTGTCACAAATTGTTAGATGATACTCGAGTACTATAGGATAGTTGTTTTTTTGTTGTCGATTACATTAAATTATTGTTTTTCTTTTTATGGTTTAAATGTTGTCGTGGGAATTTCATCGGTTAATCCGATAAATGATGGATGGTTTTGATGTGTTCTGTTATGGATGAAGTACAAAATTAACCTTGTGAGTTCCAGATGGGATTCACGGCGATGTGACATGCCCTGAATATCTTGGGGGTATTACAGAATATGGTATCAGAGCCTAGATTTATGGATACCTAGGTTGTTGATCTTTTGGGTCTAGTCACGTTGTTGTAAACACAGTATCATCGCGCTGCCATCATCTTAGTATGAGCGGTACTTGTAAGATCTCTCACCTTTTTTATCGTCTTTACCATTTTGTCTTTGGATTTCGTAATGTGGGGAACCGGTCACCATGATGGTTATTTTCTGAACTGTACTTATGTCTTCCTCTTTTTTCTATCCTTTAGAATGTCAGCCGGTAGAGGACGCGGACGCGGTCGAGGACGTGGCGCAGCCGGTGGGCTGGCCATGTCTCTCGGTTTGGATGCTGGATCGACTACTCCTACTTTGTCGAATTCAGTCCATCCTAGCACCGATGGTCAGCAGGACCAGTCGGTAGTCTGGGAGATTCCGCAGGGAATAATGCGGGTGCGGGTGTGGCCACTATACTACAGCAAGTGGCTAACCAAAGGGCACTGTTATGTGATCAGAATAGTGCCGGGGCAGTATCAGGATGAAGGCCATGCATGATACTGTGATGTGGTCGTCGTGTTTAATCATTTTGAGATCGGTTATTGGGATTTTATTTTTATTTGTCACAAATTGTTAGATGGTACTCGAGTACTATAGGACAATTGTTTCTCTGTTGTCGGTTACATTAAATTGTTGTTCTTCTATTTGTGGTTTAAATCTTGCCGTGGGAATTTCATCGGTTAATCCGATAAATGATGGATGGTTTTGATGTGTTCTGTTACGGATGAATTAGCCTTGTGAGTTCCAGATGGGATTCACGGCGCTGTGACATGCCCTGAATATCTTGGGGGTGTTACATTCTAACAGACTAGATATACGACATCCAGAACATGGAATAAATAGTTGGACCATTTATTATTCAAAATGGTCACCCCTTTTTTCTAACATCTTCTCACATGTTTGTTGATTAAGTATTTTTGGTCTTACATTGACATGCGAGGGATTAAAAAAAAGGAGTAGACTTTGATAAAAGGTTTGGTGTATATTATATGACCACTCACTTTTTGCAAAGGTAATCTTACGTGAGACAAAACAGAGAAGAGAGAAACAGAGTTTAACTTGTTTTTGACTTCTGGGTTTGAGAATCTAAGGCATACTTTATATCTTTTTATATCCATGTTCTTACAGAATTAGAAGAAACAGATTTATTCTAGGCATTTTTCGATGCGTGAATCGTAAAGACATTCGGCATTGTCGGCGTTGGAATTTCTAAAAGCTTCACGGATTGGATTCGTGCTTGTCATCATCAGATTAAAGAAGTCGGGTCTACGAGAGTATGATTTCTATTCCCAAACTTATATTCTACTGCGAATCAAAATACCCCTAAGTAATTACTCTAATAATTTATAGTTGACCTTTATATATTTTATCAATTTAAATAGGTTCAGATAATGAATGAGTACTACTTACGTGTTTGGGATGAAAAAGAATAGTAAAATCACCATTTAATATGGCTGGAAATGATATAACTCCAAGCGGCTGAAATTTGGTCTCATTGTTTGGCGTATTGCTATAGGAGTTTGTGACGCGAATAGTAACATCACCGACAATTTATATCCTGCACCCAAGTCCATGATGCATCGTAGAGCAAATCAATATGAAAGTGATGAATGGTGTATAAAAACTAAATTTGCATCTCATATTCATAATGCATCACTTATATTTTCATCTTGCACGTGTTAAGTATGAAAGTGATGAATGATAAATACAAAAATAACAAAATAATAGACATAAAATAATAAATAATAAATATCATCTCATACTCACCACTAATTCTCATGTTTATTACATGATTCATATTACATAGATCAATGTTCCGTCTAAATCTCGTGTATCACACAGAGTTTATACTAGTCAAGATTTATTTTATGGGTAAGCTATGTTGCACAGGTGCGGGGGGCGGGTGCGGGCAGATACGGGTGCGGGGATACGGTTTTTTAAAAATGTTAGGGTGCGATACGGCAATGATACGTCTGTTTATTTTATATTTTATTATATATAACACTTTTTAAATATAAAAAACAACAATTCAAATATCACCATAAAACCAATTCAAATACATAAAATAAGTCATACAAAAAACAATTCAAAATGGCTTTGAGCAGCGGAGCTTTCTGATACTATTCGTGAATGGTGCTAAAGGTAAAACTGTAAAAGTAATTACTTATTAAATGATTTACTTTTTGTATTTTAGTTTATTTGATTTACTTTTTAAAAATTACAAAAAAAACAAAACAAAAAAATTCACCCACGCCCCCTCCCCACGCATCGGATACGCGTATCCTGTGCAAGGATATGTGAGTTCGATTTTTTTTTTTGCACGGATTCGCCACCGTGCGAATCCCACGCGAATCGCACCCGCACCCGCATCCATGCAGTATCCGATACTGTATACTGGTGAATTTTGAAGAATCCGTACATCATAGTGGGTGGGTAAGTAACTAAAAAATTGTATACGAGCATATGTTCAAAATAAAAAACTCACTGATAATTTTCCCAGCACATAAAGCGGATCTCAACAATTTGATCAACTTGGAACAAAGGAGTATCTAAATTTTAGAGGAAATTGTACGACTAAACCTAACTTTATTATTTTGCTTCATCGCCGTGAGCACATCGATAAATCATTTTGATATTTGTTTGATATTTTGATTGTATCAACTAAACATTCAATATTGTATCTTCACTATCTTGTTTTTAATTGAACTATTGTTGTTTAAAATTTTAAATTGGAGTCAAACTTTGCTTTTAAATAGGCTACTGTTATTTAAAATAAAAAAATTTTAGATTAAAACAGATGAATAGATTTATATAGACATGAAAACATAAAATCGAAATATTGTTGGAACCGAATCGAAAATTTCGGTTCGAGTTGTGTTTGATTCCGAATGATAAAAATTATGAAATTGAATCCGAAATACACAATTCGATTTGGGTTCGATTTCTGCAAACAAAAAATGGAACCCGATTTCTGACGGCCTAGATAAATGACTCCAAATACCCCAAACAGCCAATCAACAACAATATAAAATTTGGAAGCGTTACCAGGGTTTCGCTCTTAAAACTAAAACCCTTCTTCCCACCGCCGTCGACCTTTGTTTCTCTCCACCGTCCGGGACTCCTCTTCCCCGGCATTATATTGTGTTTTATTTCGCGATACGTATCCTCCGCTATCTCTTTCGCTTTCCTAACACGTTTCCTAGTAGAAGTGACTAATGGGAATTTTTGAACCATTTCGTGCAATTGGGTATATAACGTCTCATGTGCCGTTCTCTGTACAGCGTCTGGGTACCGAAACATTTGTTACCGTTAGCGTCGGCAAGGCCTTCCAAATTTACAACGTATTTTTTCTTCTCAACGTTTTCAGCAATTTACTTGTGTGAATGATTTTTCGTTTATTTCTCAATGAAGATTGTAACGTTGTCTAATTTTATTTTATGGCAGTGCGCGAAGCTCAATTTAGTTCTAGTCGGTAAGGTTTTGTTCCTCCTATTTGCAGTTTTTTATTTGTTTCTTAGTTTTTTTTAATTTAAAATGCATTTAGAGCAGGTTCAACTGAAAACTTGCGAGTTTCTTTTTTTTCTGATTATACTAGCTTTATTGTTCAAGAAGTTATAAGATTATCCATTTATAATTTCTCTTGCCCGATATTTTACATTTTTTGCTCAGAGCCTTCTTGGGTTTTGATCTTGATTGCTACTGCCAAGTAAAGAAAGGATATATTTGAGATTATTAACTCTGTTCCTTGATTAAATTTGATTTTACCCATATTACTGAAGTAGTTGTCTTTTGCATGAATTATAGTGTCAACTAATTTTCGACAATTAATTGGCACTATAATTTTCATGCCACCGACCCCAACATAGTTGGGATTAAGGTGCAGTTGATGATTGAAGTAGTATTTGATTCTGGGGTTTATCTGGTTGTTTTTACTGTCTAGTTCAGTTATGTACTGCTAATGGCTAAATTTCTTTTATAATGTGGAAGTGCAGGTCCTCAATTGCCAAAGAAAATACGAGCTTTGGCCTCGTACCGCGACTACACTTTTGCCGCATATGGACATAATGTCGCTGTTTTTAAACGTTCTCATCAGGTATCTTGTGATAGACGATTATTTTGGAAGTATGAGATGCTTTATTTTGTTAATTTTCTTATCCGTTAAGTGTCTCCATCAGCATGTGCCTCGAGTTATTTGAGCTTCTCTTTTTTTTTTTGTTTGGTAGTTCTGAACATATTTATTTGTAATTAATTTGAGAGTAGAGGAAAATCTTAATGGTTATGGTTAATTTGAGAGTAGAGGAAAATCTTAATGGTTATGGTCCATCAGCAATATTATGAGCAGTGTTTTAAATAGCCCCAAATAGCGCAATTTGTAGTGTGCTACACACCTTTAACGGCTGTAGCGCAGCCCAAATTGCGTTTTGTACAAATAGCATGCACTATTTGGTCCTATAGCGAATGTGAACATAAACATGCGCTATTTGGACAAAAAATTGAGGGGGCGTGGAAACATAGATTTTCCAGGGTATAATAGTCTTTTAATAATCTGCTCAAACAAATATAGTCAATTTTCATACCAATCGGCTGAAACAAATAAAACATGCGCTTGCAAATAAAAAGACCTAGAACCCTAAGAGGAGGCCGGCACACTTTTAAATCTGAGAGGTGAGAGAGCTTACAACCTGAACCTAGCTGCGCGCTCTTGGTATTGAGCAATAATTAAATAATATTAGTAGATCCTTTATTTATATTATCTTATGGTTATCTCGTTTATTTGCTAATATAAGTATATTTTGATTTTGTAATACTTAATAATTGGCATGCTAGAACTCGAATAGTTTACGCTTTGCGCTACGACGTAACAGAAACGCTAGACGTATAGAAGTGCTATTCAAAACACTTATTATGAGGCATAAGGATTCAGTTAATCGACCTGCGGAGGTAGAGATGAAGCCCACTTTTGTATTCACATACTGTAGTAACTATTCTTCCAGTATAACCATTATTACATGAGATGTTTAGCAGTAAAGACTTGGAACGTATATTTTACTTTAACACGATGCCATTGCTTGTTGTGTTATAATGTATTTCTGCTTTGTTTTTATTTTTTTACTTCTGTTTTTTTATTTTTTATTTTGATTTCTTAAACGTTTGTGTTGTGTTTTAATTTTCCATAGTCTTGCTTTATATTTGCCCATTTTTTTATATGTGCATATCATGTAGGAAAAAGTATTAACATTTTAATTGGAAATTGAGGGATCTATAACTGTATGTATGCATAGTTATGTACATGCTGCAGAGGGAAAAAGTAAAAAGAAAAAGAATAAAAAGTAGATTTCACTGCTAAAGTAATTTCATGGTGCAACTTATTGTGATTCAGCTTCTCATCCATGTCAGGGAGTTCTCTGCAGATGCAGCGGTGGTTGTATAGATATATTTTTTTTCAAATTAGTCATGATATCTGTAGCCTTTTCTACGCGCCTCATGATTTTCCTAACATTAGCTGAAGAAACGTACTATTTGCACATTTACAGGTGGCAACTTTGGGAAGCCATAGAGATAAAGTCAATCACTTGCTACTTTTTGGTGAATACATCTTAAGCTTAGATGTCAAAGGCAACATTTTCATCTGGGCATTTAAAGGTGTAACTGAGAATATTTCCCCAGTTGTCCATATTTTGCTAGAAAGCAACTTTACGCCAATCTGCATTATGCATCCAGATACTTATTTGAATAAGGTACATTATTGAGTCACCATGAACACTATACTGGTTTTACTTTCATCCAGAGCTACTTCTCACAAGAAGCATTTAAACAGGTAGTTCTTGGTAGTCAAGAAGGTGCCTTGCAACTATGGAACATTAGCAAGAAAAAAAAACTTTACGAGTTCAAGGGCTGGAATTCAGCCATATCCTGCTGTGTTGCATCACCAGCACTAGATGTTGTTGCTATTGGCTGTTTAGATGGAAAAATTCATGTCCACAATATTCGATGTGATAAAAAGATTGTTACATTCACCCATTCAATTAGAGGCTCCGTGACCGCTTTATCTTTCAGCACGGACGGGCAGCCTCTTTTAGCATCTGGTGGTTCATCAGGCGTCATAAGCATATGGAATCTTGAAAAGCGGAGACTACAGTCTGTAATTGGAGAAGCTCACGATTGCTCGATAGTTTCTCTTCACTTTTTTGCTAATGAGCCCGTGCTAATGAGTTCATCAGCCGATAACTCTATAAAAATGTGGATTTTTGACACTACCGACGGGGACCCACGTCTCTTACGTTTTAGAAGTGGGCATAGTGCTCCTCCTTTATGTATCAAGTTCTATGCTAATGGAAGGCACATACTTTCTGCGGGCCAGGATCGGGCCTTTCGTCTTTTCTCTGTAATCCAGGAACAGCAAAGTAGAGAGCTTTCTCAACGCCATGTATCCAAACGAGCAAAAAGGCTCAAGCTGAAGGAAGTGGAAATAAAACTTAAGCCCGTGATTGCATTTGATGTTGCCGAAATTAGAGAACGTGATTGGTGCAATGTAGTTACGTGCCACATGGATACTGCTCAAGCATATGTTTGGAGACTTCAAAATTTCGTAATTGGTGAGCACGTTCTATTTCCGTGTCTGGAGGATCCAACCCCCGTTAAGTCTTGTGCCATAAGTGCTTGTGGCAATTTTGCGGTAATAGGAACATCGGGTGGTTGGATTGAACGATTTAACCTTCAGTCGGGAATTAGTCGCGGCAGTTATGTTGATACGTCGGAAAGAAAAAAAGCATGTGCTCACAATGGTGAAGTGATTGGGGTCGCATGTGATCCAACCAATACCGTTTTGATAAGCGGCGGTTTCCATGGAGATATGAAAATTTGGGATTTCAAGGGACGTGGGTTGAAATCCAGATGGGAAATTGGCTGTTCGCTTGTCAAGATTGTCTTTCGCCGTTCTAATGGTCTTCTGGCTACTGTGGCTGATGACTTTGTGATCCGTTTGTTTGATATCGTTGCACAAAGGATGGTTCGGAAATTCGAAGGACACTCGGATCGTGTAACGGATTTGTGCTTTAGTGAGGATGGGAAATGGCTTTTGACATCCAGTATGGATGGGACTGTGAGAATTTGGGATGTGCTTTTAGCTAGACAATTAGACGCTATACATGTCGATGTGTCTGTAACAGCTTTGTCTCTATCGCCAAATATGGATGTTTTAGCAACGACTCATGTTGATCAAAATGGGGTTTATCTGTGGGTTAATCAGGCGATGTTTTCTGCACCTAGTAAAGGGGGTGATTCCTACTACGGTAGTGGGAAGGAAACTGTGTGTGTTAATCTACCATCTGTATCTTCAAATGAAAATTCATTAGATGAAAATCCGGACGAGGCTAAAGAAAATCCTCGAGAAATGCAAGAAGATGTTCGTATGCCGGTTATGGATAAACAGATACCCAATCTTGTCACTCTCTCGATGTTGCCCAAGAGTCAGTGGCAAAGCTTGATCAATTTGGACATCATAAAAGCTAGGAATAAACCGATTGGGTCACCAAAAAAAACCGAAAAGGCTCCTTTTTTCTTGCCATCGATTCCATCTCTCTCTGGAGAGATTTTGTTTAAACCGAGAGAATCTACCGAGGATAAGGATCCACAAGCTGGTGAAACGGAAAAGACGAGGACAAAAATTGAAATCCCCGTGTCCCAGTTCTTGCAATTTCTTCAATCCTCAGCAGAGGAAAAGAATTGTAAGTTCCAGGCTCATCATTGCTTTATGTCAAATATTTTTCATTTTATTGTAATTACAAAAATTGCCCTCGAGGTTTAGCTAATTAGAAAAAAAACTGTTACTTTCAAAATTAACCCTTTGTTTTCAAAATATTCACTTGCTTGAGACAGAAAACTGAGATTTTGTTAATGTGGCTGAATTCGTGCAGTTGCAGCATTTACAGATTATATTAAAGGTTTATCTGCTTCAACTCTGGATATGGAACTTAGGGTGCTTCAAATTATAGACGATGATGAGGAACATGATTCCCGCACGAGACCGGAACTGCATTTCATTAAAGTTTTGCTGGATTATTTTATACAAGAGGTTTCGTGCAGAAACAATTTCGAGTTCATACAGGCTATGATCCGGTTATTCTTAATGGTAATATTTCGGTTCCTTTACTGCTTCCTAGTTTATGGTATCCAACACCCAGTCAATGTTTTAAGTTGCTTTATGGAAATTTTAGGTTATGAAACAAAGTTCGAGATTAAGTCTATTGTGTATTTGGATTTCATGTGACACCCTTTCTTTGGTTATGATCAGATTCATGGCGAAAGTGTACGTCGCCAACCCGTTTTACAGGAAAAATCACGGAAGCTTCTAGAAATTCAATCTTTAGTGTGGCAGAAAATGGATAAGTTGTTTCAGAGCACGAGATGTATGGTTGCATTTCTTAGTAACTCACAGTTTTGAGCATAATTTCTGTTTTTTTTGGCCTAAATTTTATAAGAATTATGTTTGTACCCGTGCCATTGTCTATGAATTAGGAGTCGGTTATCAAGCGATCTCTCATATCGGGCCGGAATATTTAATAATGATGGCGAAACATGTTGGACTCTGTTTTATTTTGCATTTTCACGAGGTTTGTAAACCATTGATTGATTTGTATTAGTAGTGGTATAATGAAAATCAGAATTGGTGTTTCTGTGTACGTTATATATGACGCTGTTGCTGTTAATAGTGAACAATGTTTTAGGTACCGCATCACATATTATTATATTCATAACGAATAAAATGATAACCAACTAGATTATATAAATAAAAGAATAATATAAAAGTGTATCAAATACTCTGATCAACGTGTTTCTCGTTAATTTAATGACACGACACTCATCCCACAACTTAGAAGCGCTGATTCTATCACCTATCATTCATATGACTTGATATTTAAACAAAAAAGAAATGCATAGAATCTATTAATATCATAATATCATATCTGCAATACATAAGAATAATAAAGAAATTCCAGGCTAAAAAAATGGCTATTCGTAGATTCACAAATTTAGTTTGTCAATAATTACAAAATGTGTAATTACTTTCAAATGAGTATCAAAGAAAAGGACAAATTATGCAAACACAGCGAAAAAAACAAAATACGGAGAATTTGAATACAAATTCTGAATCTTTTGTGATTCTTTAAATATATTTTCTGGCGATGAATCTTGATTGTTGTTAGCCTGCTACAGGGTCGTTAGGAGTAAAAATGTATATAAAAATTTACACAAATATGGCGTTTTGCCAACAATAAACATAAGTTATTTAGTCTTTATGTTTATTAGTACGAACTTTTTAATTAGGATACGATGAATATCGAGTAGATAAAAGTCTCGGATACTATGAGACTCTAATTATGCAGAAAATCTGATAGAAATTCTCGGAGTCCTTTTATACTGAGCAAATACTATGCGATCCTAATGACGAATGACTTGTGTGAAAAAAGATTTCTTCTAAAAATAGTTAATATAATAGTAAAAAAAGAATGATGATGATGATGATACTAAATAATAAATCTATGAATTTAATTATTTGTTAACTAGGGACGAAATTTGTTTTTTCTTTTAAAAAAATCACATACTTGAGCGAAAAAGAATGATGATTTGTTAAGACAAAAAATAAATAATTCCAAAAAATGATTACAATGATGTGGATTATTTAATTAGGATCGAGATAAAGAATGTTTCTTCTATAAATAATTTACAAAACTTTATAATAAATGAATAATAATGATGACGCAACGTGTCTGTAATTTTATTTTTAATTGTGGATAAGATTTTTTCTTCTAAAGTAATTCACAGTATTTAGAAAAAAGGATTGATGGTAATGATGTAAATTATTTAATTAGAACAGGAAAGAAATGATGAGAAAGATGTGGATTATTTAATTCGGGCAAAAAATAAAAATAAAATAAAAAAGAATAATGATGTGGATAACTTCAAAAACTCATATAATGGTGAGAGTTGAAAATTGACTTTTCTTTTTATTGTATTATAGATAGACAAATATTAGAATGCGGAAAACTAAAGTTGAATATCTAGAACTACACTATTCTTCTATAAATAGATCACTAATGTGCAACCAGTCGAAATTAGACGGACATCGAGGACTGATTTAATTTATAATTTAAAAATAATAAAATATTTATTTCCTGGAATTAAAAATTTATACTATTATGGTAGCTAATTGAAAGAAATATTGCAGATCAAATACAAATATACAATACAAAAGTCGTTAAATAAAGAAGTTTGTTTGATATTCATCGCAACAACTCTTTTTGAAAAAATTAACGAAATATTTTCAATACAAAAGAATGTAATATTTTAGTTAATAAACAACCTCATAGGTAATAATCACTTCAAGTGCACGGATGTGATAGAATTACAAGTTATTTTAATTAAAAAATATAATAAGAATTATTGCAGCTTAAGCGATTCTAAGATTATGATAATATAATAACATATTCAAGTTAAGTAAAAGACTTTGTCATTATTGTATAATTATAATATTTATGTTGTAAAATCGGATATTTTATCACTTCACAATATATTATATATATATATATATATATATTATGATATATAAGCATAAAAGAGGATGAAAGAAGATGAAGAGATTGAGCTTTTTTAGAATGAATTGTGTGTCCAAAGCTCTAAAGAAATTTCTATTTATATTTCAAGATTACATGCTATACAACAAATTAATATTATTAATTATACAACATAATTGTCTTTATATTAGATATTTCAATCCAATAATTGATTGAATTATTGATTGTTGATCCCACATACCATTATTGGTGATATTATAACACTCCCCCTTTGAAATATCTTATATCATGATATCTCATTTGGGAGCATCACTGCGCCGTTAAAAACCTTATTAAGAAAAACCGGTGGGATAAAAACTTAATAAGGGAAAAAGAGTACGATTGTGATGCTCCCCTCAATCCGGCATGGGTAGTTCTTCTTTAAAGGTCTCGAACATGATGCATTCCAATATTCAGAATGTGTTTCTTGAAAACAATCGTAGGGAGTGAATTTGTGAAGATATCTGACGAATAATCACAATATCGAATATATAGTATTTCGATCTCTTTATTTCTTTCAAGTTCCTGAGTGAATGCGAAGAACTTTGGGGGGATGTGTTTGGTTTTATCGCTTTTGATGTAGCCTTCCTTCATTTGAGTAACACATGCAGAGTTGTCCTCGTATACTATTGTTGGGCCGTTATCAACTGGCAAGCCTGATGTTTCTTGAATATGTTGTGTTACCGATCTTAACCATCTACATTCTTTACTTGCTTCATGAAGAGCTATTATCTCAGCATAGTTTGAGGAAGTAGTCACGATTGTCTGTTTTTGAGATCTCCAGGATATTGCAGTTCCTCCATATGTGAATACATATCCAGTTTGTGACTTAGAATTATGTGGATCAGATAGATGACCTGCATCTGCATAGCCAAGCAAAACTGGTTTTGCATTGTTAGAATAAAACAAACCAAGATCAATCGTACCTCGTAAATATCTGAATATATGTTTTATTCCGTTCCAATGCCTCTTTGTAGGACATGAACTGAATCTTGCTAGTAAATTTACTGCAAAAGCTATATCCGGCCGTGTACAATTAGCAAGATACATTAGGGCTCCAATTGCGCTAAGGTATGGTATTTCAGGACCAACTTCCTCTTCATTTTCTTCCTTTGGTCTGAATGGATCCTTTTCAATATTAAGTGTTACGACCATTGGGGTACTCAAAGGTGTTGATTTGTCCATGTGGAATCTTTTTAATACCCTTTATGTATAATTTGATTGGTATACTAATATTCCATTTTTAGTATGTTCCATTTGTAGACCAAGGCAGAATTTTGTTTTTCCCAAATCTTTCATTTCAAATTCTTTCTTTAAGTAATTCATTGCTTCCAAAATTTCTGCATTAGTTCCAATGATATTCAAATCATCAACATAGACAACAATGATTACAAATCCGGATGTTGTTTTCCTTATAAAAACACAAGGGCAAATAGGTTTATTCACATAGCCTTCTTTAATCAAATATTCACTTAATCTGTTATACCACATGAGTCCAGATTGTTTCAACCCATATAAAGATATCTGTAATTTAATTGTATAAATTTCGCTGGGTATGGATGCTTCAGGTAACTTAAACCCTTCAGGAATTTTCATATATATATATATATATATATATCAGCATCAAGTGATCCATATAAATATGCTGTAACAACATCCATGAGATGCATATTAAGATTATAAGATACCGATAAACTAATTAAATAACGAAAAGTAATGGCATCCATAACAGGGGAATATGTTACCTCATAATCAATCCCAGGTCTTTGTGAAAAACCTTGTGCAACAAGACGAGCCTTGTATGTTACAATCTGGTTTTTCTCATTTCGTTTCCTTACAAAGACCCATTTATACCCAACAGGTTTCACATTACTAGGTGTGACAACAATCGGTCCAAACACTTTTCGTTTTCTAAGAGAATTTAGTTCGGCATCTATTGCATCTTTCCATTTTGGCCAATCATGTAATATCCGCAATTTAGAATTTTTGGTAATTTTCTTTTTTTTTTGGTGTATTTCTCGATCGTAGTGACCCTCGTGTACCTTTCAGTGCGTCCTTCCTGTCAACTGTTGAACTGTATTCTCGTTATTGTTGTGCGGAACCGCCGTTTCGGGGTTGCCGTGGATCCATTTCGTGTTATTGGGTCCCAAATATTGATTCCTATCGTTTTATTCTCTTTCCGGATTATTTTTATCATTTTGGGACCCAAAAGGGGGTGTGAGCCGCGGCACAAGGTGTGTGCGCCGCGGCACACAAATTCCTTCAGTTGATGGTCGAACAAACTGTACTGTGTGCCGCGGCACACCCATCCGGTGCCGCGCACAAGGTGCCAAGGCTGCCGCGCACACTGTCGGTGCCGCGACACACTCGTGTGTCTTCTGCGACCAAAACCCAACTGTACCGGGTGCCGCGGCACACGCAGGCTGTGCCGCGGCACAATGCCGAAACCTGGGAGTAAATTTTTGGCCTGTGCCGCGGCACACAAAGCGGTCAACTGTGCGAACTCGTCCTTATTAGACGAGATCGACCGTCTTCTCCTTCATTTCACCTGCGCGAGAGAGAGAGAGAGACCTAGGAGGGGAGAACTTCTCAAGCATTCTTCATCCGGGGGTCGATTTTCATCATTTCCCTTCGGTTGTGAGGCTCGGATAATCAATCTAACGCGTGTTCTACGGATCTTAGTGCTTGAATCTTCAAAGGTAATATTTCTAGAACCCTATTTTCGATTAATTTGGGGGTTTTGGGTTTTTTCTTCCGATTCGTTCCGTTTTGTTGGTGGATTCATGATGAATACGATTAATATTGTTAGTATCTTTAGCTTTCCTACGGATTCATGGATATTTTGCGGATTTTTACGGAATCGAGAGGGTTTGGTTGTGGTCCGCCCTCGTTATTTTTGTACGAATATACATGAATCATAGGCGGGTTTCCGGGTGTATTCCATTTCCATAATCGTTTAGAAGTGGTCGTGATTGTGCTTTTCGAATCGTTAGGTTCATTTTCGTCGGTTCCTCGCGGTCGTGCTTGATTCTTCCGTTCCGTTCGTTGTCGTCTTCCTTTTCGTTAGCATCGGGCGTTCCGAAGCTTCCCGGTTGAGCCGTATCCGTTCGTGGTTCCGTGCTCGTGGTATCGAGGCAAGTACCTTGCCCATACTTTTCTCGTTTTATGGATATGATGATCGGTGGTCGTCTTGATGTGTTTGTTTGGTTATTTGAAATGAAGTTTCAAAGGATTTCGGTTTGGCCTCGTTAAAGGCTTTCTTTCAAAACGCGTGTGTTTTGTGAACGGTGTTTTGAGAATTGATTATGATTTGATTATTTTGAACATTGAAGGATTTTATGATGATACTCCTATTGTTTAAAGTTATGGAATCGTGTATTCCGTATTTAATCTTGTTATTGTGTTTTTGAAGAGTTTGGTAATGGTGTCGAGTTAATGGCCATCTCTAGTGAGTATTCTTAATGAACTTACATTCTTAGCATGTTAGTATTGCATGAGTAACGTGTGTGTGTGTATGCTCACTACGGGTTAGATCCGACGGGGTCTCGGTAGGGGTCCACGGAGGTGTGGATCGACGAGCTTTGCTTTTAACCACTACGGGTTAGATCCGACGGGGTCTCGGTAGGGGTCCACGGAGGTGTGGATCGACGGTTAATTGTGGTGCATTTTACAAATGTGATTTGATATTGGCATTTCCGGAAATGAGTGCTTTTGAACGGTTTTCATGATTGCATGCATTGACTAAGTGTGTAAGAGGTAAGTTGTTCGTTTGGCCTACTTGGCTAGGATGACTCTAGAGTATTTTTTTGTTTATGTTTTAAATCCTTTATTTGTGGATTTTGATGTTGGGAGACGAACCTTGTGGTCGTTCTTGTGTACTGTGAGTTGATGAGATTTGGGGCTAAAATCCCAATGGTTTTGTAAAAGTCGTTTTACGGATTTGGGGCTAAAATCCCAACGGTTTGGTTAATGTCATTTTTCAGAAAGTAAACCTCTGGGGCGGTGACCCCTTCTGTCTTTTGGATTTTGAAAAGTAGGATTTGATAATCCTAAATTGTTTTTCTATTAAAACTCTCGATGGCATTCTAAACCGTTTTATAAATTACTTCCATTGATTTATGATATTTCGATTTTGAAATGTTTTCTCAAACTCTTGCCTCGGGAAGTGCTTTTCGTTTCATTTGGACCTTTGAGGATCCTTGGTTATTGTTATTCGTGGAATATAAATTGTATGGCTCGTATTTGCACTTTGTTCTTGCACTAGCAAAACAGTGGAGTTTTGCTAACCCCCGAGTATTCGGGGGGTGGATGTCTGTTTTTGCATTCAGGTTTTGGAGCATAACACAGGGTCAGCACGAAGGATGATGAAAGATGATCGATACTAATCACATGAGGAACCGTACATCGTGTGTTGGTTCAGTTGTACTTTATTTTCCGCTGCTATATTGTTCCCGTTGTACTGGTGGGGTTGTATTTTGTCCCCTGCGTGGGCATGAGTTGTATTTGAGTTGTATGTAATTGTGGAAAGACCAAATCGGTCTACTGAGTCATTTTAGCCTGAAAGGCATGGTTGAGTTGTTATGTGTCGTTACGAGCTTGGTAGATCCTTGAGGAAAGGTTCTACGGCGTGTAATATCCCTGGGCGGATTGGGGGTGTTACATAAATGGTATCAGAGCTTAGGTTGAGGAAACCTAGGCTGTCGGGTCAAGTCGTGTTGTTTGAGTCTTATTTCGTCGGATTTTATCTGACTGAGTCGTGTCGCGACGCGTCGTTTGAGTTGTCGGTCGTGATTAGTATCGTGGGGCGATCATCATCTTCGTGCGACCTGTGGAAGTAAGTCTCCCTTCTTTGTGTTGTGCCTCGTGTGACACGAGCTATTTTTTTTATGATTATTTGTTAAGTGATGGAATCTTTATGTGGATTTTGATGTCACGATATGTATTGAGTCGACTCTCGTATTTAATTTATACGAGGAGTGTCGTCGCTTGTGATGTCTTTTTATTGTTGTTTTTGTCCGTTGCTGATGATTTTCGAATCGATTTGCACGTTTTACAAAGTTCTCTTGTGGAAGCTTTGTGCTTATACGCGTTCGACTTGTTCACTAGCCAGTGCGGGAGGGTATTTTATCAGTGGTTTTGTTCTGAATGTGGTATTTTTTCGTTTATTTCCGTTTAAAGACATGTATTGCCTTGATTTTAAACCTTTTGATGCGTGTGCTAGGAGTTGTTTTAGTGAACGTCGATATGTGTGAGTTTTGGGCATTCTGGCCTATTGAATTTTTGAAAACCTTGAGTATCTTAGAAAAATAAATTTCGAGACATACTTTTCGAATGAGTTATTTTCTTGTGGTACATCCAAGGTGCCACAATATATTTCAAAAAAATTTCTACCTCGAGGACCAAAATGCTTTGAGATATTTTCAATGTTTTAGAACACTTTTATTTAGACCCGAGGGTCGAATATTTTGAAAGTTTTCATTAAGAGAAAGTATCTTCATTCTTATCAAATGCGAAATGGTTCTCCAATGTCTCGATAACGATGTTTCACGTTTGTATTTTTTTGAAAGATGATACTCAAGATCAATCGGTGTTCTTCTAAATTATTTTCGAAATGAGGTTTTCGTTTTTAAAACCTATCCATTCAGTTTGAGGGCTGGGTATGTATGTGTGATGTTCGCGTTGTCATTTTGATACTTTCTCCCGAGTATGATCGAATTGGCGGTGTGAGCGTTGAGTCGCTTTCCACACATTTGTTGTGTTAGCCCCCTGTGAGAGGCGGGGTGTTGGTGTTGAATATTATCGCCTCGTAGTGATTCCTGCGTTGTCGCGCATGTGCGAGCTGTTAGAGCTTGGGTTGGTATGACCGTGTGCATCGGTGATGGTTCCGTTATGCGTCGATTGTTTAATGTCTTGTTACCTTGCTCCCGTTTTTGTGAATTTCGTGGACGAGGTCGGAGGTAATGCCCGTACTATTTTGACTTCTGTATTTTCTCTTTCTCCAGTCTATCGATTCGCTCATGTTCGTTGGTACTTTATGAACTTGTTCTGTATTTCGGTTTCATTGTCCGAACGAACTGCGATCTTGTTATGGGCCGATCTGGTTATCGCCGTGACTTTTCGGGTTCGGTTCGACTCTTGTGAACCTTGTTCGGGAGTGACATCATCTGGTTCTATTAGTTCTTTTATTCGAAGTGGATCGGATTTGGAACTCTTGTGTTTTCGACTTTGTCGACTCATCATGTTCATTGACATTTTTTTTGAGCTTGTCCTGCCCCTTGCTTTTGTTGATCGAACGAGGGTGGTATTATTTCGGAATTACTCGTTCGTCGTTGTGACCTTTCAATCGTTATTCCCTTTCCTGTGGATCTTATGCGAGTGTGCATCTTGTTGTTTTCACCGGATCATGTTTTGTCTTGAGTCGAGATGTGAACCTCGGAGTTGTCGGTTGAACCTTATTGTTCTTCGTGATCCGAACATGATCGTTCGATTTTTGTTGTCTCGATCTTTGTGGTTCGATCTTTTGATTGTTCGGTTTTGTTGATCTCGTTTCGTGATTGTTGAACATTCAGACTCCTTCGAAATCTCCTTAAGTTCGGGAAATTAGTCTCGTTTTCGATCTTCCAACCCTTGGGCGGTGGAATTCTGTACTTGTTCAGCGTGTGGCTCATGTTTTGATTGATATACCGTTGGGTTGGTCAATCATATTGATTTTCGTTGGTTGTGTTTTGTGATTGTTCGGATAATCGACTTGATTGTGTTATCTGTTTGATGACACTTGTCACTTGTTGATTTTATTATGTCTCTACCGGTGGCATTGTGTTGGTCGTCCTGGAGCGTGTTTTCACGCCGTTTATTCCTTCGCGTTGCTTGTAACGTTTCGCCGATGGGCGTAAGTTACGCATTTCTTGTGTATCTCGTTGAGTTTTCCTGGCAGGGATATTGCTTCTCCCTACTTGTTTTAAGTTTCGGGACGAAACTTCTTTTAAGGAGGGTAGAATGTAATATCCGCAATTTAGAATTTTTGGTAATTTTCTTTTTTTTTTGGTGTATTTCTCGATCGTAGTGACCCTCGTGTACCTTTCAGTGCGTCCTTCCTGTCAACTGTTGAACTGTATTCTCGTTATTGTTGTGCGGAACCGCCATTTCGGGGTTGCCGTGGATCCATTTCGTGTTATTGGGTCCCAAATATTGATTCCTATCGTTTTATTCTCTTTCCGGATCTTTTTTATCATTTTGGGACCCAAAAGGGGGTGTGAGCCGCGGCACAAGGTGTCTGCGCCGCGGCACACAAATTCCTTCAGTTGATGGTCGAACAAACTGTACTGTGTGCCGCGGCACACCCATCCGTGCAGCGGCACGGTGCGAGGCCTGCGGCACACATGCAGTGCCGCGGCACACTCGTGTGTCTTCGCGACCAAAACCTAATCAGACGGTGCCGCGCACACGCAGCCGTGGCCGCGGCACAATGCCGAAACCTGGGAGTAAATTTTTGGCCTGTGCCGCGGCACACTTCTGCTGTGCCGCGGCACACAAAGCGGTCAACTGTGCGAACTCGTCCTTATTAGACGAGATCGGCCGTCTTCTCCTTCATTTCACCTGCGCGAGAGAGAGAGAGACCTAGGAGGGGAGAACTTCTCAAGCATTCTTCATCCGGGGGTCGATTTTCATCATTTCCCTTCGGTTGTGAGGCTCGGATAATCAATCTAACGCGTGTTCTACGGATCTTAGTGCTTGAATCTTCAAAGGTAATATTTCTAGAACCCTATTTTCGATTAATTTGGGGGTTTTGGGTTTTTCTTCCGATTCGTTCCGTTTTGTTGGTGGATTCATGATGAATACGATTAATATTGTTAGTATCTTTAGCTTTCCTACGGATTCATGGATATTTTGCGGATTTTTACGGAATCGAGAGGGTTTGGTTGTGGTCCGCCCTCGTTGTTATTTTTGTACGAATATACATGAATCATAGGCGGGTTTCCGGGTGTATTCCATTTCCATAATCGTTTAGAAGTGGTCGTGATTGTGCTTTTCGAATCGTTAGGTTCATTTTCGCTTCCTCGCGGTCGTGCTTGATTCTTCCGTTCCGTTCGTTGTCGTCTTCCTTTTCATTAGCATCGGGCGTTCCGAAGCTTCCCGGTTGAGCCGTATCCGTTCGTGGTTCCGTGCTCGTGGTATCGAGGCAAGTACCTTGCCCATACTTTTCTCGTTTTATGGATATGATGATCGGTGGTCGTCTTGATGTGTTTGTTTGGTTATTTGAAATGAAGTTTCAAAGGATTTCGGTTTGGCCTCGTTAAAGGCTTTCTTTCAAAACGCGTGTGTTTTGTGAACGGTGTTTTGAGAATTGATTATGATTTGATTATTTTGAACATTGAAGGATTTTATGATGATACTCCTATTGTTTAAAGTTATGGAATCGTGTATTCCGTATTTAATCTTGTTATTGTGTTTTTGAAGAGTTTGGTAATGGTGTCGAGTTAATGGCCATCTCTAGTGAGTATTCTTAATGAACTTACATTCTTAGCATGTTAGTATTGCATGAGTAACGTGTGTGTGTGTATGCTCACTACGGGTTAGATCCGACGGGGTCTCGGTAGGGGTCCACGGAGGTGTGGATCGATGAGCTTTGCTTTTAACCACTACGGGTTAGATCCGACGGGGTCTCGGTAGGGGTCCACGGAGGTGTGGATCGACGGTTAATTTTGGTGCATTTTACAAATGTGATTTGATATTGGCATTTCCGGAAATGAGTGCTTTTGAACGGTTTTCATGATTGCATGCATTGACTAAGTGTGTAAGAGGTAAGTTGTTCGTTTGGCCTACTTGGCTAGGATGGCTCTAGAGTATTTTGTTGTTTATGTTTTAAATCCTTTATTTGTGGATTTTGATGTTGGGAGACGAACCTTGTGGTCGTTCTTGTGTACTGTGAGTTGATGAGATTTGGGGCTAAAATCCCAATGGTTTTGTAAAAGTCGTTATACGGATTTGGGGCTAAAATCCCAACGATTTGGTTAATGTCATTTTTCAGAAAGTAAACCTCTGGGGCGGTGACCCCTTCTGTCTTTTGGATTTTGAAAAGTAGGATTTGATAATCCTAAATTGCTTTTCTATTAAAACTCTCGATGGCATTCTAAACCGTTTTATAAATTACTTCCATTGATTTATGATATTTCGATTTTGAAATGTTTTCTCAAACTCTTGCCTCGGGAAGTGCTTTTCGTTTCATTTGGACCTTTGAGGATCCTTGGTTATTGTTATTCGTGGAATGTAAATTGTATGGCTCGTATTTGCACTTTGTTCTTGCACTAGCAAAACAGTGGAGTTTTGCTAACCCCCGAGTATTCGGGGGGTGGATGTCTGTTTTTGCATTCAGGTTTTGGAGCATAACACAGGGTCGGCACGAAGGATGATGAAAGATGATCGATACTAATCACATGAGGAACCGTACATCGTGTGTTGGTTCAGTTGTACTTTATTTTCCGCTGCTATATTGTTCCCGTTGTACGGGTGGGGTTGTATTTTGTCCCCTGCGTGGGCATGAGTTGTATTTGAGTTGTATGTAATTGTGGAAAGACCAAATCGGTCTACTGAGTCATTTTAGCCTGAAAGGCATGGTTGAGTTGTTATGTGTCGTTACCAGCCTGGTAGATCCTTGAGGAAAGGTTCTACGGCGTGTAATATCCCTGGGCTGATTGGGGGTGTTACAAATGAGGTCTATTTTGACATTCGAATATAGATATGGGTTCAGGATCGTCATCTCCAATTATTATATCACACGCAATGGAGTATGCAAATATCTCATCAATGTGATTACTTCTCCTATTCCATAAATTCCCCGTATTAATATAATTAATAGATATCTCGAGATCATTTGTATTTTCAGTTTCATTTTCAGTGACCTTCTTATTTGCCTCATCTTGTGTTTCAACATGATCATATTTTTCATCATTTTGTGCTTCTTTAGCACATTCATTTATATTGGCTATTTTTCTTTTCCGGGGATTTTTATCTTTGGAACCAACAGGCCTTCCTCGCTTTAAGCGTGCTTTAGATGTACTTATATTTTCATCTTCTTTTGGAATTTCAATCCGAGCAGGAGTATTAACAGCTGGCACATGTGACTTTGTCACTCTTTTCATATCAGTAAATGCATCTGGCAATTCATTTGCCAAACCTTGTAAATGTACAATTTTTCCTACATTTTCCTCCCATAATTTTGTATATGGATCCAAATGTAATAATGATGGTACATACCATGTTATGTCCTTTTCCACCTGTTTATTACCTCCCCCTAAGGTTGGGAATCTCGTCTCATCAAAATGACAATCAACAAATCTTGCTTGAAAAACATCACCTGTTAGAGGTTCAAGATATCTAATAATAGAGGGTGAGTCATACCCAACATATATTCCCAACCTTCTTTGAGGTCCCATTTTTGTTCTTTGTGGGGTAGCTATTGGTACATATACTGCACAACCAAAAACTTTTAGATGGGAAACATCTGGTTCCTGACCAAGTGCAAGTTGATATGGAGTATATTTATGATTAACACTTGGTCTTAACCTTATTAGTGAAGCAGCATGTAAAATTGCATGACCCCAAACAGTAACTGGTAGCTTTGTTCTCATTATTAGTGGTCTAGTAATATATTGAAGGCGTTTAATTAACGATTCAGCTAAACCATTTTGTGTATGCACATGCGGAACAGGATGTTCGACTGTAATTCCAATTGACATACAATAATCATTAAATACTTGTGATGTGAATTCACCAGCATTGTCAAGTCTCACATTCCGTATAGTATAATCAGGAAATTGTGCCTTTAGTTTAATTATTTGTGCAAGGAATCTTGCAAATGCCATATCACGACTTGACAATAAACAAACATGTGACCATCTACTAGATGCATCAATTAGAATCATAAAATACGAAGGTCCCGATGGTGGATCAATAGGTCCACATATGTCACCTTGAATTCTTTCGAGAAATGTAGGTGATTCCTTTTCAAGTTTGCACAGTGAAGGCCTTATTATAAACTTTCCAAGAGAACAAGCTTCACATAGTTTATTATTTATGAGTTTTACACCTTTCATTGGGTGACCATGTGTACTATTAATTATTTTCCTCATCATCGTGGAGCCAGGATGACCTAGGCGTTCATGCCATGATGTCAATATTTTGGGATCCTCTTTTATTATTGAATTACATTCAGTTTCATGAATATGTGTATAATGTAATCCGAGATAATTGTGGTAGTTTTTCCAAGATTTGTTTCTTTCCCAAAATATTAGCGATGTACATATATTTCATATTACCTTCGATTCGTTTGATTATCATATCCTTGACGGTATATGTCATTAAAGCTCAACAAGTTTCTCTTAGATTTTGGAGAAAATAAAGCATTATTAATGACAAATTTTGTTCCATTTGGTAATATGAATTTAGCATTACTGTTCCTTCAATCAAGTCCGCGGACTGAAATTGTATTTATTCGCTTTTGTAGATTGTACCTCGGTAAAATATTTCTTATTTTTGAGGATTGTATGAGTTGTGCCACCGTCCGGATGCAAATGTCTCCAATCGTTCCATACTCAAACTCCTTAATGAATAAGAATATAAGACTAAAAGATGGTAAGTTAGCTTAATATAATAACATTTATTAAATACTTCATACAAACTTCAAATGAGATAATACATATTTCAAACAAGAGAATACAAATAAGAGAATACAAACAAGTACAATAAAGATGCAACAAACATGGAAATCACATATTTATTTATTTATTTATTTTTATTTTATTCCATGTCCATGTCCACGTTTGCATCCTCGGTAAAATCACAGCCTTCTAGGTAAGTTGAGTCGTCCTCAGGTTCATGTTCATGAAAATTGACTTCCTTTTCTTTATTTTTCAGAGATGCCTTACACATTTTACAAATATGGCCTGGCGTTCTACATGCCCTAGCCCAATGTCCCTTTTTCCCGCATCTGAAACAAGAATTTTCATTTTTATTGGATGAACCTTCTTGGACATACTTATCTTTGTCTTGTTGGTTTTTATTAATCATTTCATTTTTGGGAGGCCTAAAGTAATTTCCATAACCACGGCCACAACCTCGACCTCGACCATGAAAGTGGCCGCAACCGCGTCCCCGACCTCGACCTCTAAACCAACCATGACCACCACGTCCTTGATTAGTAGTTGTGGCATTTGCTTCAGGAATCACTATCACCCCTGTAGGACGAGACTGATGATTCTTTATCAACAGATCATTATTCTTTTCAGCAAGTAAGAGAGCTGCAATTAATTCAGAGTATTCGGTATATCCCCGCATTCTGTATTGTTGTTGCAGTATTAGATGTGACGTATGGAATGTAGCATACGTATTTTCCAATTTTTCACCTTCTGTTATGATTTTACCACAAAACTCTAGTTGTGATACAATTCTGAACATAGCAGAATTATATTCGCTCACACTTTTAAAATCTTGGAATCTTAACTTGTTCCATTCATCAACTAGTGCGGGTAATAACACTTGCTTTTGATACCCAAATCTTTTCTTAAGATTGTCCCATAAAATTTTGGGATCATCCACGTTCATGTACTCTAGTTTTAATCCTTCATCAAGATGTTGCCTCATGCATTTTAATGCTTTTTCTTTATTCATAGAAAGCTCTTTTTCATCTACCTCCGTTTCTTTCGTAGCATCTGGCACATTATTTGTTAGAATATTTTCGAGTCCTTTGCACCTGAGATGTGTCTTCACATCATTTGTCCAAGACATATAATTGTCTCCATTAAGATTCAAGGGAGCGAAATCGAGCTTAAGATTGGACATGGTTATCTATTACAAAACATAAAATTGAAATATAATTAACACATAGCTATTACATTTAATGATGTCAACAAAAGTATAATTCAAATTATTACTCAATACAAATACCATTCATGCTTAAATATTAATCACAACAAACCAACTAAAAACTAAAAGCAGAATCGTGACCATCATAATGATGATCACATATGTCTCACTAAAGCAATCGACTTGAGTGTAGCAAATGATGAAATTGAAAAATGTAATAAGAGTGAGGAAAGTCATAAAATATTTACCCATTTTGTAAAAATTGGTAGATATTTTGGAGATGATTAATAAGTGTGGAGTATAATATGAGTATTTATAGATTTGATTTTGAAATATGGCGAGATTTTTTTTTATTATTATTATTGTTAATTATCATTAAAATTGGTGAATATATTCTTATATATTTAATAAACTAACCGTTGGTAATTAGAGTTTGGGGAATGGAAATTCATATATATATTTATATATATATATATATATATTATAATCTATACAGTTAGTTATAATAATATCACTACTCATATATATATATATATACATATGAATTATAATCTATATAGTTAGTTATAACAATATCACTACTCGATTATAAAATCTTTCATGACTACTAAAAATAAAATATCACTACTCGATTATAAAATCTTTCGTGGTTACTAAAAATAAAAATATCACTACTCGATTATAAAATCTTTCGTGGTTACTAAAAATAAAAATATCACTACTCGATTATAAAATCTTTCGTGGTTACTAAAAATAAAAATATCACTACTCGATTATAAAATCTTTCGTGGTCATATGAATGGGAATTTTGTATTCCTCCATTAGTAATCCTCTATAAATATAGATGAAGGTTCAACTCTTCACTAATAAATGGAACTCTTCAAATAAAAACAGGTGAAGATTTTTACACTTCACACAAATTCATTATTATTTAGGTCTTACATATATAATTAGTCCATAGTCCAAGAATCATCTTAAAAATAAGATTGAGCTTAGGTCCTTACGCATATAAATTTAAATTGATGATATTTACATAATTATTATATTTGTTTAAATATATTAATTATCATCAATAATGATATTAGATTAATACCATATCTAAATATTATTATTACATAAATTAAATATAAATAAAGTTAATTACATACCTTTAGAATTTAAGGATGATGTACCAATATATCGAGTCCGACTGCGGAATGGGATTAAATCGGTAGAGCTCGTGCTGATAACGTGTTGTAAAATCGGATATTTTATCACTTCACAATATATTATATATATATATTATGATATATAAGCATAAAAGAGGATGAAAGAAGATGAAGAGATTGAGCTTTTTTAGAATGAATTGTGTGTCCAAAGCTCTACCAAAGAGCTCTATTTATAGCTTAAGATTACATGCTATACAACAAATTAATATTATTAATTATACAACATAATTGTCTTTATATTAGATATTTCAATCCAATAATTGATTGAATTATTGATTGTTGATCCCACATACCATTATTGGTGATATTATAACAATTTATATTTTATTCTTTCATGTAGTATTTTTTAGCATCTTTTTATGATTCTTCCGCCTATCATCTTATTATGATTCTCAAGGTTTAGCATATTCTTATAGTTATACAACGACATCTTTTTATGGATCTCCCGTGTGGTATTTTTTATAATTTTTCGTATAACCTCCTCTTTGTAACACCCCCAGAATCTGACCGGGAATATTACACGCCGCAGACCTTCTCCATGAAGATCTGCCAGACTAGACACCGATACAACATAATACATTACATTCCGACGTAATAAATAACGAACCAATAGACCGATTTAGTCTTACATCATTATCATACAACTTCTAATATACAGAACTCTGTCTGGACTCATACCCCTGCAAGGGTAAAATACGGTCACAAACAAAAAGACGACAACAGAGAAGACCATACAACAAACTCAGACTGACTACACCCAAAACTGGCCCTCATGTGATTAGTGTCATTCGTCTTCCATCATCCTTCGCACTGATCCTGCGTTTTGCTCCCAAAACCTGCATGTGCGTGGACGCAGAACAGACATCCACCCCCGAATACTCGGAGGTTATCAAAACTCCTCTGTTTTGCTAGTACAGGTATAAAGTGCAAATACGAGCCATACACAACACATTCAGGGAATACAAAAACTTGAATCATCTACAGTTCAGTCACTTCAAAATCTTTCCCGAGATTTCTTACTCGAATAAAATAGTTCAATTCGAAAAGGTATAAATGAAACAAGTGGTCATTTTGGAAATTAATTTAAATCTCGGGAGTTTTGAAAATATATGGGATTGAATAATCCTCAGTTTATCAAAAACCGCTTAGGGTCACATCCCAAAGTTTTATTTACCAAAATACAAAAACACGAGGTCCATGACCCAACCATCCGTTTCAATTCACTTCCAAGGACACATTACACACAACACATTACTCTGATACCATTCTAGCCAAACACCAAGACTCGTTATATAATGTCTCTCGACCCCGAGCACAAAGTATTGTGATACTCCGGACACATCACAACCAATCATCAGTAAAAACACTCAGGCAATTCTCGCGGCCCGGTCCAGCTGTCAAGTCACCAAGTCCCTGTGTGCCCCGTCGGGCAATCCCCAGGTGAGATTACCCCACTCAAAGTAACTCTAGTGACCTGGTCCAGCCGCTAAGCCACCAAGTCCCTGTGTGACCCCGTCGAGTCAATCCCCAGGTGAGAGTACCCCGAGAACAACCTTACAACTCTCATCAGTTCACATATCCAAACCACAATCCCCGAGGGTCAATCACACTATATATAGTCGAGGTACTTTACTAGAATGACCAACTTATCCAACACATACTCACGACCCAGAACTAATACCATCGACAAGGAAGCACACTATCTCAACAGCACCGAACGACACAACCAATATCACATAAACTCACTTAATCATCGATAATCACATGTCTTCGCGCATACATCTTAACCAAACGATTAATCTTCAAAATTTACCGACGACGTAATTACATATAATGGCATCACACGAAAGTAATGCGATCATATACTCAACACTAATACACATATTCAATTAAGCACATTAATTCATGAAACACACGAGTCGCCTTTTAAGAAAACCATGATTGTAAACATACCGATTCTTTTGATAAATGGTTATAAACATTCATTTAGCACATATCGTCGATTACCAATCATTATATCCACAAAACACGTAATGTATGGGCAAGATACTTGCCTCGATAATCGATACCGGACACTCCGACGAACACGGCTCAATCGAGAACCCTCGAATACCTACAATTCTCCGGGCGAAAACAATAATAACACGATCGATCGGGAAGCTTGAAGAAAACGACGAACGGAAGAGTTCCTACTCTAGTTCTTCGCAAGGAACCTAACCCTAATATCATACCATTAATAAATTAACGATCGTACGAGGAAGAACAATCGTAGAACGCCGAAATCCCCTTTGTGACATTTTACCGGACACCTTCAAGGTGTTGATTAAGAACTCAACAAAACTACGAATCAAACCATGGAACAACGAGAGAATTGGTAGAACACAACTTAATAATCAATATTCCATCATTAATCTAAGTTAATTCGGATTAAACGGGCGAAATCAAGCAAAATCCCCAATTTTCCCAAAACTAGGATTTTAAGAAAACTTACCCTGATTCGGTCGATCGTAGGAGGTTACAGAATGATTAATCGATGATATGGACTCAGGAACTCCGTGGAATGATAGTTTAACAACATGTCTTTGATTTCCCCAAGACTTGGCTGTAGAAAAATCGAAGATGAAATGGGGAAAATGAGTGAAACCCGACTGCTCGGTCATATTTATACCTGCGCGGAACACCGCGCAACAAACGGCCCAACTATCACCGTGTTTACCGCCGTATTGCGGGTCAGTGCACAACCTGACTGACACGGCGGAACACCCGGTGCAAGACACTCGCGCCTGTGTCTCGGTCGTGTCCGACATGGCGCATCACCCGGCGCAACACTTGCACGGGTGTCTCGGCCGTGTCTCGGCATATTGCTAGCCTGGCCGACCCGTCACATCACCCGGTGCTCGGCAACGCCGTTCGGATAACGGCGCAGGACACGGCACTCGGCATTGCCGTTTCTACCGCCGTGTTGTACAGGTCCATCTAGCAAAAACCTCCAGTTGCAAAACGATTCCGACACAATCTGAAAATTACGATCGAACCACAACAACGATCCGGAAGAAGACGAATAATAATAAAACAGGACATACGATTAGCTCGACTTACGCAACAATAAGTCGTACCCGACGAACACCACAACACGGTACATCATGCCGTACCCAACATAGGAGAAAATCTCAATTAATCGCCAACAGAACAAAATGACCGGCACAACTGACAAAAATTCAAAAATAACAGGATGGAGAATCTCGGGTATTACACTCTTATAGTTCTCTCGTCTAGCATCTTTTTATGATTCTTTCGTCTATATCTTCTTATAGTTCGTCCATATAGCATTTTGTGGATCTCTGGATCTCCCCCGTTGCATCTTCTTATAGGTCACAAGTCGTCAGGAATAAGTCTAGAGGGGGGTGAATAGACTTATTAAAACTCTTTTCCAGAATCTCAGGTGAGTTACTCAGCTGTGATTAGGTACAGATGACTTATGTCATCTGCAGACAAGTAATGCGGAAGACACAGCTGATGACGATAGAAGGTAACTAATGTTAACTGCAGATAACTATCTAATGGAACAATAAATATGAATGCAGCAGTTAAGTATGATGTTCAAAGCAGTAAATCACACAAGCACTTATAGTGGTTTCAAAGGTGGGGTAATCCTCTACTAGTCCACTTTTCTCCAAACCAGTTGGAGATGAATTCACTATAAATTTCAACCAGTGATAAACGTTACAATGATTCAACCAGTTACAATAGCTTCCAACCAGTAGAATCCCTTAGCCGTTGCGACTCCCTTTGACTGACTAGCACCTCTTGATCGAAAATCCGTGGATGCCTCAACAACTCTCCAGCTGTCTATCACCTTCCAATCAAGAACCTGTGGATGCCTTATCAGTCGCGCAACTTCTAAAAACCTCGTTCATAGAAGTACCCCGTACTTAACTTTAAAGACAAGAGTTTTTGTCTTCTCCAACCAACTAAGAGCTTCTCAGTATATGATCTTCAAATAATTTGCTCTTCACGATGTTATAGCTCTCTTTGATAGCTTTATTTGCTTTGATTGCTTTAGATCGCTTGTAAATATGTTTGTGTCGTACTTTGCACAATTCATATCTCCATATATTTATATTACGATCCTTTGAGCTTTCTTCATAGCCGTTGCACTACTGTAACAAATCCGTCCGTTGGAGAGTGGACTTCTTTGTTTATCTTATCAATCCGTTGCAAGGCTGGATTCCCTTTTCAATTCCGACCGTTTGAAAGACTTTCTTGTGGTAGCACCGTATTTCTTGATTTGAATAATTATAAAGTCTTCAAAACGCGGATCCCGATGAATATTTAATTCCTAGCTTTCCGGGAATCTTTCAGCTTGTCTCCTTATGTCCGCATATGACTTTCCGTAATTGTTGACTTTTGAACGCTTGCTGACGTGTACTGAGTTACTTGACTGATAACTTAAGTGAGAACTTATCTGATGTCTTTTGGTCAAACCTGCCTGATGTGCAGTCAACCTTCTCTCATGTAGGACTTCTCTGATATAGCTTCTATGAGATAAAGTTCTCTAATCTAATGAGTCTTCTTTGATCTGAAGTCTTCTGACCTGATGAATGTTCTCTGATCCGATGGTCAAACTTCAGTTGATATTTGCATTGACTCGATCTCGTCTGTTAACTTGACTGCAGATTGGTTTTGGTCAAACTTCTCTGATATTCCCGTTGACCAATACTTGTCTGACTTCATCTCTTGACTGCAGCTTAGTTTTGGTCAAACCTCTCTGATATGTTGCGTTGATCAAAACTTCTCTGAACAATGAACTTGCCTGAAAAACTTCTCTAATAAGTGACAGTTCTATACTTAGACGTTTTTCTTACTTATCAACACTTTGATCTAGACTTAGCCTAATATTTAAGGCCTATAGAAGATACTCATTTGGTTCTTCTTTACAATTTGCCAAGTACTTAAACATACATTTGAATAATCAATTCATACAATGATGACATCATCAAAATGCATGCGCTAAGCAGACGATAGCACGCGCTATCTACCAACCGTAGCGTGCGCTCACGAGACCCCAGTCCCAGTCCAGTAGCTCCTGGAATGCCTCGAACTACCAGTTAGCGTGCGCTACCAAACCCGTAGCATGCGCTAACTACTACACCTTAGCGCGCGCTAACCACCCGGATGTAGCGTGCGCTAACGACTCAGAAATAACAGGAACAATACCCTCAAAAATGGGTACGACGACGGATTTCTCCGACCGAATCTTTAAGTTCAAGATACGCACGGAAAGCTTCAGAATATGATCATACTAAGAGCTTGAGCTCTAATAAAACTCACACGCGACCATGAAAAGGGTCGAAATAATAAATACGAATGCGGATACCCACAACTTTAGGAAATTACAAAATGGCCCAAAATACCCGGAAATCACGATACGTGATCGAATAACCAAACCAAAGTTCACAACACGTCTAACCAAGTTAAACGGACTTATGGGGAACACGAAACAACAATTTCAAACGAGATTCGCAAGAATCAAACTCAAATGTGGAAAAAGTCGCCAAAAAGCACAGAATTCAGCAAAACGACACCGAGACGAACTCGAACCTCAAAAAGTTCAGAATTAATCATTTCCAGAATGACGAAACGGTCATAAGAGATCCGTTAAAACAGACTTCTGCCAAAAAAGAAATTTACCGAAAATCGAAATTGCATATATTACATACTACCCTCCTTAAAAGATGTTTCGTCCCGAAACACGAGCGGAGGAAATCAAACACGAACGCTAGGAACCGATGAAACCGAACCTAACGATTCGAAGAACACAATCACAACCATCTCTAAATGAATACGGAAATGAAATACACCCGAAAACCCACCTACGATTCATATAAGTTCGTACAAAAACAACGACGAGGACCGGTCGCACCCGAACCCTCTCGATTTCACAAAACAACGAAACTTACCATGAACTCGTAGGAAAAAGAAGAATACTACCAATATTAATCATATACCTCATGGATTATCAACAATACGGAACAAATCCGACGAAAACTAAAAAACCCCTAACTTTCCCAAAAATAGGGTTCTAGGATATTACCTTGATTTAGGATGAAGAACTCAAGTAGATGTTGTTAATCTACACTAATAACTCGAGGAGAAGGATATCTCTAAGATGGAAATCGCCCAAAAATCGCCCAAACAATCGCCCACAGAGAGAAGGAAGAAGAAAGGAGAGGAAATGAAATCCTCTCCAAAATCCAGCAAACAAAAGGGCTGGCTGACTCGCGTGCCGCGGCCCGCGGCTAACATTTGTGAGCAGGCCTTCAGGCGGTTCCGCGGCGCAGACACAGTGTGCTGCGGCGCGCAGTACAGTCGCGCCCAGCCTGACTCTAGGAAGGTGCGTGCCCAAAAAGTGACGAAAAATGACCCACGAACATGATTTACTAGAACGACGTATAGTCCCAACCATTCAAAGGCCTGGATGAACGACCACGACTCCGTGTTTCATGATTTCATGTCAAAACAGTCGGTCCTAACACGACGGTAACATCAACCGACCCGGAAAGAGAAAGAAACGAAATAGAACCCAAAACTTTGGAATGTTACAAAACGGCCCAAAACATCTGAAACACACGATACATGATCGAAACAACACACGGAATCTCACAACATGCATAACATGAGATGGATCTGCAGCAACCCCGAGACGGCAGTTCTGAACAGCGATTACGAGAATCGAACGAAACAACGACGGAAAGGCAATAAACACGGGATTGAGTAAAATAAATCCGAAACAAGCTCGGATGACAAAAAGTCCAGTATTAAATATTTTTGAAATATCAATACGGTTACAAGCGAGTCGCTAAAAACGAAAAATACATCAAAAATAAAAATACTGAGAAAAGAAAAATGCGGATATTACATTGAGTCTATTATACCTCCAAATCGATGATTCTTGAAACTTTACTGTTAGAAGAGAGATCCAGTTTTAACAGATCTCAGCCCACTTAGAGCACTATCGATAGCAACTTTCGAGATATTTATGATGTTATAAGTATCTAGTGTTAGTTAATATCGTTTTCATAGTTAGCACATTCGAATATACATTTATTTTGCACATGCTGAAGTTGCACTATTAATGTAAGTATGTATCAAGTCTAAGGTTCCTTTTTGGGTTGGATTAATTTAAAGCCATGGTCCTGCCACAACCAATTTAAGCTCATCGCTGCAAATCAAATAACTTGCCCCGCCAGGATACGGATAAGCAAACAATTACAATTTCAACTGTTTTCAATTATTTGAGGATCAAATAAACAATTTCGGATAATTAGTTTAGGAATAGCTGCAGCAAAACTTATTTCCACTATCTGATTATTCTATTCCTAATTTATCAAATTCGTATTATCAAACCTTGGTAAACACTCAAACCACTCATGATCACAACTTCGATCAGCAGAAGCTCAGCGAAACACTATCTCATGTAATCTATTTTGTTTAGATTCAAATTTTACCACATCAGCTATGACACTCAAAATACGATGCCAAACACATGCTTATATTAGCTCCCATTCTTATATACGCTATTTTTACTTAATTTCGTAACCCAGCCTAACCAATTGCGCCACTTACATACACATACCTGCTCTGGAGAAATATTCAGCCTCATTTGGTTCAATTATGCCACGTGAAGAGCTCATATCTTGCCTTTTTATCATTCTTTCCTCTTCATATAGAATTTCTTGTTGTGTCATTCCTATTTTTGCTTCTATCACCCTTTGTTCTTCCTGTAAAAAAATAATGATATTATGCATTAAAACAAAATAATAAAAAGGTCATTTGTTCTGTTGCATTTGGGGTAGCTTATGTAAAAGTGCATATGTCTCTTAGCTTATTAGCTCATATGAACTTTTCAAAATTTAGTTAAAGCTCATTAGGCCACTATATAATCTAACACAAACATCCCTTTAAGTAGTTTATCAGTTGTTAACTATAAGCAGAAGCATAAGCAACCCTAAAAACCCTTATAAACTCATAAACTTGATTAACAAAAATATATTAACACAACAACAATTAGCATAAACATCTGACCTGAGTTACTTTCTGCTTTGATTTGAGGTTTCATGAATCGAATCCTGCCGCGGAGACCCCAAATCCTTGCTAAAATCTGGAAAAAAACCAATTCAACATAAATCAAATCAAACGCAACACCCATAAAAATATAAGATTTTTAACAAAATAACTAAAAATAATTAAAATCTTACTTGTTTATGATGATTTAAAGCATCAAAATTAACGAACAAATTATCCAACATCTTAACAATCTTTATTCAAGGTAGAGAGAAAACCATCAAACACATCTTATGAATGAGGATAAGTTCCAATCTCCTTCTTCATATCTTGAATCATGAATATTTCGGGGGTTATGTGTGTGTGTTTTGTGTGTAATATGGATTTATGAGGAAGACAATGGAAGAAATAATGGGGCGGTGGGTTTGGCAGGTACCCTTCATATTCATCTTAATTGCTTGAGGATGGTTGGTATACTCCCATCCCTTCATATTTATCTTCATGATTGCATTTAATTCGACCAAATAAAGACATAAATGTTGTAAATCTGACATTAAAACTCGGTTTTCTAATACTTCACACTAAATTTTGGGACTCCATCTTGAGTGTCTTGATTACTCCACATTTAATCAAGGGACTCAATTTTATAATATACTAGTCATTCAGACCCGTGCGTTGCACACGTATTGCATAATTTTCTTTGATATTTGATGTTTAGCGTATTGTATTAAAAGTACCGATAAAAGGATTGTTCGAACTGTTAATTATAACTTTTTAATTGATTGGATCGGGTTGGGTCGAGTCGCACCAAATCGGTGTTTACTAATAGATTGTGGTACATTTTTTTTTCAATAATATGTACGCCGTCTCCTAAGTTTTTATTTGGTTTAATAGCAATACCTTTACAATCGATGGACGACAACATCCAAAAACACTTTCAATATAACTGAAGATTATTAACCAATCACAAAATCAGAAAGAGTTCTTAATATCTACGAATGTAAAAAATAAACAAAAAATGAGTTGGTTGGTGACCCCGAAACTTTGACTAATCTTTTAATTACCTCAATATAACCCAAACAATTAAAGGTTGTATTATATTCAGAACTTAGAAAAAAGAAATTTAACCATTTTTAAAATGTATTTTGACATTGATATTTTGGCATTGTTGATAAGTATTTTTAACATGATACTAAAAATTTAAGACATAAAAACAATTGACTTTATATATAAAGATGTATTAATAACATTAATAATTAAGACTCAACATTTAATTATTGAGATTAAATTTTAATGACATTAATCATTAAAACTCAACATTAATTATTAGGACTCAATCTTTATAGATATATATATATATTAAACTTATAAAAAATAAACAATTATATCCTCAAATCCATACATACATTCAAAATTTCAATTATAAATAAAGAATTATTTAGAGCGACAAAAATTTAACATTTATTAAATATGTAACAACTATGAAAGTGAGCAAAGTATAGATCTCCGAGAAGCCTCCGTTAGTGGAAGAGATAATAATCCAACAAAATTGGAGTGAGATGGGAACATGTAGTAAAATCACTTTTCAATCTGATTTGGTATGGATACAAGTATATAAAGTTTAAAGGCTTCGGGGTGGCTGGACCTTATACTCATTGTTTAAAATGAAAATGGGTAGTCGATCACCCTTTAATTGGGTTTGGAGGAGTTTTGTGGGCCGAGCCTAACCTCATATTTTGATTCATCGCCGTTCACCGCAGAAAATGACTTCGGCAGATTGAACTCTAACTAAATATCAATTTATTTATTATGTTTATACTTATAAATTACAACATAATATGATTCCTATCGAGTTTTGACGGGTTAAGCACTAGTACATTTGTAATTCAATGCTCATTTTTTGGTGATTAAAGGGTCAAACATTTTTCAAATTTTAGTAACATAGCAATGTTAAGGTTATTTTAATATTTTGTAGTTAGATTGATACTTATTTTTTTTAATTTTTACTCTATTTAATTAATAACTTATATCAAATATAAGATATACTAACTAAATTTGTATTTTTTAGTTTTTTTTATATAATTAATCAACTAATCATATAATAATTAATTTTAGGTATCATATATTCATAATTAAGGCATGTTTTCGGAAACAAGATGTAATTAGAGTTTATTTTCTTTAATTAACTCAATATTTGATTTTTTGAGTGTTTTCTAGATGAAAATACAATAACTCATTATATTAAAGTATCAAAAGGTCAGCAAGGAATATCGTGCGAATGAAAAAAAAAACTATAGTAATAAATATGCAACAACATTCAAATAATATAAATATAGTATTTATAAGAAATATGCAGTAATATCCTAAAATCTATACATAGATTCCAACATTCACCTTTAAATAGAAGATTATTTCAAAACACATGCAACTCCATAATCGGAGTGGCAAAAACTATACATTTATCAAGTATGCAATAATTATGAAATTCACTAAAATGTAGATCCTCAATAGATCTTCGTTAATGGAAGAGTATTATGTATAAATAAGAATGATTTGTATTTAAAAAAGAATTCAGAGATTTTGAGATACTAATATTCTTATTTATACCTACAATTAAAGTTGCATTAGCACTAAATCCTCAAAGATTTACCTTGAGACTAATAATTTAGAGATTGAAACAATGTGTAGATGAAATAAAGCATTAAGAAGAAAAGCAAAAATGGGCATTATAACACCTCAAGTAGATTTGACACAACAACTGTGACTTCAGCATCAAATTGAGATGTTGCAATGTGCGATTGAGCAACAAATGGCTCATGGTGAACAGAATCAAGGCAGCCCATCCGTGAGATAGGCGATACCCAAAAATACAGATTAAATACACAATACATGTGATACCGAACCACTATATATAGTAGTTACTCCGATTAGGAGTTCACAGTAGTATGGCTAACAGCCTTATTATACACAGGATCCAAAATACAAGTATAATCCATATGGAGATGGAATATACCTTATATAACAATGCATTTGTCCATAATTAAAATAAAGCGGAAAGATAACATTACACGGTTCGGATAAGATCGGACAACAAAAGACTTGGCCCCCCCGAACTAGTATCCTTCGAACCCTTCGCCGTCACCATGATCTTCCCATGCCTTGCCTTTTCCTCGACCTAAAATACAACATAAGTATTTCGCCCAACACACGGTCAGATATACATGATAAATGAATTCTCAATATGTTATACAATTCACATATATTAGATTTCAAGGAAAACAACCCGACTAACAAACATACTCCTCGGGCGTATGAACGGTTAATCACAAATCGTCGAACACATCCAAATATATAAATGGACTATGAACGACCCAAAAAGTACGACTCAAGATGGACATGACAGTACGCCTCCGGAAATGTGTCAGTGCACATGTCCACCCCGTATACGGAATCTAGGATATACGTGGGACAATGTACCTAATTAGCCTCACGAACTACGTCTCGTGTGCACAGTCCAATACAGAAACATCCACGCATGACTATATATGTGCCTAGCTAAAAATCCTACACAATGACCAATCGGAACGCAGATATGATTCCGGATATGTCACGACACAACATGACAATGAATTCAATAAATCACATATCCGATTAAGGATTAAGAAACTCACTGTTGTTACCCAAAATATTATCCGGAGATAGTATTGCTGGAACGATCGAGTAACAAACAAAATGCGAGAACACTTCCGTGGGAAAATGGATAACACAAGATTTGCCGGGGTTGTTAGTCCCGGGCTTGAATGCTCTCGCGAGATGTTATTAATAAAAATACTGTCGAGTACAAATATTAATGTTAGAATCTAATACAATGAGTGTAGAAGCTTCTAGTTATCTAGGCTTTAGAGCGCGTAGATTGCCGGAAGAACCAGATGGATGAATCTGTGAGTTCTTGCTTGGAATTTATGATGAATGTGTGTGAATGTCACTATGAATATGTTAGTGCTTGCCAAAAGAGCCTTTTGTTCTCTCTTTGGTGTGTATTTTGCACTTAATTCGTGGTAGAATCCCCGGCCGCAGCGGTGAGTTCTCTATTTATAGGGGACTAAGTAGTTGGGATCCCTCGGGCGATCGCGGGCGATCGCCGTTTTCTATATTAAAATAAACGGCCGATCGTCCCGTCACGTGGGCCTGTTCCCTTGAGGTCCGAGGTTGCAGTTGGAGGCCAGCTGGGTGAACCAATGGGAAGCCAGCACGCGTCGCGAGTCGCTGTCCGAGGGGGGTCCACTTCGTGCCTTTCGGTGGCCTTGTCGGTAGGTGCGGTAGGTGACAGGCTGGGGTCAATGATCCTTTTTGTTGGTATCCTATGAAGATCCGCGGGTGGGCCATCGTCCAAGATTCGGTCTTCGACGACTTTGACGGATGCTGGATCCCCACGTGGCATGAGACGATCGCCTCTGAACCGTTAGACAAAGACGATCGCCAGGTATCAAAAGACGATCGCTGGTTACCAAAAGACGATCGCTATATTATGCCGGACTTTAGGTGTTCGTCCGGAGTTTGGCTTCTATGGTTGACTTTTCAGGGAGGTCGCCGATCGCCTATTCTGGCGAGTTAATCGTCGCACAACAATTGCCCCCCAGCTCGCCTTGATGTTGAAAACACGGGGTGAGGTGGCACTGTTGGCGATCGCCGATGTTTAGACGACCAGCCGATCTGAATTCAAATATGGACGACCTTCTTTCGCGTCGGGAGCAGCGGGAAAAGAAGGCGGGCCTTTCACAAGCGGCCGGACACGCGTCGTCTTTGCCGTTGGGGAATCCGACGGTTTGTCGGACACAGCCGGGTATGCCCTCGAAAAGACGCGTATGCGGGATTCGAGGGCCGCATTTAATGCGTCCCCACGTGACGGTTCCGATTCAGTCCCCGAGGTTTCTCCTTTTGCACTTAGGCCCTCGTTCCCATCTATAAAAAGGGGGCTTCTTCTCCTTCACTTTTACGCACCCTTAGCATCCATAGCGAATTTACTGCGAAATTTGGAGCCTTTGAGTGCCGATCTTCTTCTTCTTTCTAGGTAAGATTAAATTTAACCTTCTCCCTATCTTTACTTTCCAATATGTCGGGAGGATCGAAAACCTTCGAGACCGGAAGTTCTTCCACGCCGCCGCGTTGCTCGAACGGGAGGAGGTTCCTGTTAGAGTGGATATGGAGACGGCGGTGAAGCTATTCGAGCGGGGATTGCACCGAAGAACTCGAAAAGCTTTTCAACGAGGCCGAGGTAGCGAGGACGGCGGAGCGAGGGGTTCGCGGTGGATGAAGACGATCCAGTGCGGGAGGCACAGGAAAGAGAGAGCGATTCGGCCCCTCCTATGTGGCTTTTGCTCGGATGATGGAAGCGATCACTGGACCTTGCCGGAGTCGATTTCGAGGCCTACTCCGCCGCTCACCCTTACAAACATGTGAATCGGACGGTCTTTCAGCCGCCGTCCCGTCTCCGTGGACTCTCGGCCAGATCCGAGTACGGCGACCAAGAATGACTCGAGCCGGAGGGCCAAATATCACATCCCCTCGACGTCTCCCTTCACGTGCCTTTGGAGAATGAGCGCGCCGACCAACCGCCCGGGATATGGTCGCCGTCAACGAGATGATTATGGAGGCGGGTGCGATTCCGTTGCCACTCGCCGTCTCCTATTTGCCGATCGCTCGAATTTGGCGCCTCTTCAATCGACGCCGAATGCTTGCCGCAGATCATCTGCACGTTTACCTTGTTCGGCGGTCACCGGTTATTTCGTCACCTTAGCGCTTGGAGATGAATTATCTGCATTTAAATTAGGCTGTGAGAAAGGGACGATCGGCGGTTATCATATCCAGGGCCGACTCGGAGAGTGGTTCTTGGCGTGCGAATAAGACCAAGGGCGACACAGCAAAATGGTGTTGGAGTCGGCGGGGCATGGCGATCGGCGTTGAGTGAAGGGCTGAATGAAGAGTTGAGATTCCCACTATTTTAGGAGAGGAATCCGAGTAAGGATTTAAACTCTCCCTTTGATTGAGCTTGTCTTGGACTGATCTAATTTTGTTTTCTTTTTGCAGGACCTCTCGTACGGCGACCGGCGACCTCCCGCTTGATTTCTTGATCGTTTGGGAGCGTATTCGTGCGTTGCCGAACTCCTTTATTAACGTTCGATCGCTTGCATCAAGCTCATCGGTTGGGGGCTCGTTTGTTTTGCTACCCTCGTCACTTGAAAGTTCAAGGTATGAGGTTAAATGGTATTTCCTTTCTTTGACGATCGTCTCCAAGATGTTGTTTTATTTTATCTAACTTGTTTGCACCTTTTCTTTGACAGAGGCTTACTTTCCCGACCGCGAACCTCCGCCAGAGATAGCTATGTCGGACTTGGGAGTTCTTGGTCGCCTTAATTTGGGCAAGCAGAGTCGCGTTCTGCGACGACGCCACAACCTCGCCTTGACGAGACCCGCCGAGGCGCCTGGTCGCCAAGCCGGTGGTCGAGGGGGAGGAACACCAAACGCCGCAAGAGGCGAGGTCGGAGTCCCCGTCGATCTCCGAGGCGACGTGTCGATTCTTGAGCCTCCTGGCCGCGCTCCTATCTCCGCCATCCCGATGATGGAGCGATCTCGGCGCCAAGCCCTCGGTCACCGGACCCGGTCATCCGGGCACTGGCGAAGAAGATGGCGATCGCCGATGCGAGACACCCCGGGCAAGCCTTTTTCTGGACGCGACCCGAGCCGGTCAACAGTAAGAGTGGGTCAAAAATTTTTCCGAGTTAGGCATTCCGAGCATGGTATGGGCTAACTCCTTGATTTCCTTGGTTTGCGCCTGCAGGTTCGCCTCGCCGACCGGGACGTCGCCCCATGGTGCCGGATTTCTGTCGAGCAAGGCTCCACAAGGTTCTCGTTGAAGTCCTCGCTACGCTCGCTGTGCAATCACTTCGCCCAAGGCTTGACGACCGACCTTGACGCGATCGCTCGTCGGCGATCCGAGATGCCATGCGGCGACCGTGCTCGCTCTTCAGCGCGACGATGGCCGCCCAAGCCGCCGGATTTTGAGGGGCGACCTCCACCGCTCATCTCCATCGCGAGCTCGAGACCGCCTTACGAAATATCGAGGATGCGAACCGGATTCGGTCGATGGAGAAAGAGTATGAGGAGACCGCTGCGGCCAAGCGGACGTGGATCGATTGAAGCAGAGCCGAGTCGCCCAAGGAAGCCGCCGATCGATCTGTAATAAGGAGAAGGAGACTCGCGAGTAGCTCGAGGCTTCGCAGGAGGAGGCGACCGGGCTGAAGGCTGCGGTGGATCGGCTCAGTGGTGAGCTGGAGGCGGCGAAGAGAGAGCTGGAGAAGGCCAGGGGCGAGAATGTTGCCAAGGCGGCCGAACTGGCGGAGGTCGAGAAGACGGCGGCGGATCTGAAAGGGCAGCTGAAGGCGATCGAGGTCGATCCCTACCTTAACGTCGGGCACGTCGGCGAGTTCGCTTACTATTTGGCCTATGCTGACGCTGTCCGAGTTGCTAAAAAGGCAGGGGTCGAGACCGGTCCTCTGATGGAAAGCTTCAGATCCTATGTCTCCAAGCATCCTCTGCATCCAGAATTCTCTCTGCCGATCCTTGACTTGGTCGACCTCGGGATTGACTTGAGTTGGTATACCGGCAAACTCATTCATCCCGAGGCCGATGCCCAAGCCGATCCGCGACCCGAGGGCGAAGACCAGCAGGCGGGGCTTTGAGAGGCTTTTTGTTTTCCCTCTGTAACTTGTACTTTTTTGTTGTAATGCCTTCAGGCCTTGAAATGTATGAAGCTTGTGTTTATGAATAAAATACTCCTTTTCTCATTCCGCGTAATGCATTATATGCGATCGCCTTTGACTATTTGTGTGCAATTTTTTCGAGTACGCGTATATTTGCTTTCGATTTTTTTTGTTCGTCCGGCCGATTGTCTGAGTGTTGAAAGTATTGACATGTTTTGAATTGGAATTCTTACTTGTAATTTTCGTCGGACGATCTCGATCGCCCTGCATGTTTTTGAGCGAAGCCGATCGAATATGGTTTCTCTTTGTTCGATCGTATTTGAGAGTAGCTCGGCCTATCCCTGCCCCCTTGTTTTTGTTCACTTATTGTAAGTAAGGGAACAAAGACTAGTCTGTCTGGCGAGCTATCTTCATTTCGCCGATTCTGAAGAGTCATGTGTGGTTGCGGTGTTCGATGGACCGATCTCCCCAATCGTGTCTTCGTGTGCGCGGGATATTTAGTATCCTGCGACTCACTTTTTGTGAGGGTCCTCCGTTAGGCTACGCCTGCCTTGTGTTAAAACGGAAGGCGGAGATCTCGGTCTGGAGGAGTCCTTGCGCGGAGTGTTGTCGGCTTATTCGACACCACGTCCGCGGCTTGTCAGCTCTGCTTCCACCTCGGCCCGCCATGAAGATGGCGATCCTCGACGGTGTACGTTGAGACGGGGGAAACGGCACGTCGCATTGTTCGGGTTCACCATGTTAGATGATGTACCTTGAGAACGTGCGATCGCGCCTACTGACTATTTTGGAGGGTCCTTCGGCTACGTCGACCTCGTATTTAAACGAAGGGCGGACGATCTTAGCCCAAAGGAACCTTGCATGGGCGAAGCTGTCGGTTCCATCGACCTCCAGGACCATGGCTGCAATAATGTTACCTAGGATCGTCGTGATCAGCGATCGTCGGTGATATGCGATGCCTGGTGGGGCGATCGCTATAACAGATGGGATAACAAAAAACCTCATTATATTCCTTGTACATCATTGAAATCGAATACAAATTTTTCACTGATAGTATTTTTTCAGATGCACGCCCAGGGGTATTGGTCCGAGTACCGTCAGATGTTCCATTCGTAGGCTCCTTTAGTTAACCATCTGGATACTCGAAAGGTCCTTCCATTTGGACCAAAGACGCCCGTATGGGTTTGGATTTTCTTGAGGACGAGATCGCCCACTTGAAATCTTCTCTCTCGACCTTGAATTGAAGAACTTCGGCCTCTCCTTTTGTGGATTGTGTTCTTCATTTCGAGGTCACCGCCTTTCTTCAAGCATGTCTAGGTCGATTCGCCGGCTACATCGTTGTCGGTCGTCATCTCTTGTTCGGTTCGATGGCCGAGGACGGCGATCTCCGAAGGAATCACCGCTTGTTCAAGGTAAGGGCGAACGGGGTTTCGCCGGTAGAATAGCGGGTCGTCGTTCGGTAGGACCATAAAACGCCTGGGAGCTCGCCGCCCATCTTCCTTGCCTCGGATTCGAGTCGTGCTTTGATCGTGTGTTTGAGGATCTTATTCACCGCCTCTACTGCCCGTTCGTCTGAGGGTGAGAGGGCGCTGAGAATAACCTTTTGACTCCCCACTTTTCACTGCAGTGCATGACTTCTAAGCCGTCGAACTGTTTCCCGTTGTCGGAGATGATGGCCTGGGGCAAACCGAATCGGCATATTATGTTTTTCCATATAAACTTGATCACTTGTTCTTGGCCGATCTTGTTGAGCGGTTCGGCCTCAGCCCATTTGGTGAAATAATCGACCCCAACGATGGCGAACTTACAGCCCCCTGGAGCCGTCGGCAAGGGACCTATAAGGTCGATGCCCCATTGCGCAAATGGCCAAGGGCTATACATGGAGGTGAGCTGTTCGGGTGATAGTTTTATGTTGGGGCCCATTATCTGACATCTATGACAAGATCTGGCATAAGCGATCGCGTCTTTCCGAAGTGATGGCCAGAAAAATCCTTGTCTGGTCGTCTTATGGAGGAGGGCTCGTCCGCCCGCGTGGTTCCCACAAATCCCGTCATGGATCTCAGCTAAAACGAGCCGACCTTCCTCCTGTAATACACTTGAGGAGGAAGGCCAAAGCTCGCTTGTAAAGCCGATCGTCCAATAGGGTATATCCGGTCGCACGGCCGGAGTTGGCGAGCTTTAACACGGCTGCCGTGGACCGCTCCGTCTTTTAAGTATTTGATGAACGGAGTCATCCAATTCTCTTCGGCGATGGCGACCGTGGTAACCAAATTCTGTCGATCGCCGGCCTTGCCGACTTAGTGATTTGGATGTTGAGAAGTCCGCCCATCCGATGATGCTAGTTTGGAAAGTGCATCGGCCGGGAGTTGTGCTCTCTCTGACTTGCTCGATTAGTACTTCTTCAAATTTTGTGCACATTTCGGCGACCACTCTTGGTATTTGACCATCTGTCGCGCGTGCCTCATATTCCCCCTTGACTTGGTTCACGACCAAAAGGGAGTCCATGTAGATATGGAGGCTTCGAACATCTAGGGCGAGGGCTAGATCAAGCCCGCCTACTGTGGCTTCGTATTCGGCTTCATTGTTGGTCGCACGAAACCGAAACGCACGGCATTTGTGAAACTCGACCGTCTGGGCTAATGAGGACAATCTCGCCTCGCTCTCGCATTGGTCGCCGAGCCATCCACGTATAATTTCAGCAGTGTGTCGGCCGACTGGCCTGACCGTGAGGGAACGTTAATTCCACCACGAAGTCCGCGAGCTTGGCCTTTGATCGCCGTGCGAGGAGCGTAAGTGATACCGTATTGTGCGATCTCCAGACCACTTGAGGAGTCGCCGTTGGTGTCCGTCGGTGCGGGACTTGTTTTAGAGGTAGAGTGGTTAGGACCTCCACCGGTGATCGAAGAAGTAAGCTCTCGGGCCAGACACTCATGACAAGGGCATGTGCGATCTTCTCCAATGGTGTGTAACGTGTCTCGGCCGTGGAGCGCCCGGCTAACATAGTAGATCGGCAAGTGGGCTTGCCCTCCGCTCGCACTGTAACGGCACTCGGCGACCTCCGAGGCCGCTAAGTAAAGGAATAATTTCTCACCGGGATCGGCTTTGCCAGATCTCGGGGGTTGGATAGATATTCCTTTATTTTGGCGAATGCTATCTCGGCTTTCTTTCGTCCATGCGAACTTCTTGTTCTTGATGGTCGCGAAGAAAGGCTTGCTTTTATCGCGAGCCGTGATATGAAACGGTTGAGGGCGGCTAGACACTCGTGAGGCGTTGCACTGCTTGATGTTTCGCGGTTCCCGCATGTCAAGGATCGCTCGTATCTTGGCGGGGTTCGCCTCGATCCCCCTTTGGCTCACTATGTGCCCCAAGAACTTCCCGAGCCCACCCCGAAGTTGCATTTCTTGGGGTTCACTTCATGTTAAACTTCTCAAGGATGGCGAACGTCTCGGCAAGATCGTTGAGGTGATCTTCCTTCTTGAGGCTTTTGACCACGATATCGTCAATGTAGACCTCCATGGTCTTGCCGATCCGATCGGCGAACATCCCGTTGACTAATCGCCGGTAGGTCGCCTCGCTTTTCAAGCCGAACGGCATTCCGACCCAAAAGTATATGTCTTTTTCGTGGAAAGATGTGTGTTTTATGTCTTCCTCTCGCCATTGGGATTTGATGATATCCGCGAAGGCATCCATAAACGACATCATTTCGCAATCGCCGTGCTATCGACTGATGATCGATATGAGGCATTGGGAAGTGATCTTTTGACATGCCGCTGAGGTCGGTGAAGTCTATGCATAATCTCCGGCTGATCGGCTTTTGACGAGCACCGCGTTGGCGACCCACCGTGGTTCGTCGATTGCTACTCCGATCACCTGTTGCCGAGTAACTTCGACTTCTATGTCGAGCGCCGCGTATTTCTCGGGACCGAACTTCCTACGCTCGTGAACAGTTTCATTGTCCGGTCGATCTTCGATAATGGCAGGCGTGTTCGGACTTATGCCAACCATATCTTGATGCGACTGCAAAGACACCGATGTTCTTACGTAGCAAGTTGATCGATCTCCCTTTAATTCGCGGTCGATGCTCGCGCCGATCCGTACCTCCCGCTCGATGATCCGATCCATCGTAATGCTTTCTAACTCTTCGACAGAATGGTCGCCTCTCGCTTGGTACGATCTCCGACTCGGTCTCGATCGATGTCGAGACTTGGCTCAAACCGATCCTTGGCTCGATGTCGTCCGTCGATCGACGAGAGATGGCGCCCTCGAGTCGGGTTGGTACGGTTCGTGCTCGTCGATCTCCATGGGTTGATCGTTTGGCCGCTTCAATGTTACATACAAGACGGGAAGTATTGAAAGAATTAACAACATAGGAGTAACTCAAACATCTCTTTGCCATTAGTTGATCTCCTTTTACAAGATCGACCGTCCCATCGGTGTGGGAATTTGATACGATAAAGAAAGATGAGGCGACCGCCTCAAAGGTTTCTAAAAAGGGGCGACCTAGGAACCCATTATAGATGCTGGGCCTATCTATGATTACAAAGCTTAGGTTCCTAGTAATCCTAACCTTGGGATCATAAAAGCATACTAGCTCGACGGAGAGCTTGATCCTCCCGTAGGCTTGACCGTGTTGTCGCCGAACCCTTGAAGTACGGTGTCGAAAGGCTTGATGAATTTGATCAGGTTGCCGAGTTGGTCTAGGGCGGATTTGAATATGATGTTGCAAAAACTCCCATTGTCGACCAACACGCGATCGACCGTCTTCCCAAGGATGCAAGCGGAGATCACTAGTGCATCCTCCTTGGGACATTGCACTCCTTCCCTGTCCTTGTTGGAAAAGGTGATGAGCGCGTCTCTAGAGATGGTCGGTTCCGGGGGTACAACGACGTGGACCCCGGCGAATGCCCTCAGCTCGGCTTTTCGTTTCCTGTTCGACATGGTGGAAACCGGGGAAAGACCCCCGAGGTTCCCACCTCCCGCTTGGAGCATGTTGACCCGGCCGCCAGAGTTGATCGGTGGGACCGAATCATCAGAGTATTCCGGCTCATGCTCAATTCTGGCGACCGGATTGGGAGGAGTTCTCTCGTGTTGCCGACGCTCGCGCCCTCCGGTCCTTTCCGTCCTTGGTTCCGGCTTGGTGACCAAGTTGTCCAGTTTGCCTTCCTCAAACAATCGCCAGAGTTGCCTGAGGAGATCGCGGCAAGCTAGTGTTGTGGCCGGACTCTTATGATAGGCCAGAATTTGCTACTACGGTCTAGGTGACCGTGGTCCCTTATTGGCTTTGGCTTGGAAAGCCACTCGCGACCCTTGATCGCGTTGAAGATGTGGGCCGGAGATAAGTTGAGGTTGTGAAGAAGGTGGATCTCTACATCCTCGAAGGCTTTGAACTCGCCAGCGGCTTGGCGATCGCCTTTCCGGGCTTGGCGACCGTCTTCTTGGACATGGGAGGGTGCTTTTCCTTCTTCGGATGGTCCCTCTTCTAAGCGGAGTGAGAGCATCCTCTGTCCGGCCAGAACCCGGCGGCCTTGTTGCGGAAAATCGAATAGGTCGGGGGATATCTTTTGTGAGATGCTGAACATGGGCGAGCGTCCGTGGAATCCGCTCATAATCGAGTTGAGAGCGATCTCGCCGCCGACGGGCTCACCGGTGAGGACTATCTCGTCTACCCGGTCGATGTAATCCCCATCCGATTCGTCCTTCCCCTGTCTGATTTTCATCATGCGGTGAGGACCTTCCGGCGAGCGACTTTGGCGGCGAAGTATGACTGAAGTCGTTCGCTAGCTTCTCAAAGCAATTGATTGAGCGAGATGGTAGTGAGGTGTACCATCCGTGGGCGAGGTCGCCGAGTTAACGGGAACATACGACATCTCGCCGCATCCGAAGCTCCGCACTGGTCATGTAGATCCGGAATTTGCTTAAGTGGGTTTCGGATCCGATTTCCCTCGTATAAAGGTGTTTGCGGGGATTGATAGTTGGTTGGGTAGGCGAGCTCGATCGAGTCGTGAGTGGTTCGCTTGAACCAATGATCGATCTCCTGGCGCCGCCCATTTTCCATGAGCGCCTTCATCTCGCCGAGTGGCGTTGTATGGCGGCTATCGCCGTCGCTCGCCGCCGATTGACTCTCGAGCGTGAACCAAGGCGATCGTGTGCGATCCCCAGCCGTGGTGAACGACGATCTCCCCGCCGGAGGTTCCCTTCTTGGGCGAGTAGGGGCTCGTTGGCCTGCATTTCTTGGGAGTCGGATACGCCGAACTCCCGGTAAAGGATTCGAGATATCGATGTCTCTACTGGGCCGGAGTGTCCGGGTCGCCATGAGGGATCGCTCCCTAGGCGGCTGAAGACGGAATCGTCCCGCCTTACGAGAGCCTTCTCCAGCGGCTCGGGGCTTTCTGTCGATTTCTCAACATAGATCCCCTTGAGCTTCCGTTTGCTTGCCCGGCGGTTGGCTGACGGGGTGATGGTGGGCGCATCGTGGGCCCTCTGCCGTTCCCTGAGGATGGCTATAGCCTCCTCAATCTGTTCCGATGTCTGGAACTGATCGAGTGAGAGGCTAGAACCGTCCCTCGGGGGCGGGAGTGAGAGCCTAGCGTCGCCATGGTCGCCTTCCGCCGTGGGCTGGGATTCGGTCCTCGCCGGAATAAGATTTCCGGCAGATCTCAGGGTGGCCCTCTTGGAGGTTGTTGCTGATGTCATTTTCTGATGGTTTTTCTATTGAAGAACAGTGAGTGTTTCTTCAAGTATATGTCCGGAGAACAGTGAGTGTTCTTCGAGACGGTAGGAATAAAAATGAAGGTTTACCCTCCTTCTAGCGCCAATTGTTGTTACCCAAAATATTATCCGGAGATAGTATTGCTGGAACGATCGAGTAACAAACAAAATGCGAGAACACTTCCGTGGGAAAATGGATAACACAAGATTTGCCGGGGTTGTTAGTCCCGGGCTTGAATGCTCTCGCGAGATGTTATTAATAAAAATACTGTCGAGTACAAATATTAATGTTAGAATCTAATACAATGAGTGTAGAAGCTTCTAGTTATCTAGGCTTTAGAGCGCGTAGATTGCCGGAAGAACCAGATGGATGAATTTGTGAGTTCTTGCTTGGAATTTATGATGAATGTGTGTGAATGTCACTATGAATATGTTAGTGCTTGCCAAAAGAGCCTTTTGTTCTCTCTTTGGTGTGTATTTTTGCACTTAATTCGTGGTAGAATCCCCGCCGCAACGGTGAGTTCTCTATTTATAGGGGACTAAGTAGTTGGGATCCTCGGGCGATCGCGGGCGATCGCCGTTTTCTATATTAAAATAAACGGCCGATCGTCCCGTCACGTGGGCCTGTTCCCTTGAGGTCCGAGGTTGCGGTTGGAGGCCATGGGTGAACGATGGGAAGCCCGGCCGCGCGTCGCAGTCGTCGAGGGGGTCCACTTCGTGCCTTTGGCGGCCTTGTCGGTAGGTGCGGTAGGTGACAGTGGGGTCAATGATCCTTTTTGTTGGTATCCTATGAAGATCCGCGGGTGGGCCATCGTCCAAGATTCGGTCTTGACGACTTTGACGGATCTTTGGATCCCCACGTGGCATGAGACGATCGCCTCGAACTGCGTTAGACAAAGACGATCGCTGAGTATCAAAAGATCATTTGGTTACCAAAAGACGATCGCTATATTATGCCGGACTTTAGGTGTTCGTCCGGAGTTTGGCTTCTATGGTTGACTTTTCAGGGAGGTCGCCGATCGCCTATTCTGGCGAGTTAATCGTCGCACAACACTCACCGAAATGACAAAAGGATCAATGATATCAACGTTTCAAAATGACGAACTTGGGAATGCAATCCCACGATGAAAACGGAACATCATCAAGCATAAAACAAATCACGGATCACAATTTCATAAGTGTTTCATATACACGAAACGCATAACCATCACAAGAATCCAAACATCATTATAACCAAGCAAGATAACTTGCCTCAATACGGAGACGAGAATAGTCCTTCCTTATCGAACGAACGAACGAACGGTCCTCGACTTAATATCGGTTACTCAAACAATCAACGTTGTAAAGGATACAATCCATTCAATAACACATTCTCATAACTGTCGATATCTAGTTCAGCGAATCAATATCCTACGTTCAATTCGCTTAGTTCAACTATCTATGTGTCATAATTCCGTTTCAAAGATTCATACTAGCTTCAATTTATTATCATTTTCGGTTACCATTCAAGGTGTCCTCGATTATTCGTGTGGTTCAAACAGATGAGAATTTATCAAGAACAATCATCAAGGAGAATTTTGCTAAAATTAATATGCCGGTAGAATTTATTAAAAACAATGTTTTGAAAGATATAATCCAAACAACTACGTTCTACAAAACAATGATCAAAACGAAGGTTACTCAGTGATTATCATTTGTTCAACGAATCATGAATATATAAAATTATTACTATGTTCATCGGTTATGAGTTCATCTAGTTAGATTAACGATATAGTCGAGTTATTCATCACAAGATCATCACGATATCATCATTAAGGTGAATTAAACACCTTTGAACTGTAACCTTATGTTGATTTGATTCAAGTTTCAACCAAATTAGATGAAGATCTTAAGTTCACTTAGTTTAGAATCTTCCTAAACATGATGGTTTGATTCAATATAATGATAACAATCCTACAACTCAGCCTATCTACAATGAAACTAAGGATCATTAATGTCCTAGTGATGTTAATAGTCCAGCAAGGGGAGTGTAGTTTAACTAAATAAGATCACCACCATTAAAAGACCAAGAACACATCATTACAAAACCCTTAATCACCATATTCATCATTAAGTTGTTAAAAGCTCAACTACAGACATGTTTAGCTTGACTAATTCAACATTAGGTGAAGTATACTTTATCACTATCAGTATAACTACAAAATTATAGGGTGAAATCGTGTAACATACCTTCAGAAATGAAGAACAATACAACAACCACAAGAACACACTCTAAGCTTCAAGAATGACTTTAAACTTCCAACCAACAAGCTCCAAATCAAGATGCAAAGCTCAAACACAAGTTGGAAGAAGGTATAATTGATCTAGGGAGGCAGGTGGATGATTATAGGGAAGAAAAATCAGAGTTGGACGTGCAAAATGAAAGACACGAGTTGTCTTTATATAACAGCATAGTTCGTTATGTATGTTATCACATGCAGATAACGTATGTTAGCCTCATTACGTAAGCTACAGAAAAATGTTTTACGTATGTAATCTACTAGCATAGGCCACTGAACTAAAATACGAACATCATTATGTACGTTATGGTTTGGAGCCTTACGTACGTAATGTAGGTCAACTAGGTTGCCTCCAAAAAGATCAGGTATTCGAATCACGTCCGACCCCACACGCCGAAAGTTGAGATCGGATAAGACTACAAGTATTACGTACGTAAAAGGCACCTCCTTACGTACGTAAAACCCACAATATAGCGTACGTTATGCTAAAGGGTTAGCGTACGTTAAGCGCAGAATTACTAGCCCAAAAATGCACGTATCTATACAACGTTGAGAAATCAAATCATAGTGCGAGTGATAGTTATTATAAAGTCTATTATGATATATTCCCACATCAATAAACATTAAACAAATGCAGCAAGACTACAACAGTATTGAATTATCCAAATAATACAACACTAAGTAAGAATTTCCGTCGGGTATTACATACTCCCCCCTTAAAAGGACTTTCTTCCCCGAAACTAAGGGGTAAACAATTAGGGATACCTCTCTTGCATGCTGCTCTCCGTCTCCCACGTGGCCTCATCGACTCAATGTCGTGACCACTAAACCTTCAGTAGGGGAATCGTCTTGTTCCGCAACTATTTGATCCTCCTTTCAAGTATCCGTACGGGGCGCTCTTCGTACGAATGATCCTCCGCTATATCGATCTCATCAAACTGAAGTATGTGACTCGGATCAGCAACATATTTCCTTAACTGGGAAACATGGAACACGTTATGAATTCGGCTCAGAGCTGGTGGCAATGCCAGGCGATAGGCTAGATCGCCTACTCGTTCCAAAACCTCAAACGGCCCGACATATCTCGGACTCAGCTTGCCTCCTTCCCAAAATGAAAAACACCTCGAGTAGGGGACACCTTCATTAGCTAGCACATGGTCCCCAACCTCGAACAGTCGTCGACGGTAGTCTGCGTAAGACTTCCATCGGCTTTGAGCCGTCAACAAATGACTCCTAATCAGAGTGATCTTCTCACGGGCTGCTAACAACATATCGGGTTCCGTACCCAAAGATTCGGACAGATCGTCCCAACACAGATGGGATCTACAATGATGACCATACAATGCTTCATAAGGTGCCATCTGAATTGAAGCGTGCCGGCTATTATTATAAGTGAATTCCGCCAAAGGTAGTTGGGCCTCCCAATCATCCTTCCAATTAAGAACGCACGCCCTTAATATATCCTCTAGAGTCTGGATAGTCCTCTCAGTCTGACCATCAGTCTGCGGATGAAAGGCAGTGCTGAAGTTCAATTGCGTACCCATCGCACGATGAACTGCTTTCCAAAAATGTGACACGAATCTCCCATCACGATACAATACTCTTAGGGGTACCATGTAACCTCACAATCTCTTTGATAAACAGCTGGGCCAATCTCTCGGGTCCCCATGTGTCTTTAATCTCCAAAAAGTGGGCTGATTTGGTCAGACGATCCACAATCACCCAAATCGTATTCATCCCTCGTCGACTCATCAGCAAGCTGGTGATAAAATCCATCGATATGCCCTCCCATTTACACTTGGGAATCGGGAGTGGTTTCAGCATTCCTGCTGGTTGCTGATGCTCAATCTTAACTTGTTGACAGGTTAAACACCTCGAAACGAACTCTGCAACTTCACGTTTCATATTCCCCCACCAATAATATTGTTTCAAATCCTTATACATTTTGCTAGACCCCGGGTGAATGGAGTACGGGGTAGCATGAGCTTCTCTTAAGATAGAGTTCCTCAATTCGTCGTCTGCGATTACACAAACTCGATTCCTGAAGCGTATCAATCCATCCTCATGAATCACAAATCCAGGGGCCTTCCCTTGAGTTATTTCATCCCGAACTCGAGATAAGAATGGGTCCATAACCTGCTTTGATCTAATTATATTTTCAAGGGACGGTGAAATCTCAAGTGTGCAGAGTTGTCCTTGAATACGCTGTAACCAGACTTCAATTTCTGGCCTCACCAACTCTAACTGCAATTTTCGCTGAACTGTCAAGCGGGCAAGCATCTGCTCCTGTACTGTTTTACGACTCAAAACGTCAGCAACTACATTTTCTTTGCCTGGATGATAAAGGATCTCGATATCATAATCTTTGATAAGTTCTAGCCACCTTCTCTGCCTCATGTTTAACTCCTTCTGAGTAAAAATGTACTTCAGACTCTTGTGATCGGTAAAAATCTGACAGGTAACTTCATACAGATAATGACGCCAGATTTTTAAAGCAAATACCACGGCTGCAAGTTCCAAATCATGGGTGGGATAGTTGACCTCGTAAGGTCGTAGCTGCCTTGATGCATAGGAGATCACCTTCCCGTTCTGCATTAGTACACATCCAAGGCCCTGTTTAGACGCGTCACTATACACCACGAATCCTTATGTTCCTTTCGGTAGAACCAAAATAGGTGCCGAAATTAACCGACTTTTGAGTTCATAAAAACTCCGCTGACATGCCTCTGACCATAAATACTTCTTATCCTTCCTCAACAGGTTAGTCATTGGTTGGGAAATCTTGGAAAAACCTTCCACGAACTGTCCGTAATAACTTGTTAGTCCCAAGAAACTGCGTACTTCCTTAACATTATTCGGAATTAGCTAGTCTCGGATAACTTCAGTCTTTTGAGGGTCTACTCTCACTCCATCAACTGATATCATATGGCCGAGAAAAATAACTTCACGCATCCAGAACTCACATTTAGAAAATTTTCCATAAAGCTGCTCCCATCTTAACGCCTCGAGAACTTGATGGAGATGACGCTCAGGCTCTTCATGGTCACGAGAGTAGATCAGAATGTCGTCAATAAAAATGACTACAAAACGATCCAGATAATTAATAAAGACCTGATTCATCAACTCCATGAATACTACCGGTGCATTAGTCAGTTCAAAAGGCATCACTACGAACTCATAATTCCCATAGCGAGTACGAAAAGCGGTGTTCGAAATGCCAGGCTCACGAATCCTCAGATGATGGTAACCAGACCTCAAGTCGATCTTACAAAACACAGCAGCCCCTGAAGCTGATCCAATAAACCATCAATACGCGGCAATGGATATTTGTTCTTAATGGTTACCCTGTTTAGCTCACGATAATCAATGTACAGACGTAGGGATCCATCTTTCTTCCATACAAATAGCACTGGTGCTCCCCAAGGGGATGCACTAGGTCAAATATAGCCCTTCTCGGTCAAATTCTCAAGCTGGTTCTTCAACTCCTGCATCTCAGTCGGAGCCATACGATACGGTGCTTTCGAAAGCGGGGATGTACCTGGCTCTAACTTAATATTGAACTCTAATCACGATGTGGAGGTAAGCCTGGCAATTCATCTGGAAATACGTTTGGGTAGTCTCGGACTACCGGAATATCGGCCAATTCGACTGGTCGATCTGCTATTTTGGTCATGAAACATAAATAGCCAATACACCACTGATTAAGCATTTTCACTTCATTCATAGCGCTGATGACTCTCCCGGAACGGCTGGGATTGTCCCCCTGAAAAGTACACTCAACACCATCGTCAGATGTGACGGTCACTGTTCGCTTGCGGACACTAAGTATTGCATCATGACGATCCATCCAATCGATACCCAAGATCACATCATCTTTAGGTAAATCTACCACAATTAAATTGGACAACCACTCACGGTCGTTCATACGAATCGGACAGTTATGCACTTCACGATTCCCAACAATTCTTCTACCATTGGGTAGACCAATTACATAAGGTTCACAATTGGTAACGTGATCTAATTGCAAACGACTCAAACAAGAAGCAGATAAAAAGGAGTGTGAAGCACCAGTATCAAAAAGAACACAGACAGGCTGAGATCGGATCTCGAGAGTACCTGTAATCATGCTGGCTTCGGGATCGTCGGCCTTCTTCATCTCATAGACTGGGTTTTGCAGCCCCGGTACTAGATGCTCCAGCTTGATTTCCACGGCCCATCCCTCTGTTTTCCCCGGTAGTCTGATAAGAAGCGGACGGAGGTACACGGTCCTAAACGGAAGACTAAACTGGAGCAGGAGGTGCTGCTGGAGTACGTCCTGGTCCACTCCTACAATAACGAGCACGATGTCCATTCTTACCACAAGTATGACATGCAACGGCCGGCCTCGGGCATTTAGAATTGATGTGCCCCTGGTCTCCATAGTTATAGCACACAACATATAGGCTGACTACTCGAGGTTGCGATCCGGTTGGCTTCGACACCATGGGTTGCCATTCAAAAGGATTTGGCACTGGTTGGGGCCTCTTGAATGTTCCCCGGTTGCTGTCAGTCTGGTTTTGGTTCCTGAAGTTCTTGTTGTTGGACTGGGGTTGCTTCTTGGAAATTTCTTTCATGGTCAATTCGTACTCCAGAGCTTTCTTGATGAACTCTGGTAGGGTCGTACAGTGGTGATTCAGCAGTTGCATTCTCATTCGGGGGTTTAAGCCTCTTGAGAAAATATTTGATCTTATCGGCTTCCGTTCGGACAATCGTCGCGGCAAAAGGAAGAAGTGCCTGGAATTTCTCGGCAACAGATAGTACATCATCATCTTCGGACGGGTCTGGATTCAGCAATTCTGACAGTTTGGCCTCTCGGAGAGGAACCGGATAGTAACGGTCCACCATGAGATTTTTAAATTCCTCCCAAGTACATACGCCATCAGCTGGCCTCACCAAAAGCCACCAGGTGTGGGCGCCCTTGCCAAGGTAGTAAGCTGCTATGGAGACGCGATTCTCTGCTGGACAGTCTACCATATTGAATAATTTCTCGAAGTGTTCAACCCAATGCACGATATCAGTAGGCTCAGAGGAGCCTTCAAAAGTTGGGGGTCGCTGGCGAGAGATGTCGCTGATGATCCGACTCACCAGTCCGCCATGTACAAGAGGTGGTCCCTATTGCTGGTCAGTAGTATCTCTCTGCATAGCTTCCATTAACTGACCCAACTGGGTCATTTTAGCCATCATGCCCTGCATCACAGCGTAAGGATCGACACGCGCATCCTCGCGTCCAGTGTGGTGTGATTGGTCCCTAGAAGGCGAATCACTGCCTGCGGAACTATGCTCTGCATTCGCACGCCTGTTGGCTCGTGGTATCGGGATTTGTCCCCTTCCGCGGCCTCGTCCCCCTCTGTTACGGCCTCTCAAATTTCTTTCTATACTGAAAGAATCAATTCGTAATGATAACCATAAGTACAGTTTATGATACCAATTAAAATTCATGCTAAGTTAATAGCAACATGAAATTACATATTCAAGAAAACAGTTCATAATGAACTTATCGACACTACGAGTGTCATATAGAATATCATATTGATGTTGAGTCAAACAATTTCAATCATATAATCAATCCAGAATTTATTTCGAATTATCAATCATATTAATCCTGTCACAAATCCTCAAAATATCAAGATCAATAAAGAGATCCATTCCGATATCAATATCATGCCAGTTATTAAATCATGGCTCATAAAGTACGTACCGCATTTGGCTCGTAGGATCAGGCGCTTGCACAGGTCACACGTGACACGAAGGTCTTTTGATACTAGTTCAATAGACAAAGACTCAAAAAAATCGACTCTCTGATACCATCTTCTGTAACACCCCAAAAAGACGGCCAATACAGTGCCGTGGACCCCACACTGGGACCCACCAGGCGATACCCAAAAATACAGATTAAATACACAATACATGTGATACCGAACCACAATACATAGTACTTACTCCAATTAGGATTCACAGTAGTATGGCCAACAGCCTTATTATACACAGGATCCAAAATACAAGTATAATCCATATGGAGATGGAATATACCTTAAATAATAATGCATTTGTCCATAATTAAAATAAAGCGGAAAGATAATATTACACGGTTCGAATAATACCGGACAACAAAAGACTTGGGCCCCCGAACTAGTATCCTTCGAACCCTTCGCCGTCACCATGATCTTCCCGTGCCTTGCCTTTTCCTCGACCTAAAATACAACACAAGTATTTTGCCCAACACAGGGTCAGATATACATGATAAATGAATTCTCAATATGTTATACAATTCACATATATTAGATTTCAAGAAAAACAACCCGACTAACGAACATACCCCTCGGGCGTATGAACGGTTAATCACAAATCATCGAACACATCCAAATATATAAATGGACTATGAACGACCTAAAAAGTACGGCTCAAGATGGACATCACAGTACGCCCGATCCGGAAATGTGTCAGTGCACATGTCTACCCCGTATACGTAATCCAGGATATACGTGGGACAATATACCTAATTAGCCTCACGAACTACGTCTCGTGTGCACAGTCCAATACGAAAACATCCACGCATGACTATATATGTGCCTGGCTAAAAATCCTACACAATGACCAATCGGAACGCAGATATGATTCTGGATATGTCACGACACAACATGACAATAAATTCAATAAATCACATATCCGATTAAGGATTAAGAAACTCGCCGAAATGACAAAAGGATCAATGATATCAACGGTTCAAAATGACGAACATGGGAATGCAATCCCACGATGAAAACGGAACATCATCAAGCATAATATCAAATCACGGATCGCAATTTCATAAGTGTTTCATATACACGAAACGCATAACCATCACAAGAATCCAAACATCATTATAACCAAGCAAGATAACTTGCCTCAATACGAAGACAAGAATAGTCCTTTCTTGTCGAACGAACGAACGGTCCTCGACTTAATATCGGTTACTCAAACAATCAACCTTGTAAAGGATACAATCCATTGAATAACACATTCTCATAACTGTCGATATCTAGTTCAGCGAATCGATATCCTACATTCAATTCGCTTAGTTCAACTATCTATGTGTCATAATTCCGTTTCAAGGATTCATACTAGCTTCAATTTATTATCATTTTCGGTTACCATTCAAGGTGTCCTCGATTATTCGTGTGGTTCAAATGGATGAGAATTTATCAAGAACAATCATCAAGGAGAATTTTGCTAAAATTGATATGCCGATAGAATTTCTTAAAAACAACATCAATGTTTAAAAAAATATAATCCAAACAACTACGTTCTACAAAACATTGATCAAAACGAAGGTTACTCAATGATTATCATTTGTTCAACGAATCATGAATATGTAAAATTATTACTATGTTCATCGGTTATGAGTTCACCTAGTTAGATTAACGATATAGTCGAGTTATTCATCACAAGATCATCACGATATCATCATTAAGGTTAATTAAACACCTCTGAACTGTAACCTTATGTTGATATGATTCAAGTTTCAACCAAATTATATTTGTGATTATATTTGTGCACTCCCCTCCCATTTGAATAATCCCCAACCTTGTTGGAAACTTTCTCCCAATGGCAATTTTTCCTACAAAGGTACCTGGGATATTATTAGAAAGAAAAAGATCGAGCACAATTTTCTTAAATATTGTTGGCAACCTATGATTACTCCCACGATTTCGGTTTTTATGGTTCGTTTGTTGAATAAATGGATCCCCACATCGGATTGTCTTATCAAGAGAGGGATGATTGTTGATATCCCGTGCTTTTGTTGTAATAATATTGAGACGATGGCCCACCTATTTATTATTGGCCCTATTGCTACCAAGGTGTGGAATATTTTTTATAACTTAGCGGGATTTCACGGACCTAGAACCGATAATTTTAATTTTATCTTGGCATCATGGTTCTCCAAAACTAAAGGTAAGGTACATTTATTCTATGTCATCCCAATCCTTATACTTTGGTTTTTATGGTGTTGTAGGAATGACAAAAGAATGAAGGGTATCCCTTTTACGGCCGAGCGTGTTTGCTTCCGGATTTGGAAATACCTTAGATCTATTAAAATTGCCGACAAATATTGTCATACCTTTTGGAAGGGTGCGGATGCTTTTGCAGCCCGTCTTGGAGTTGAATCTGCGCCTAGGAGAATTTGTAAAATTGTGGCCGTGCGATGGGCAAGACCGTACGGTTGGGTCAAACTTAACACGGATGGTGCGGCCAAAGGAAATCCCGGTTTTGCGGGGCGGGTGGTATTATTCGAGACCATTTGGGCAGCCCCATTATTTGTTTTTCCGAACATATTGGTGTTCAAACCAACACTTTTAGTGAGCTCTATGCTATTTGGCGTGGGATTGAGCTTTGCTTGGACAAGAAGTTTAATTATATTTGGATTGAAGTGGACTCCGTTGTGGCTTTGAAATTAATTCAGAGGAAGTCTACTTGCCATTGGAACCTTCAAAACTTGGTGACTAAAATTCACAAACTCTTGAGTCAAGTGACTATTCGTTTTTCCCACATCTATAGGGAAGGAAATGGGATTGCTGACATTCTTGCTAATCAAGGATGTTTTCGTCGAGATTTTTTTTGTTCGAATGGGCTTGATCTTAAAGGGAAAATCCTTGGCCTTATTCGTTTAGATAAAATTAGTTTTCCGTATCTTAGAAATAAAAAAGTTTTGCCTCCTTAGTTTTGGGGCATTTGTCTTGGGGCGTGTAGAGGGGCTCGTCCTCCCTCGTTCCTTTTGGGCGTGTAGAGGGACTCGTCCACCCTCAATTTCCTGGTTTGCTTAATAATATCTCGTTTTGTTAAAAAAAAAAAAAAGTTTAGATTAAAAAAAAAAAAAAAGTTTCAACCAAATTAGATGAAGATCTTAAGTTCACTTAGTTCAGAATCTTCTTAAACATGATGGTTTGATTCAATATAATGATAACGATCCTACAACCCAACCTATCTACAATGAAACTAAGGATCATTAATGTCCTAGTGATGTTAATAATCCAGCAAGGGGAGTGTAGTTTAACTAAACATGATCACCACCATTAAAACACCAAGAACATATCATTACAAAACCCTTAATCACCATATTCATCATTAAGTTGTTAAAAGCTCAACTATAAACATGTTTAGCTTGATTAATTCAACATTAGGTGAAGTATACTTTATCACTATCAGTATAACTATGAAATTATAGGGTGAAATCGTATAACATACCTTCAAAAATGAAGGACAATACAACAACCACAAGAACACACTCTAAGCTTCAAGAATGACTTCAAACTTCCAACCAACAAGCTCCAAATCAAGATGTAAATCTCAAACACAAGTTGGAAGAAGGTATAATTGATCCAGGGAGGCAGGGGGATAATTATAGGGAAGAAAAATCGGAGTTGGACGTGCAAAATGAAAGACACAAGTTGTCTTTATATAACAGCACAGTTCGTTACGTACGTTATCACATGCAGATAACGTACGTTAGCCTCATTACGTACGCTACACAAAAATGTGTTACGTACGTAATCTACTATCACAGGCCACTGAACTAAAATACGAACATAATTACGTACGTTATGGCTTGGAGCCTTACGTACGTAATGTAGGTCAACTAGGTTGCCTCCAAAAGATCAGATATTCGAATCACGCCCGACCCCACACGCCGAAAGTTGAGATCGGATAAGACTACAACTATTACGTACGTAAAAGGCACCTCCTTACGTACGTAAAACCCACAATATAGCGTATGTTATGCTAAAGGGTTAGCATACGTTAAGCGCAGAATTACTAGCCCAAAAACGCACGTATCTATACAACGTTGAGAAATCAAATCATAGTGCGAGTTATAGTTATTATCAAGTCTATTATGATATATTCCCACATCAATAAACATTAAACAAATGCAGCAAGACTACAACAGTATTGAATTATCCGAATAATACAACAGTAAGTAAGAATTTCCGTCGGATATTACAGTGGTTAATCGAAACTATGGGATAGCATATGGGCCGGTCATAGGGGCAAATAGTTTCGAGTTTAGTCCATCATTGATTTGGATGTTACAATAAGTAAAATTTGCGATAGGTTCTTTGGATGATCTGAACACCCACATTACCCAAATTTTTGAAATATATGGAATTGTCAAGCTAAATGATGTGCCAGACAATGCGATAAAGCTCTGTTTATTCTCTTTGACATTGAGGGATAAGGCGAAAATTTGGCACAATTCACTTCATCGACACTTCTGAGGAGATGGTCACAAAGTTCTTACTTAAATTATTATCTCTGAGTAAGATGATGAAGCTTTTGATGGAGATCGCATAGTTTAAGCAGTTGGGTGGAGAGCAGTTTTACAAGGCATATGAGCGATTTTGTCAGCTCTTGAGGAAGTGACCGGGACATGGATTCTCCGAGAAACACTAAATTTGCTACTTTTATAATGGGTTGTTGGGACACATGAAGACTATGGTAGAAGCCTCAGTGGGAGGAGCTTTATAGGAAAAAGACCCGCTCAAATTATAGACGAAAGGGCCTCAAATTCTTTCCGATGTCCCATTGAGCGCAAAATCTTTAAATAGCCACATCCGAAAGTGAATGATCATATGGATGCTATGGAAGCTCAAATGTCAATGATAATGGCCAAAATATAAGCGCTAACAGTAGCAAAGACCGAATAAGCTGTTGATATAGTGGCCCAAGAGCCGGTGGAAGATGTGAGTTTTGCTAATTAGAGGAATTATGGATATTTTCTAAGCAATCAAGGAAGGTACTATACGTGCAACTGAAAGCATCCAAATTTCTCCTCTGGAAATCCAAATAATGCTCTCCAACCACCAGCTGTATTTTCAGTAACTAATGAGGTGATCGATGAGCCTAAGGAATCTGCTATGGAGGAAATCTTCACAAGAGTCGAAAAATTACTTCGACAATGGGAAATCTTTCGAGAAGTTCATATTAGCATCCTTCTTCACTATTACAGAACAGACATTTAACAGCAGTTCTGAAGCCCTTTTAACACAGCGGTTCCAGAACCGCTGTTAAAGTTGCTGATGTTAAATTTAACAGTGGTTCCAAACAACCGCTGTTAAAGTCACCATTTACCAGCGGTTCTAGACAACCACTGTTAAATTTGTTGAAGGATACTAATTATTGAAGGACACTCCAGGGTTTCAGTGTAATCAAAGGGGCGACACTCAAAAGGCCTATCTGGAGGAGAAATTGAGGATCGAGAGGGAGCTCTGAGATGAGGAGCAAAGGAAGTCTCAAGGCCAGTTCCAGAAATTTCAGGAGGAGCAAAGGAAGGCTCAATAAGAGATGCTAACTCAGCAGCAGGCCATGATGCAGTATATGATGTCATTGAGTCAGACCGTGACTCAATCAGGAATTCAGGCACCACCAGCACCTTCATTCTTCAATTTACAAACAACCCCCTCTTCTTCACAGCCTCGGGATGACGACATGCAAGACTGTAGTAATCATGCTTCTATCTTTAAGAACTTGACGGATTTGGGTGGATTTTAGTTGTGGTTTTAGTAGTACTTTTGCTATATAGACATATTAATGCTAAATATTTTGTTTATTTAGACTCGTGTTCATTAACGTTGGTGTTTATTTGATTTTGTTGATGTTTCTACGTGATATGTTGATATGGTGTGATTTCTGTAATGTTGGTGTATCAATTATGCTTTTCATACATTGATGTATACTGACTGTGATGTATGATGATGTACTGTATATTTGGAATATATAGGTTAAGTCTGAGTAGATTTGGGGATTTCAAAATTTGAATATATATTTTTTTAATGGACTTTAGCCGACAACATTTGCACAACCCGTCTGCTAAAGTTGTTTTTTATACATAAAAAACACTTCAGCCGACAGATACATCGTCGGCTAAAACTATTAGACTTTAGCCGACAACTTAGGTGTCGTCGGCTGAAATAGTTAAAGTTTAGCCGGTAATAGCTATGTCGTTGGCTCAAACAGTTGAAGTTTAGACGACAATAGCTATGCCTTCGGCTAAAACAGTTAAAGTTTAGCCGACAATTGCTATGCCATCGGCTAAAAAAATACAGTTTAGCCGGCGACCTTTCGTTTCTGTCGTCGGCTAAACTTTAGCCGGCTGACCTCGGACGACCAGTTTTTAGCCGACAGTCGGCCACTTTAGCCGATGGTTTTCTGTTTTAGCTGACGACTTTTGCTGTTGGCTAAAGTCTGAACATTAGTAGTGTTCTCTGGTAACAACGCCATTTTTTTCGACCGGATGCACTTTTATAAAATTAGTATCCCACAATAGTACAAGGTTTTTATAAATGCACTGAGTCATCCCAAATTGTATGTCCGTTATTGTGAATTGCATTTGAAGGTGTAGACTCATGTGATGCTATTAAGAAATACAGGTCACACTAGAATTATGTAATGGGACGAGACTTGCGATTATGAATCTTTGGCGCACACATACTCGAATGTAAAATTCTCACAGGTGGCTAAGGTATTAATTCCCCAAATGACACTAACGCCATTCGGTCTTTAAATACTGTTCCAAATTCAGTGGAAACAATTGTCTCTTATGATCTTCTATTTTATGGTTATAAATAAGAGCCATTGATTGTATCTCCCCCCTCTCACTACCTTAAGAATGCGATCTTCACTCATTGGCAACTATATGTCTGTTTTTCGAGTGACTAACCTTAAAGGATTCTGAAGATATTTATTTGCAGCGATGATAACTCAAAAATCAATCAAGCAAAAATATTGTATACAAAAAGATATTTAATAATATTAAAATTTATAGGTGGTGCGATTTATATTTCATAGTATAACATTATATTGGTATGTTATATCACTTCACTTTATATTACACCCCATGCGCCGCACAGGCCAAATACTAGTATATCCTATAGAAATTAGTCAATTACATAAACATGCTCACGAAAAAGTAAGAACCATATATTAACATCAACCCTTCCGCGCGCCGAATTCCTCCTTCTACACTCTCAGGCCGACCGCGGAGAGGATTTAGGCGGCTTCGGCGGTGGGCGCGGCCACGGAAAAGGAAATGGCGGCATAGGTTGATGAGCATAGCCACACATTCCGTATAAACAAAATCTTGGAAATCGGCATCTTTGATTACACTTACCGCAGTGGAAAGGATTTGCATTTGTATTTATGCATAACCCTCTGCAGCACTGCCAGGTGAAGGGACATCTAATCCCACACAACCCACAATTATTCACATCGGACTTTATGTCCACGCAGCGGTTCTGGCAGCATCTATATCGGAATATGGGAAAATCTTCCCGAACGCAAATCCAGGGCCGACGCCGGCAGCCCATGAATCGAGGGTTCTTGATTCTCCTCAGCCATGGGGAGTATAGGGTGGAGGAGATTCTTGTGGCGTTTTTTTGGAATTCTAGCTTATTTCCTCTCGTGGTCACAAGATGTTGTACAAGTAGTAACAGATGGAAGAGGAATAGCAAAATGTTGATTTTGGAACTGAATATAAATATGTGCATACTTTTTGGATGAAACTGTATTCTTTTTTGCTGTTGAAAGGATAATCTTAAGGTGTCTATATATATATATATATATATGCATAAGTGGGTGAAGATGAAAGGGTTTTTGTTTGCACGGAAAGAGGGGGTCATTCATGTTTTTCTTACATGGAGTGATAACAATATATTTACGTGATGGGTGAGTTTTCTGATCTTCATTGCCATTGGATTGCAGTAGTATTGACAAGCTAATCGCATTGCATGGCTTTTTGCTTTTCTCACACCTTTCGGTCTTTCATGTTTCGGTTGAAATGTGATCGTTGAATATAAAATAGTGTTTCATCTCCCAAATGGCTACATAGCTGATGGACACATGTTTAACAATCCATACTTAATACTAAAGTAGCAAAAAAATTTAAAGGACTTGTGTCATCACCACAATATTTATCTTTTTAAAAATTTTAAAAAATGGATATTTAGTTTGGGAGGGGAGTTAGAGGGTCATTCCATGTATAATATCTACCAATTAAAAATTTCTTCTCATTTTCTTCCTTTTATTTTTAACTTAATAGTTTAAATAATTATAACTTTTTCGTATCAATTTTATTTTAGATAAAAAATATATCAAATTAATTCTTACTTCGTACTCTTTAATTTGATATCCATATAGTATATGTAATGTAATTTAAATATAATAATAATATATTAGATGATTAAAATATTACCATATAAAAATATAAGAATATTGAAAAAAATATATATTTTTAGTTTATTTTCATAATTTTCTACTTCAACAGTTATTTGATTTTTCAGAATTATTTTATTCTAATTGTAAAATAATAAAATAATTATAATAATGCCAAATCATATAAAAAAATTTATATCAGTAGAATATGTGTTGGATACTTTTAATGAAAGTTGCTAATAATAAATATAATTTAATTTATTATTTATAAAATTAGATATAAGACTCTATTGTCTTACATGAAAAATAAATGCCTATGCTTAATTAAATTATGGTTTTCCTATCATGTGCCCTTAGATTTATAAATTAAAGCAAATCAAATAATCTTTTATGTGTATGTGTGTATATTGGCTCATGTATATTTTCTAATAGTTTTACAATATTATTGAAACTCAATCACATATTACTAATATAATAATATATTTATTATTTTATACCGTGCATCGCACGGAAGGACATCTAGTTACTATAATACATAGATGATTGACACATGTTTAACAATTACTATAATATAATTAGCGACGTAACCAGAAGCAACAATATTCCACTACTAAAAAAGGGTTCTAATAGCGTCACACTATTAGATTCATCGAAAAAAGTGAAGCTAAAGAAATAAGGGCGACAAATAAAGTAAACAAAAGCGTCACATACGTGACGCCTTAAACTTTGTAAAAATCAGTCAATATTTCTTAAACAAAGGCGTCACATATGTGACGTCGTTCTGTAAATTTCTTTTTTTAGGTTTATTCCAATAATTGCGTCACATATGCGATGCCAAAGACTAAAGCTTTAGCGTCACATATGTGACGCCAATATATAATAGTCGATTTTTTTAAAAAAAAAAATATTTTTCCATAAAAGGTGTCACATATGTGACGCCATTAAACAACTAAAAAAATAAGTAATAGGCGTCACATCCGTGACGCTGTTATAAAATTAAATATATTTATATATACTAAATCCTTTTTGCTCATACAAATTTGTGTTGGTTTAAATATTAAATACGATAAATAATAAATGTAAAATTATATTTAATAATTATAGTGTAAGAAATTTCTTAACATTAAGAACTTAAATTACAGTATATTTATTTATGCTTAAATATTTTGACAATTGTTTTAATTTGAAAAATAAATTAAATATAGTACGAAATTTAGTATAAGGATAAAATGTAATATATTTAATGAATCAAAACATAGCTCGGTGGTTAATGGCCATGCATCTATACCAACATGCGTGGGTTCGATTCCCACGTCTCCCACTGAGCTATGTTTTTATATGAAGTTGTCCTTCTTTAGCGTCACATATGTGATGCCTTAAATTCTTATCAGCGTCACATATGTGTCGCTAATGCCCCCCCTTTTTTTGACAGCGGAAGCAGAACCAGCACCAGCACAAACCAAAACAACACAGCTCAATTTTTTTTTGACACCATTCTATCAGCAGCAAACCAAAACACCATTCTATTAATACAGCATAAAAAAACATAAGAACAATAAACACAACACACCATCAACCGAATCAATAAACCAACAGAATAACAAACAACATTCTAACCAAACAAACAAAGCAATATATTAAACACCATGCAAAATAAATATAACATTCTATACAAATCAAAATCACAATATATACGAAATATAACAAGTACGATCATCAAAACATATATCTAACATGCTACTCGTCAAATATTGAATGCATCAACTCATCGTCATCAAAGTCGTCTGAGTCATCATCCTCATCGTTCGCCCGAGATGATGAGGTATCTACCTTCTTATTTCCTTTGAGTAATCTCAACATTAGTTTACTCATCTTTGAAATTTGGACTCCATCTTCTCTCTTGACTTCTTCATCTCCTCTCTATCTTTCTTCATCTCCTCGTTATCTGTTTCAGCGCCTTGATGGTAGCCTCTAAAGACCGATCGACCTCAATAGGTCGTAATGATGCTCGTGAGTCAACAAGACGACGACTTGTGGGTTGGTCGATGACTTCATTTATGATTCTCCCCTTTGAAATTCCCCCCACCTAGTGTTGGGAATAGTTCCCTAGGACATTCGGTGTGCCTAGATTGTAATTGTCATATTTAAATAAAGTTATTTGATATCATTTATTTCTCGTTGATTATTATAATATTTGCATGTTTTAATATTATAATAATCAAATAATAGTTATTCACGAATAATAAGATTATTCAAATGTCCCTGGTACAACCGCGTTGAGTAGAGATTCAAGTGATTAATATACTAGTATAAGTTTGATTGATAATCATCAGATAATTATGCGTATGGTACGGATCAATCTTATGGGTATTGGTTGAAGAACTAATACTGGACAGACCCGCATTGAGATCACTTTATGAAAATATCATAAGTATAACAGTATGTCAATAAATCCTTGAACCTGAGATTATCATAGAGTCCAACATGATAACTACTATGCTTTGACGTAATCCAACGTCATCTGAAACATGTTAATCATAAAGGTTAGCGATCAGGATTAGTGAGAGTCATGTAGAGGGCAATGAATAATCAATATGGGGATTTGTCCTTCTCTTTAGTGAGAAAGATATCTGCTGGGCCCATCGATAAGTAGGACTGAAGGAAATGCATGACCATGCTCAAATAAAGAGTCATTTGATTCAATCAGTCTACTTAAGATCGAGAAAGCATTTGCACATAATAAGTATGACAATCTCCACGACTTAGTTCAAATATGATATAACGTGACAAAGGAATTTGACAGTTAAAAGGTTTAATGGACTATTAACTTATATTATTTGGGTAATCATAATGTCTTGCTAGAGTCCACTTATGATTTATTATTTAATAAGGTATTAAATAATTGCCAACATATAAGCCTTTGGGTCGCACGTACGACAATTATAGACAAGCAGGAATAAGTATCAACTGGGAATAATAAATATAGTATTAGATAATATATTTATGAGAAGATTAAATAATAAGTAATATATATAATATTGGATATTGCATATATTGTATTATTTAATAAGTTGTGGGTAACTAAGCAAATACTAGAGTCTTGACTCTAGGGTTTACTTAGTATAAATATAAGGTCTTCGACAAGGAATTGTCACAAGAAACCAAGACACAAAAATCCCCCCTTCCCCCAAGAAGAAAGGAAAAATCGGCCTCTTCCTCTTACAGTAGGAGAACGACGTCGGTTATCTGATCTTCTTCCCTTAGTTGATCTTGATCGATAGTACAATCCTTATAGTAAGAAATTTGTGTTGTACTATTTATCAATATTATTCGTAAGGATCTAGCAATTCGGCTTGTGGAATTGTTCGTGTGTGGATCACCCAGAGAGGAGGGAGATATTCATCTGCTTCTAGTCCGGATCTAGATTTGTTCGTCGGATTAAGGTAATTCGATTAACCCTCTAATCAAACGATTAAATTACTGCATGAGATCCTAAATTGGGTTTTCTCATTATTTCTTCCGCTGCGTTTTACTCTTGTTTTATGTATTCGATGCATGGAAAACCCAACACCTAGGGCTGTGATTTGTAGCTCATGTTTCAACTCGCGTGGTTCTATTGCGTAACCTCCGACCGACCAACCGGGCCGCAGTGCAGATTGTTGGTTATTGACACAGTCTTTTATTTATTGTCTGATTGTCAGACAGATTTATTATTTTGTATATTACATGCTTTTATTAATTATTGATATTATTTATGGTATGTGTATGGTGTATGGCATGACCATAAACTGACCAATGTGATTGGATAATTTATTTTATTATGGGTTGGTTTTACGGCCTGCGTGTCGTTTAATTATAATTGGTTTTACGGCCTGCGAGTCGTCTATTTAAATTGTTTATTATTTTATGGCCTGCGTGTCGTTTGCACCTCTTGTAATTTAATTTACTAGTGTAGTGTTAAATTTCATTAATGTAATGAAGACAAGAAGGACGAGAAGGACAGACTCGAGGAGCCAATTGATCGCGTATGACGTTCCAAGGAGTTGGGAAGATCAATGAAGACCAATTGCAACCTTTTAGATTTACCCTTGTGATTTTCATATTGGCTCATGGAAATCACGTTAGGAACAGGCAAGTACTTTTGGAAACCTTTATGCTTAACATGAAATGGTGATGTATTTGTGTGTGCCTTGCTCACCTCGGAAGGGTCCGACGGGGCCTCAAGGGAATCCAATGGTTTAGCCCTGGATTCATGAGTTTGATTCGCTAGCGAGCTCGGGAGGGTCCATAGAGGCCTCGAGTGAGATCAATGGTAAGCCTCGGTCCTAGGCGATGCATGTGTGTGATTTGTTTTATGATATGGCCAGCTCGGTGTAATACCCCCAAGATATTCAGGGTATATTACAGCGCCGTGGATCCCTACATGGAACCCACCAGGCTAAACGACCAAACATACTCATCGACTCACGGAATCAACAAATAACACCTCGTCATAAAGACACAAAACAAAATAATCCACCTGGTTCAACCGGTCAATCAACAACAGAGACATCCAACACAATTATAATAGACAAACCTCTCACTCCGAACAAATAAAACTGCTAAGTACTCGAGTACTTCTATTAGTTTACAAGACAACAATCATTCAAAAGGTAGAAAACAATAAAACACCATTCATGTACAATCATCACGCACGGCCATCATCCGCGTACTGGTCCAGCGCCCGTTCGTCTCGATGAACCTGACCTGAAATTCATAAAACGAATTTTCCCAAAACGGGTCCCCAGAGGGGTTAGCAATAACGCTAGTACAAGTAATCAAATGAACAACTTACACCTTACACATATAGTTAAAGCATGCAATCATGAAAACAACGGTTGAAACACATATTTTCGGAAACGCCAATAATCCAAAACACATTTATAAAATGCAACACAATTAACCGTCAATCCACGTCTCTGTGGACCCCTACCGAGACCCCGTCGAATCTAACCCGTAGTGGTTAAAAGAAAGCTCGTCGATCCACATATCTGTGGACCCCTATTGAGACCCCGTAGGATCTAACCCGTAGTAAGCATACACATACACACACACACCAATTCTCATGCAATACTACTATGTCAAGATTGTAAGTTCATAAGGGTACTTGGCTCGATTAAAAGACGATGACACGAATGGAAAAAGGAGGATCAAACGCGACCGCTAGGAACCGGCGAAACAGAACCTAACGATTCGAAGAATACAATCACAACCACTTCTAAACAAAAATGGAAAAGGAATACACCCGAAAACCCGCCTACGATTCATGTATATTCGTACAAGAACAACAACGAGGGCGGACCACAACCAAACCCTCTCGATTATGAAAATACCACGAAATATACCATGAATCTATAGTAAAACCAAGAATACCAACAAGATTAATCATATTCATCATGAATTAATCAACAACACGGAACGAATCGAGCAATAAAATCGAAAACCCCCAATTTACCCAAAAGTAGGGTTCTTAGAAGATTTACCTTGATTCGGATGGAGAAAGACGATTATGATGATGATAAACTACACTAGGGACACAATACTCGATCTCCCAAGAATTTCCACACGCAAAACTTGAAGAATCGCTCAAAAACTCTCCAAAACTCTCGATGCAGACAGAAGGAGGAAAAGGAAGAATGTCGCGAATACAAGGTCAACTCAGCTTTATAAAACCTGACCTCCCATTACATACGTTAACATGCAGTTGTTAACGTACGTTATGCTCATTACGTACGTAACACACATGTGTTAGCGTGCGTAATGGCTCGGCAGGAAAATCTGCCGAAATCGTTGATGCCTTTAGCATACGCTACAACAGACGGCTAGCGCATGCTACAAGGAGGTCTTACATATGTAACACCAGCATGTTTATGTACGTAATGACTCGGCCAAATCCGGGCAGACTCACTGTTCAAAACATTGAGGGCCATAACGTACGTTAACACTAGGGTATAACGTACGTTATGTGGGTATCGATAGCGCATGCTAGGAAGCATGCATAACGCACGTTATGCATGCAGCAATTCAACACCGCTGAACAAAGTTAGCTGCACCGGTAGGTCCGAACATGAGACGCAACACAAGGACAGAACCCAACGCGTAGATACGAAAGATTCATGACAATGAAGCTTAATGTTGCAGGAGAATACAATTCCTACTATCGAGGAATCTGAGAAACGACAAGGAAAGTAAAATTCCCTAAACTTTTAGGAAATTACAAAACGGCCCAGAGGTCCGAAAATCACGATACGACGTCGGATCAATAAACCGAAACTCACAACACAAAAAACTCAACCATACGAACTCGTGCAACCAAAGAAATTACAAAATCGAACGGGTTCTACGAGAATCGAACGTCCATGCAACAATACATGACATAAGACGGAATAATATCAAAGCATCTCCGAAACTCATCCAAATGGAGAAACTCCAAGAATAAAATAGATTCAAAATGTCAACGGTTACAAGCGAGTCGCTAAAAACGAAAAATACACCAAAAATGAGAATACCGGAAAAAAAATGCGGATATTACATTCTACCCCTCTAAAAATAAGTTTCGTCCCGAAACTTAAGAAACAAACAACTCGGGGTACCAAGCACGCATGCTATCCTCGGTTTCCCAAGTCGCCTCCTCGACACCACGTCTCGACCACTACACCTTGACCAAGGGAATGGTCTTATGTATCAGTCGCTTCTCATGGTGCTCCAAAGTCTTCAAGGGACGCTCTTCGAAGGTAATATCCTCGGCGATATCAATATCACCAAAATCGATGACGTGACTAGGATTCGGGACGTATTTCTTCAACTAGGAAACATGGAAAACACTATAAACGTGACTCAAGGCCAGAGGTAATGCCAATCGGTATGCCAACTCTCCGATTCTCTAGATAATCTCAAAGGGCCCAATATCTCGGGCTCAACTTTCCCTTCTTCCCGAAGTGGAAAACCCCCTTCGTCGGCGACACCTTTAGCAAAATGTGGTCCCCCACCTCGAATTCCAAAGGTCGACGACGAACATCAGCATACGACTTTTGTCAACTCTGAGCAGTCAACATCCTCTCACGAATCAATTCCACCTTCCGCCTCGTCTCCATAACGATATCCGGTTTGGTCCCAACCAAATCGGATGCCTCATTCCAACAAATCGGTGATTGACAATGTCGCCCATAAAGTGCCTCATACGGTGCCATGCTAATCGACGCGTGCCAATTATTGTTGTACGTGAACTCCATCAATGGTAAATGTTCCTCCCACTCACTACTTCAATCGAGAGCACAAGCGCGCAACATATCCTCAAACGTCTGGATAGTGCGCTCCGATTGTCCATCCGACTGAGGGTGAAAAGAAGTACTCAGACGCAAATGAGTACTCAACACCTTATGCACTCCCTGCCAAAAGTGCGATACGAAACGGCCATCCCGATCCGAAATAATAGACTTCGGAGTACCATGCAGTCTCACAATCTGCGCAATAAACACCCGAGCCAGCTTTTCCGGACCCCAAGCATCCTTGATGCCCATAAAATGTGCCGACTTAGTCAGACGATCCACAATCACCCAAACCATGTTCATGCCCGATCTCGATCTCGGCAAACTTGTGATGAAGTCCATCAAAATATCTTCCCATTTCCATTCCGGGATGGGAAGCGACTGCAATAACCCAGACAGTCGCTCATGCTCGATCTTGACCTGCTGACAAGTCAAACATCTCGCTACAAACCGTGCGACCTCCTCCTTCATGTCATTCCACCAAAAATTTATCCTCAGGTCTTTGTAAATCTTAATCGATCCAGGATGAACGGAGTAAGGCGTAGCGTGGGCCTCTCGTAAAATACTCTGCCTCAATTCCAAGTCGTTCGGTACACAGCCGACTCTGGAATCTCAACACACCATCCTCGTGAATTACAAACCCGGGATACTTACCCTTGAGAACATTTTCCCGAATCTATGAAATCATCGGATCCTCTAATTGCTTTAGTTTAATTTCATCGACAAATGGCGAAGAAATCTCTAAAGCGCAAAGTTGTCTGACCGCTCCTGGAAATAAAATCTCAACATCCAACTCTATCAAGACCCGTTGAAGCTCAGATTGAGACGTAAGGATCTCAAGTGTCCTCAACGCAACCGGTTTCCGACTCAAGGCATCGGGCACGACGTCCGCCTTGCCCCGATGATAAAGGATTTCGAGGTCATAATCCTTGATCAACTCCAACCACCTCCTCTGCCTCATATTCAACTCCCCCTGGGTAAATATATACTTCAGACTTTTATGATTGGTAAAAATCTGACATGCGGAGCCAAACAGATAATGACGCTAAATCTTGAGTGCGAAAACAACTGCCGCTAACTCCAAATCGTGAGTAGGGTAGTTAAGCTCATACGACCTCAACTGTCTCGACGCATACACAATGGTCTTACCGTGCTTCATCAATACGCACCCAATACCCTGACCCGAAGCATCACTATAAACAGTAAAACCCTTGCTGCCACATGGCAAAGCTAACACTAGGGATGAAGTTAAACGCCTCTTCAGCTCCTCAAAACTCGCCTGCCTCTCGTCATTCCAGACGAACGTCTCGGATTTCTGGAGCAACTGTGTAAGTGGTCGAGCTAGTTTCGAGAAACCTCGATGAACCTACGGTAGTAGCCATCCAAACCCATGAAACTACGGACCTCCTTCACGTTCTTAGATGGTGCCCAATCCAACACTGCCTCGATCTTCTGTGGATTCACACGGACTCCATCGGCTGAAATCACATGACCTAGAAACATCACTTCCTTCAGCCAGAACTCACATTTCGAGAACTTCGCATAGAGTTGCTCGGTCCTCAAAATGTCTAACACCACTCAAAGATGATGCGCGTGCTCCACCTTATTCCTCGAATAAATAAGGATATAGTCAATGAAGACGACGACACACTTATCCAAATACTCGATAAAGACCTTGTTCATCAACTGCATGAACACTGCCGACGCGTTAGTTAACCCGAAGGGCTTGACCACGAACTTATAATGTCCGTATCTCGTCCGAAAAGCTGTTTTCGGAACATCGGGCTCCTTCACCCGAAGCTGGTAGTACCCCTATCTCAAGTCGATCTTCGAAAATACTGCATCTCCCTGCAACTGATCGAACAAGTCATCAGTCCTCGGCAAGGGATACTTGTTCTTGGTGGTCATCTTGTTTAGCTCGCGGTAGTCGATACACAAACACAGTGAACCATCCTTCTTCCGCACAAACAGAACTGGTGCGCCCCAAGGCGAAGCGCTCGGTCGAATATATCCCGACTCAAGAAGCTCACTCAACTGCTTCTTCAACTCGGCCATCTCGGAAGGTTCCATGCGATACGGCACCTTCAAAATCGGACCGCGCCCGGCTCTAACTCGATAGCAAACTCTACCTCACGGTCCGGTGGCAACCCCGGTGACTCGTTAGAAAAGACGTCAGGAAACTCGCTAACAATTGGAATCGATGAAAGCTCGACTCCACCACTCTCCGCCTTCAAGGCGTATCACCAATAACCAGTACACCCCTTCCACAGGAGTTTCATTGCCTTCAAAGCGTTAATAACAAATTTCTCGTTTCCCCTCTTTCGTCCTGCGAAAGAGTGCTCGATGCCATCCTCGGCTAACATAGTGATGATTCTCGTACAGTAGTTCATGATCACACCATGCCGCTCGATCCAATCATCCCCGAGAATTAAATCCTCACCCTCAATACCCATAACAATAAGATCAGAGAGCTAATCCCTCTCGCAAAAAGTCATAGCACAATCTCGGATCTCCCAATCACCAACGATTCTATCACTGCTAGGAAGTTTAACGATGAAAGGCTCACAAGACGTCAAACAGTCGAGACTCAAGCACCGCACACACTCCAAAGACATGAATGAATGTGTAGCACCAGAATCGAAAAGCACACTGACAGGATGTGAATGAATGCGAATGGTACCTGTGGCTACGGTGGCGGCTGGATCATCGGCCCTCCTCATCTCATAAACACGCAGGTGGGCGGAGCCGACACTGGAAGCTCCCCCTCTAGCGGGCTGACCTCGACCTCTACCTCGACTAGCACTCGGCGGAGAGTGAGAAGCAAACGATCCTTGATTCACACTTGGTTCCCTAGGCGCTGGAATGGAAGCCCGGGCACCAAGAATTCTCTCCCTCTCGGCACAGAAAGCAGCTTTGTGGCCCGACTGGCCACATTGATCACATGTCAGCAAAGGACTCAAACAAGTACGACTGACGTGGCCTGTACGGACACAATTATAACACCTTACATCACGGGATGGAGTACTGGTAGCCCCGCGGAACCCTCCAGCAGAATGAGCTGGACCACCAACAGTGGGTACATTAGCAGACTGAGATTTCTGCTGACCTCCACCCTTGTGGCCCGAAAAATTTCCAATGGACTTCTGCTTCTTGCTCTCGCGAACCGCCTCACTGGCCGTCACAGACATATCGTAAGCAAGGTCTCTACTCTGATAATCCTTCAAGGTGGTGCAGACGAGCCCATACATATAATCAAGAATCGACAATTTCATCCGCCTGGAGAAGTGGAAAATCTTGTCGCTCTCCTATCTAACCTGGGCCTTCACGAAGCCCAACTCCCGGTTGAAGTCAGCAATAGCTTGAGAAACAGGGATATCCCGAGGCTGAGCGTCAAAGAAGGCATGGACTCTATCCTATTTGACCGGCCACGTGCAATATTTGGTCTCCATCAGGTCCTTAAACTCATCCCATGTAGCAGCGCGGTCCTTGGGCTCAACGGCCTGCCACCAGTCAGTAGCATCTCCAGTGAGAAAATACTGGGCAATAGGAACCTGACGGTCCTCAGGGCAGTTGGTGGAAATAAAAACCTTGGATATCTCCTTGATCCAACCCTCCCAGCCAATCGGGTATGAAGCTCCCTAAAACTGAGGAGAATGCATCTTGATGACATCCTGAAGCCAACGGTCCACTCCGTCTCGAGTAGCATGGGCCGAATTCGGGTTCTGAACCGCCTGAGCTATCACCGCCATTTGGTTTAACATTTGTTGCATAATAGCCGCAACACCAAGGTCGGCGCCATCTTGAGTAGAAGCATGGCTATGACGGTTACCGGTACTGTCGGCTCCAGAAGAATGCGACGTGGCCGCCTCACCGTCTGCCCCACGTCCCCGGCCGCGTCCATGACCACGACCACAGCCTCTTCCAGCATCCATACTGGTGTTAAGTAAGTAACAAAAGCCATACGATGGTAAGTACGAGAAGAATAACAATCACAAATCGAGAATTAAAGGTGCGATACAAGGAAACAAGGAACAGAGTAAGGAAAAAATTACGGGCACTGGAAGCACTGGAATCATGGCAGTGTGATGATGATGTGCAAAACGAAACACAAGACCCAATACACCGACAAGCCTAGGTATCCATAAACCTAGTTCTCCGACACCATTTTCTGTAACACCCTCAAGATATTCAGGGTATATTACAGCGCCGTGGATCCCTACATGGAACCCACCAGGCTAAACGACCAAACATACTCATCGACTCACGGAATCAACAAATAACACCTTGTCATAAAGATGCAAAATAAAATAATCCACCCGGTTCAACCGATCAATCAACAACGTAGACATCCAACACAATTATAATAGACAAACCTCTCACTCCGAACAAATAAAACTCCTAAGTACTCGATTACTTCTATTAGTTTACAAGACGACAATCATTCAAAAGGTAGAAAACAATAAAACACCATTCATGCACAATCATCACGCACGGCCATCATCCGCGTACTGGTCCAACGCCCGTTCATCTCGATGAACCTGACCTAAAATTCATAAAATGAATTTCCCCAAAACGGGTCCCCATAGGGGTTAGCAATTACGCTAGTACAAGTAACCAAATGAACAACTTACACCTGACACATATAGTCAAAGCATGCAATCATGAAAACAACGGTTGAAACACACATTTCCAGAAATTCCAATATCCAAAACACATTTATAAAATGCACCAAAATTAACCGTCGATCCATGTCTCTGTGGACCCCTACCGATACCCCGTCGGATCTAACCCATAGTGGTTAAAAGCAAGCTCGTCGATCCACGTATCTGTGGACCCCTATTGAGACCCCGTTGGATATTACCCGTAGTAAGCATACACACACACACACCAATTCTCATGAAACACTACTATGTCAAGATTGTAAGTTCATAAGGGTACTTGCCTCGATCAAAAGACGATGACACGAATTGGAAAAGAAGGATCAAATGCGACCGCTAGGAACCAGCGAAACAGAACCTAACAATTCGAAGAATACAATCACAACCATTTCTAAACAAAAACGGAGAAGGAATACACCCGAAAACCCACATACGATTCATGTATATTCATACAAGAACAACAACGTGTTAGGAATACTTATTAGATTTTGATGATGTCATCATTATATGTTCAAATGTAAATCTATTACTTGGCAAAATGTAAGGAAGAACCAAATGAGTATCTTCCATAGGCCGAAACTGTGATAAGTTAAATACTTGGCAAAATGTAAAGAAGAACCAAATGAGTGTCTTCTATAGGCCACATAAGTTAGGCGTTAAAAAATCGGCTAAGTTCGAATCAGATAAGTATCCATCAGCCGAGTCTTGGTCAACTCACTTGTTCAGATAAAGATGACCTCAGACAAGCTTTATCAGGCAACCTTTATCAGAGAAGTTCTGGCCAACGAATTAATCAGCGAAGTTGGACCAGACTGCAGTCAAGAAGAAAAGTAAAGTAGTCTGAAGTCTGATCAGTCAAGTTCAATCAGGTCAGAAGACTACAGACAATTCGGCACATCAAAGAAGTCGACAGCAGAGAAGGTTGACTGCACATCAGATAGGTTGACCACAGAGAGGCCAGTTACGTGATCAGTCAAGTACTCCAGTCCACGTCAGCATGCATTGAATAGTCAATATTTACGGAAAGTCACATGCGGGCGATTAGAGACAGACTGGAGAGATTCCCGGAAAGGATATGAATTAAGTAATTCATCCAGACCCACCACTGGAGACTTTAAGCATATTAAAATAAAAAGATTCGGCGCATTCACATGGAAGTCTTCACAACGGTCAGAAATTGGATTAAAATATGGGAATCCAGCCTTGCAACGTTCAAAAAGAAAAAAACAAAGAAGTCTATCTCTCCAACGGACGCATTTGTTACAGATTTGCAACGGCTATTAAGAAATGCTCAAGGATCGACACCTATATATATCCGAAGATTTGAAGTTGAGCAATACGATGCGAACAACACATACAAGCAATCAAAGCAAACAAAGCAATAAAAGCGAACTATAGCATCGTGAAAGAGCAGTACTCTAAGTTCATACTAGAAGAAAGCTCTTAGTTGGAGAAGACAATCACTCGTGTCTTTAAAACCTGAGTTCGGGGTACTTCACTGGTTGAAGTTCGAGAGACTGTAAAGGCATCCAAGGATCGTAGATCAAGAGGTGCAAGGCAGTCAAAGGGAGTTGCAACGGCGAGGAATTCCACTGGTTGGAAGCTGTTGTAATTGGTTGAATCACTGTAATATTTATCACTGGTTGAGAATTATAGTGAATTCATCTCCAACTGGTTTGGAGAAAAGTGGATTAGTAGAGGATTACCCCACCTCTGAGACCACTATAACTGCCTGCGTGTTTGACTGCTTTTCATCATCATACTTAACTGCTGCATTCATACTTAAGTGTTCCATTGATTATTTCTGTATTCGCCATCAGCTGACTTCCGCACTTACATTAACTACAGACGACTCTAAGTCATCTGTATCATCAGTTGAGAAACTCATCCTTTGTGGAAAAGAGTTTCAATAAGTCTATTCACCCCCCTCTAGACTTATTCCTGGACGACTTGTGACCTACAAGTGGTATCAGAGAGGTTGGTTCAATATTTTAAGAACCATGTCCATATATCGAGGACATATTTTAAGCTCATTTTAGAAATGGAACACATGCATTCTAGATTACCTGTGTTTTCAGTTGATGAGTATGATTTTTGGAAGATAAGGATGCAGGCACACTTATCTTCTAGCCATGGTGACATGTGGTGCATTATCGCAGATGGTCCTTTAATATTCGAGAAGGACAACACTCCTGAGGAGATTGCAGCCGGGAAGCCAGAAAAGATTCCAAAGAAGAGGATGGAGCTGACCATAGAAGAAAGAAAGCTGGCCAATCTTGACAACCGGGCCAGAGACGTGCTGTACCAAACTCTTGACAAATCAACAATGGTCAAGATCAAGAATTGCAAGAATGCAAAAGAAATCTGGGACACATTAGCCTTAATGTGTGAGGGAACGGAGCTGATAAAAGAGAACAAGTTGTCAATCTCTACCCAAAAGTTTGACAACTTCAAAATTAAGAATGGAGAGTCTATCGACCAAGTTGACACAAGATTCACAAAGATTATTAATGAAATCAACTCTCTGGGAAAAACATATGGCAATAGGGAAATGGCATTGAAGGTTCTAAGATCTCTCGACCCAGAATGGAATATGAAGGCAGTGGCCATGAGAGAATCCAAGGATCTTAACGAAATAAAGATCTAAGAGTTGTTCTCTGATTTAAAGGCTTATGAGTTTGAGCTTCCAAGTTCATCATAAACTGAGCCTGCAGAGAAGGGAATAGCGTTTGCAGCTGAGTCCCCCACCAAGAACTTATCTGATGTCAAACCTCCAAATCCACTTGATTTTGAGGAAGAAATGGCGTTCATAATGCAAAGGTTCAGCAACTTCAGAAAGAATTACTCCAAGTACAAGAAGAATTATAAAGAGACCCCCAAGAGAAATCAAAAGACTGGAAGCTGGAAGGTGGAGTGTTATAATTGCCACAAGACAGGACACATTCAAATCGACTGTCCTGATCTCAAGAAGGACGAGAGCAAGAAGGAGGTGAGTAGAAAAGAAGACCAAAGGAAGGCCCTCGTTGGAGAAGACCAAGAGCGAGTAGAATCAAGCAACGGATTCTTCTCTGATGATGATGAAGAATATGATTGTCTGATGGCCAACGTAGCTGATGAAGAGGTAACATCTAAACCCTCAGTTTCAAATAATAACAGCTCAGACATGTCACAAGACATGGACGTACACGAGTCTGTAAATCAGCTTCTCAAAGATTTTGAGAGATTAAAATCTGCACACCAAACTGTACCAGCCGAGAGAACCCAGCTGCAAGATGAGAATGGGCAGCTGAAAAATGATTTCGAAAAACTCAGCCGAGAACTGAATAAAACCAAAGTTGATCTTGAAAAACAGGCTGCAGTCAACTCTACAAACCAGGCTGACAATATTACAGCTGAGATAAAATGATTAACTGTTTTGAATAGTGAAAAATCAGTTGCACTTGCTCATGTCAAATCTGAGTTTACTAAACCGACTCAGCTAACTAAAACTCAGGCGAAGGAAATAACCTCCCTGAAGGCATCTCTAACCCTGGACGAATTGTGTACGAATGAAAGGCCATTATATTCCAGATCAGGCCTTGGATATGACCCCCACACTCCCTCTAGTTCTAAAACCACTTTCATCAAGGGAGAAACAATTGTCTTGTCTGCTGAGCCAATATACAAACCTGTATTTCAAAATACGCAACAGCCAAGTCACAGGTCTAGGCTGCAGCCAAGATACACCAGGCAGCCACCTAGACATGAGACTAGGCAATGGCCAAGGCAGAAGCAGCAGCCCAGACAACATGCCCATTATTATCAAAGACTCCCCAGAAACAGATTTCAAAATGGAAGGGGCAACTGGAAACCTCAAGGTTATCCTAATTTTCAAAATGAACAGACGTGGAGACCCCAAAGATTTCATAAATGGTCTCAGCCTAGATTTAGAAATGGCACACATAAATTTTATTAGGCATATCCGGTACATAATCCTAATAGAGGATATAGGCCCAGATCTTACACACCTTATAGGGGTAATAACAGCAACTTTCACAATCCCAGGAGAAACCAGTTCTCCAGGAAACCATCTAACCCCCGAGGACCCACACAGATTTGGGTACCTAAATCTCTGCTTGTCTGATTGCAGAAAAGATGGAAAGACTACTACCACATCTCCACAAATTCAAACATAGGAGGTGAAGAATGGTTTGTAGATTCCGGATGCTCAAGGCACATGACCGGGAACAAAAAGGTGCTATCAAATTATACCAAAGAAAGAGGTCCAGATGTAACCTTTGGAGATAGCTCTAGAGGGCAGACTAAAGGTTTGGAGAGCTGCACAGAGGAAACATCACCATATCCAAAGTTCATTATGTAAGGGACTCGAGTATAATCTTTTGAGCATAAGTCAGTTTTGTGATGAGAAGAACCTAGAAGTCTTCACCATTTGGAAATGCATGGTGATAGATATCATATCTGGAGAAGTGAAGCTACAAGGATTCAGAAGAAGGGATGTCTATATGATAGATTGGAACACAGGAACTCCTAATACCTGTTTTCTATCTAAGACAATAGCTCAGAATGGGTGGTTGTGGCACAAGAGACTATGTCACCTAAATTTCAAGGCTATCAACAAGATTAGTTCTCAGAAGCTGGTCAGAGGACTTCTAGAAGAAGTATTCAAGAAGGAAGCTCTCTGTGATGCATGTCAGAAAGGGAAGCAGACCAGAGCATCATTCAAGCTAGTTCAACCTACCACTCTTACAACAAGGATTTTAGATCTACTTCACATGGATCTATTTGCTCCCATCAAGCCAAGGACCTTAAGTGGCAGAAAACACGCTCTAGTAGTAGTAGATAACTACTCAAGATACACATGGGTTGTTTTTCTCTATAAAAAGAGTGAAACACTAACCAAGTTACCTGAGCTGCTAAGGAGGATCCAGAATGAGAAATCTCTTTCAATCATCAAGATCAGGTCAGATAGAGGAGGAGAATTTATCAACACGTCAATCACTGATTACAGTGATCAGAATGGGATCCAGCATGAAGTCTCTGCAGCCAGGACCCCTCAGCAGAATAGTGTTGCTGAAAGAAAGAACAGAACCTTGAAGAAAGCTGCCAGGTCCATGATTGCAGAAGCTGACCTGCCCAAGAGGTTCTGGGCTGAAGCTGTCAACGCAGCATGTCACACTCAGAATAGGAGTATGATAGTAGGGAGACATGGCAAAACTCCCTATGAGGTTTCCAATGGCAGAACACCAAATGTTTCATATTTTCATATTTTTAGCTGTAAGTGTTTCATCCACAACAACGGTAAAACCCAACTAAATGCCTTTGATGCTAAAACTGAAGATGGTCTCTTCATGAGATACTCACAAAGAAGCAAGGCAAATAGAGTCTTTGATAAAAGAACCTTAGTTGTGGAAGAAACACCTCATGTTGTATTTGATGAAACTACTGCTGAGTACAGGAAAAAGGTGGAGCTGATAGAGAATAAGCTCAAATCTGCCACCCTGGAAGAAGTCATTGTCCATGACACAGGAATGGTGGACTCACCTGCAGATCAGTATGAAGACCCATCTGTAGCTGCTAAAGATCTAACTGCAGATCAAATAGGATCACAAAACCTACCTGATCCAGTTGCTGCTAATGAAGACCTATCTGTAGCTAATAAAGACTCATTTGCAGATCAGACAGGAATCCCATCTGCAGATGACAAGATGGTAGCTGATCCAGTTGCAGACCAAGAAGGCCAGAACCAAGCTGATGCAGAGAGAGAAGAAACCCACCAAAGAAAATCTACAGGGGGAACAGACCCTGAAGAAGAAGACATTCCTAAGTGGCTCAAAGATCATCCTATCCAACAGATCATTGGGAATCTAACTGATGGAGTCAAGGCAAGGCGGTCTACTCTACCCGTAGGAATGGCAATGTTTTCATGCTTTATGTCTCAAATTGAACCTAAGACAATAGAGCAAGCCCTGGAATATTATTCTTGGATCAATGCTATGCAAGAAGAGCTTAATCAGATGGAAAGGAACAATGTTTGGAAACTAAAAGACAGACCAGATCATAAGAAGGTTATTGGCACCAAATGAGTGTACAAGAACAAATACGATGAAGATGAAACTGTTGTTAGGAATAAATCCAGACTTGTTGCTAAAGGGTATGCACAATGCGAAGGAATAGATTTTGATTAAACCTATGCACAGTTGCAAGACTAGAATCCATCAGGCTATTCCTTGCATATGCCGCATTCAAAGATTTCATAGTCTACCAGATGGATGTGAAGAGTGCCTTCCTCAATGGAATTCTAGAAGAAGAAGTCTATGTGGAACAACCCCCTGGTTTTGTCAAATGAGACAAAGTCTACAAGCTTTTGAAGGCCCTGTATGGACTCAAGCAGGCACCAAGAGCATGGTATGAAACATTATCCGTGTTTCTTGAGAAGAATGGTTTCAGCAAAGGCAAGGTGAATAAAACCCTATTCAGAGTGTAGCATGAAGACCACATATTATTAGTTCAAATATATGTGGATGACATCATATTCGGCTCAACCAACCCAGAGCTATGTGAGAAGTTCTCAAATCTCATGCAAGGAGAGTTTGAGATGAGTATGATGGGAAAGCTTAATTTCTTTCTAGGACTGCAAGTTAAGCAGATGGAAAATGGAATTTTCATCAACCAAGCCAAATACACCAGAGATCTAATCAAGAGATTTGGAATGGAATCGGCCAAGACAGCAAGAATTCCTATGAGCACAAGTACACACCTTCAAGCAGATGAAGAAGGCATATCAGTGTACTCAACCCACTACAGAGGACTCATTGGATCACTTCTTTACCTGACTGCAAGCAGGCCAGACATTTCATATGCTGTAGGAGTATGTGCACGATTCCAGTCTAAACCCAACCAGTCACACCTGGAAGCAGCTAAGAGGATCATCAAATATCTTAAGACTACCATTAATGTCGGTTTATGGTATCCTAAAGATGACAACTTTGAGCTGTCAGGATATTCAGATGCAGATTTTGCAGGATGTAAAATCAATAGGAAAAGCACCAGTGGAACGTGCCAATTCCTAGGAACCAGACTGATATCCTGATTTAGCAAGAAGCAGATATCTAACTCTATCTCAACAACAGAGTCAGAATATCTAGCTGCAGGTAGCTGTTATGCCCAGATCTTGTGGATCAGACAACAGCTAAGGGATTACAACATTATTGCAAATGAAGTTCCAATTTAGTGCGACAACAATAGTGCAATTGCAATCACGAACAATCCGGTATTGCACTCAAGGACGAAGCACATTGATGTTAAGCATCATTTCATAAGAGACCACGTGCTTAATAAGTGAGTCAGAGTTGAAAGAGTTAGCACAGAATATCAGATTGATGACATTTTCATCAAACCTTTACCCGAAGAAAGGTTTTTGGAGTGAACTTGGATTTACTAGGTTGAGAATCTAGTACAAACGAGAAAGGTACCTGAAGACCAGATCAGACAAGCAAAGGAAGTTACCTGACCAGACTAGACGAAAAGACGAAGGACGGACTAAGCTGACCACAGGCATCAGAACCTACCTGAAGCAGACAAGGGGAGTTACCTGATATAGAGCAGTCAAATAGTCAACGGTCAATCAGCTAAGTTTTTTAATTTTGACCGACCCCTGAATATTTTATTATTATTTATCTACACATAGAAATCTCACGTTTACACGATTCCACAATGACAATCTAGCACGCTTACACGTTCACACGACCCCACTAATTCAAATTTGAACCGACTCAAAAATTAATTTAATATTCCAAGCGTCGCTTCAATTTTCTTTTAAATACGAAAAGCCGTTTCACTTTACCCTCTTCGCGCTTACGAACCCTAATTTTCACAAAGCAAAAATCTTTTCGAATTTTCATACACTCAGAGAATTCTTCTTGCGCAGAAATGGAAGCATATTTCAATGGATTTAATCTAAAATCGGTGAAGGACCAGATTATTTTCTCCCTGGTCGTCGATTTCGAAGGATTACTCAAGGCCAACCCAGACAACGACGTACGACATCTCATCATATCGATGAAGGCAAATGGGATCTACCCATTTCTGGATATCAGCCCCAAATACCTTTTCAAAGAGGCTGTTATCGCTTTTTACAGAGAAGCCCGAGTTCTCGAATCAGGAATAAGGAGCTCAATTTGTGGCGTCCAAGTGGATATCACTCCAGAATCGGTCGGGAAAATCTTTGGGATGAAGTCTCATGGAATGGTTGTCGAAGCCCTGAAAAAGAACGCACCTGACACGTGGCTGAAAATCAAGGCTGTTGACCAGCCGGAAAAGTTGATGCTAACCGCGAAGAGGAATGAGATTCAAAAATAATATCACTATGTGTTGGGTATCACCAACAAGATAGTGATGGGTATGGCTGGGAGTTATGATCAACTGTCGTCAGCCAAATTTATGGTTCTGGGGGCCCTTATCCAACATCAACCAAATGATTGGTCTGACTATATCTTCAGACAATTAGTATGTGAGGTGAACAAAGTCCAGTGGCTGGACGATGAGAAAAGATTCAAAAACAAGCTGGCGTTTGGAACGCAGCTCAGTTGGATTTTGGAGTAGCTTGGTGTGGCGAAGGGAAACCGTAACCCCTTCCACATCAACAAGAGGCTTGGTCACTTAGATCAAGAGACCCTGAGGAGGTTAGGAGGTAAGAGGAAAGCAGCTCAGTTGCTAAGGGAAATGTCTGTAGAACGAACTCCCTACAGATACCCTTCGAGCTCAGGCGAGTCAGCCGAAGATCAAGTTGCAGCCAGGGATCAACCTGCAGCCAGGTCTGAATCAGACTCAGACGATACCCCTATAGCCATCCGTTTCAAGAGAAGGGGACCAGCCCCTGTAGAGCCATTAATAATCGAATCCTCTCCAGAACTATCCCCTAAGAGGCCCAGGCGTCTAGACTTTGCAGAGGAGGAGCAGTCAGAGTACTTGTCTACACCTGCACCAGATTACATGGAGGATCAGCCTACTCCCACCAGCCTGGAGACCCAAATGGTTCATGTTCTAACCCCTTATTTCATATCAGAAGAAGAAGCAGGTTTGATCATTCTCATTCCAGAAGCTAATTATTCGTTTAACCTGCTTGAACACAATTCTTTCAACCTGTCTGTAGAGCAACTTCTTCTGGTAAAGCAACACGCCCTTAAACATTCTTTTATTGACATTTTTGAGGAATGGAAATCGCTTAAATCTATTCCATTCACTCAACTTCAAGCTTTCATTGAAGGTAGTAGCTGGGAATATCCCCAGGCAACAGAAGATCTACTCGTCCATTTTTACAATGAGTCAGATCTAATTTTAATGCTCCAGGAAGACTGATTCATGTCCAATTTTAAAACAAACATGGACCAGCTCATCCACATGATAATGAGTAGTGATTTTGATGGAACCCTCAATGAAGAAGGAGAAGTAGTTGAAAAAGAAATAAGAATTGAAGAGGTAGTGGAGGAAGAAGAAGAAGAAGAAAAAAAAATATTAGTTGAAAATCAGGAAGAAAAAGAGAGGCAGGAGGAAGAAAAATAAGAAAAAGAAGAAAATATCATAGTTGAAGAAAAACAAACGGAAGAAGTGGAAAAGACTGAAGAATTGGCAGAAGAAGATGAGAAAGAAGGAGAAGAAGTTGAACAAGAAAATAATGATGATGATGATGATGATAATGCTGATAATAGTGAAGATAAAAAGGATGATGAGGAAGAAGAGAAAAAGGATGATGAGGAAGAAAATGAAGGAGAAGAGAAGGAAGAAGAGAAGGAGGAAGAGAAGGAAGAAGAGAAAGAGGAAGAAGAAAGAGAAGAGAAAGACGAAGAAGATGAAGTGAAAGAGGCTGAAGAAAGAGAAGAAAAAGAACAGGCTGTGGCTCCTGCCCGTTACACCAGCCTAGATGGAGATTTTGATGACAGGTCGGGGGCCCCAGATCAGACCCCACCTGATCAGCCGCCTGCAGACAGGAGTCTGCAGACAGGTAGGTCGACTGCAGACCTACCTGCAGGCACAGAAAGCATCGGTGAGCACTCACCTCAGCCATCACCTATCTCCCCTGTGATGACTGAGCTGATCCGCAGCATAGTTAAAGAATCCTTGGAAGAGCTGCTTGCCGCAAGAATCTCACCTGACCTGCAGACCATAAATGCCAAGATTGACACCCTACTGCAGAGGAATGCTCCTCAACCTCCCCCTCCCAACAATTCCAGAATGCCCCTTGGCATGTCTGACTGAATGCATCGAGTAGAACAGCAATTGACCATATTGGTTGATGCTGGCAAAAAGGGGGAAGGAAGAGAGCAAGGGGAAGTTAGAGAAGGTCAAGTTCAGGAGCTGAGAACGAAGAAGAGGCAAGATGTCCAATTACTTGAAGCTGGGGCATCAACTGCAAAGAGGAAGGAAAAAGCTGACCCAGAGCAGACTGATGATCAGCCTGCAGCCAAGAGAAGGAGGACCAGACTTGGGGAAGAGCCTACATTAGAATGGAAAGGCAAAGAGTTGTGGTTTGTTGAGGATTTCCTACCTGTCGAAGCCGGTCCAATGTGGGGATCTGCAAAGAAGCAGTTCATTGAAAAATTTTATATCTGGGAGTTACTCCAGGAGAAAAATTGCTCCCCACAGCAGACTTTTATTGACTTTATGGAATCAACACATCCAACTCTCTGGGCCATCTTAGTAAAACATGCAAAGGCATGGAATGCATACCCCATGGTTCCTCCCTTCAGACCTGAAGATCCTCCCACTTTGCAAAACAATGAATTGGATGAGCTAGCGTTGTAAAATGAGATAAGGAAGCTGTGTGAAGAGCATAAGTTCTCTTCCAAAGAAGAACAAGATTTTGCCACTCTAGTTATCAGGAGGAAGTACGGCCTAGAACCTATCAAGAAAAGACCAATCGGTGCAAAGCTTTTTAGGCCTCCCAAGCAAACTGTCCGCAGAGGCAGAGGCACATATGACTTGTTTTGTTCTTGTATTTTTCTTGTAATTTTTGATTTTGAAAGACTTGTAATTTTTCTGTATTTGTTTGTTCATTCAAAGCTGATGTACTTGTAAACAAAACAGAAATTTAATATAAGCAGTCATTTGAATGACAACCTCTAGTTGTCTCAAAAACAAGACTGATTTTAGTTTGTGTCTTGCACTTATGTGCAGACCTGTGCATTTGAATAATTGCTTAAAGTTTTGCCATCATCAAAATAGGGGGAATTTGTTAGGAATACTTATTAGATTTTGATGATGTCATCATTATATGTTCAAATGTAAATATATTACTTGGCAAAATGTAAGGAAGAACCAAGTGAGTATCTTCCATAGGCTGAAACTGTGATAAGTTAAATACTTGGCAAAATGTAAAGAAGAACCAAATGAGTGTCTTCTATAGGCCACATAAGTTAGGCGTTAAAAAATCGGCTAAGTTCAAATCAGATAAGTATCCGTCAGCCGAGTCTTGGTCAACTCACCTGTTCAGATAAGGTTGACCTCAGACAAGCTTTATCAGACAACCTTTATCAGAGAAGTTCTGGTCAACGAATTAATCAGCGAAGTTGGACCAGACTCCAGTCAAGAAGGAAAGTCAAGTCGTCTGAAGTTTGATCAGTCAAGTTCAATCAGGTCAGAAGACTACAGACAAGTCGGCACATCAGAGAAGACGACAGTAGAGAAGGTTGACTGCACATTAGATAGGTTGACCACAGAGAGACCAGTTAAGTGATCAGCCAAGTACTCCAGTCCACGTCAGCATGCGTTGAATAGTCAATATTTACGGAAAGTCACATGCGGGCGATTAGAGACGGACTGGAGAGATTCCCGGAAAGGATATGAATTAAGTAATTCATCCATACCCACCACTGGAGGCTTTAAGCATATTAAAATAATAAATTCGGCGCAGTCACATGGAAGTCTTCACAACAGTCAGAAATTGAATTAAAATATGGGAATCCAGCCTTGCAACGTTCAAAAAGAAAAAAACAAAGAAGTCTGTCTCTCTAACGGATGGATTTGTTACAGATTTGCAACGGCTATGAAGAAATGCTCAAGGATCGACACCTATATATATCCGAATATTTGAAGTTGAGCAATACGATGCGAACAACACTTACAAGCAAACAAAGCAACAAAAGCGAACTATAGCATCGTGAAAGAGCAGTACTCTAAGTTCATACTTGAAGAAAGATCTTAGTTGGAGAAGACAATCACTCGTGTCTTTAAAACCTGAGTTCGGGGTACTTCACTGGTTGAAGTTCGAGAGACTGTAAAGACATCCAATGATCGTAGATCAAGAGGTACAAGGCAGTCAAAGGGAGTTGCAACGGCGAGGAATTCCACTGGTTGGAAGCTGTTGTAATTGGTTGAATCACTGTAATATTTATCACTGGTTGAGAATTATAGTGAATTCATCTCCAACTGGTTTGGAGAAAAGTGGATTAGTAGAGGATTAGCCCACCTCTGAGACCACTATAACTGCATGCGTGTTTTACTGCTTTTCATCATCATACTTAACTGCTGCATTCATACTTAAGTGTTCCATTGATTATTTCTGTATTTGTCATCAGCTGACTTCCGCACTTACATTAACTACAGACGACTCTAAGTCATCTGTATCATCAGTTGAGAAACTCATCCTTTGTGGAAAAGAGTTTCAATAAGTCTATTCACCCCCCCTCTAGACTTATTCCTGGACGACTTGTGACCTACACAACGAGGGCGGACCACAACAAACCCTCTCGATTATGAAAATACCACGAAATATACCATGAATCTATAGGAAAACCAAGAATACCAACAAGATTAATCATATTCATCATGAATTAATGAACAACACAGAACGAATCGAGCAATAAAATCAAAACCCCCCCAATTTACCCAAAAGTAGGGTTCTTAGAAGATTTACCTTGATTCGGACGGAGAAATACGATTATGATGATGATAAACTACACTAGGAACTCAATACTCGATCTCCCAAGAATTTCCACGGGCAAAACTTGAAGAATCGCTCGAAACTCTTCAAAAATCTCGCTGCGGACGGAAGGAGGAAATGGAAGAATGTCGCGAATGCAAGGTCAACTCAGGTTTATAAAACCTGACCTCCCATTATGTACGTTAACATGCAGTTGTTAACGTACGTTATGCTCATTACGTACGTAACACACATGTGTTAGCGTGCGTGATGGCTCGACAGAAAAATCTGCCCAAATAATTTTCGTTAGCGTACGCTACAACAGACGGCTAGCGCACGCTACAAGGAGGTCTTACGTACGTAACACCAGCATGTTTACGTACGTAATGACTCGGCCAAATCCAGGCAGACTCACTGTTCAAAACATTGAGGGCCATAACGTACGTTAACACTAGGGTATAACGTACGTTATGTGGGTATCGATAGCGCATGCTAGGAAGCATGCATAACGCACGTTATGCATGCAGCAATTCAACACCGCTGAACAAAGTTAGCTGCACCGGTAGGTCCGAACATGAGACGCAACACAAGGACAGAACCCAACGCGTAGATACGAAAGATTCATGACAATGAAGCTTAATGTTGCAGGAGAATACAATTCCGACTATCGAGGAATCCGAGAAACGACAAGGAAAGTAAAATTCCCTAAACTTATAGGAAATTACAAAACGGCCCAGATGTCCGAAAATCACAATACGACGTCGGATCAATAAACCGAAACTCACAACACGAACAACTCAAACATACGAACTCGTGTAACCAAAGAAATTACAAAATCGAACGGGTTCTACGAGAATCGAACGTCCATGCAACAATAGATGACATAAGATGGAATAATATCAAAACATCTCTTAAACTCGTCCAAATGGAGAAACTCCAAGAATATAATATATTCAAAATGTCGAAATGGTTACAAGCGAGTCGCTAAAAATGAAAAATACACCAAAAATAAGAATACCGGGAAAAGAAAAATGCAGATATTACACCCTGGAGGGTCCTTAGAGGCCTCGAGTGGGACCAGTGGTATAGCCCCGGTCCTAGGCAAATTGATTATTGACTATTTGTTTCCAGAAAAGACATGTCTGGTTTTGGTTTTTGAAATGAATTGATGCATGTACTATGAAATGTGTAAGCGAATGGTTTGCCTTGATTACTTGTACTAGCGTAATTGCTAACCCCTTTGGGGACCCGTCTTGGGGAAATTCTTTTTATGAATTTCAGGTTATGTTCAGCCAGACAAGCGGGCGCTGGGACAGTACGAGGATGCTGGACAGGGTCGTTGAAATGTGCATTTGAGTCCCTTTATTTCTGTTGTCCTTTTCGATATGGTTGTTTTCCCATTTATAAACTTATAGATTGTACTCGCGAGTACTTAGGCATTTTCACTCAGATTGTGGTTTGTATCATTGAAAGTTGTTTATGTTTGTCGGTGATGCTTATTTCGCCGGTTGTACCGGGCGTGTTGTTTAGATTTTCGTCTTGATGATGTGTGTTTTCTCGCTAACCAAGACGGTTAGGCGAGTGGTATTTTTATTTAACCTGGTGGGTCCCATCTAGGGGTCCACGGCACTGTAATACACCTTGAATAACTCAGGGGTGTTACACTCAACACTACATCTTTATAAATTCATGTAATTGTGTGTTTGTTTCAGTGAAAAGAGTTACACAGTATTTGCACGTACATGCTTTGCATATGCTTTGCGAATAAAACCTATAAAACCACTTGTTCCAAAAAGAGTTAGACAATATTTGTGCACGTACATGCTTTGCGAATAAAACCTGTAAAACCTCATGTACCTGTCAAAACCATTTCTGCATAAACGTAACATGCTTTGTGAATACACAATTAGATTTATACTTCAACGATTTACGTTGAACATTACGTACGGAATAATTTTATACAAAGTGTGTGCATCGCACGGGTCTGAATGCCTCGTATACATATATATATATATATATATATATATATATTTGAATGTTGCATATTCATTATTATGGTTGTTTTTTTAAAATTCTTTAATTATGAAATATAAATTTTAAAATTAATCATTAATTTATTAATCATATAAAAAATAAAAAGTTAAAAGTTTAGTAAGTGTAAGTTATATTTATAAGCTACTAATTAGTTAGAGTTAAATTAAAAATTAAATATTAATCTTACTACAAAAAACTAAATAGCCTCAGTTAAAATTTCTATTTTACTTAAAAAAAAATTGATCCTTTAATTAGCAAGATTGACGTTGAACATGCAAACGTGTGTAAACTCCAAAGAGATTATGTTCAATTTCAATTTAAACTACAATTATATTGTATTTTAGGAATTTATTTTTGGCAAAGTAGTATTTTAGGATAAATTGATTAAAATATATTATTTGGTTTTTTGTATATTTAGTAGTTATAATAAGATTTCTATCCATAGATTAGGTCCCATTCCAATTTCAGTTACAAATATTATAAATTATAAATAAATTGATTATTATGTGGCAAAAAAGAATGATGTGTAATTGTTTCGCAATTTGATTGGACAATAGAGTATGACATAAACTATGGATATTCAATTTTTTTATATTTGTCAAATTGATTTAAAAACTAGTATATAGGGGGGATAGTGCTTAACCCGTCGAAATTCGGCGGGAATCAAAATATGTTATAATTTATAAGTATAAATGCAATAAATTGATATTTAGCTAGAGTTAATCAACCGAAGTCGTTTTTTGTGGTGAACGGTGATGAATCGAAATATGAGGTTAGGCTCAGCCCAGAAAACTCATTTAGAGTTTTTAGGAGACTTTACACATCTATACAATTTTTACAAATTAATTACAAAAGTGCAGCAACAAAAAAAATATTTACACATATAACATATTGCACATGTTTAACATAAAGAAAAAATCACTATTCTTATCCCTAAAAATCAGTCATAAGTTTCTCTCTACCTCTCTCTCCTCTCCTCTTTTCTCTCTTTTTTTCTTTTCTTTCTCTTCTTGTACAACTGCGCCAGTCTCTCTCTCTCTCTCTCCTCTCTTCTTCTCTCCCTTTTTTCTTTTCTTTTCTCTTCTTCTTCAACTGCCTCCCCCCACCTCTCTCCCCTTTTTTTTCTTTTCATTTTTTTCCTGTAAATACGTCCTCAGATCTATTTTTTTTCTCTGCAAATTTATTCCTTATCTATTTCTTTTCTGCAAGTACATCCATCAAATCTCTGCAAATACGTCCCCGTCGGTCACACACTTGGGTTGTTTGAAATTTTTTAACGGCTACGTAGTGGTCGATTTATCGAGGGAGAAGATGGTTGGCCGCGACTTTGGTTGGATTGGTTCAGTAAAAATCTGGAAACATCACAGTTCGATACTTACAAATAGTAATATGGTTACCTGAATATTGGATTTAGATACCAATTACTCTTGATGTTAATTTGTTTATATGTAATAATAAAAAATAGATTTATAAACTATGGATACTATTAAATTAATGTGGATACTAAATTGCATTTAGATATCAGTTAATATTGCTCGTTATTTTTTATATCCAATAATAAAAATAGATGTACACAAATATGTATATTATCAAATATATTTTATTTACTAAACATGCATTTGGATACTATTTTTCTATCCATAATAAAAAATAGATGTACAAAATTATGTACTATCAAGTATATAGAAGTGAAGATAATTTTCATATTAAAATATATCCAATATTTATCAACTGGAAATTTTCAAGGACTGCATATACTTGCAATTAATAATTTAGTTACCTAAATATCGCATTTAAATACAATTTATTCATGAATATTAATTTTTTTTACATTTAAGAACAAATAGAAGTACAAAAGTATAGATCATATCAACTGTAGTTAGGTTACCCAAATATAAATATTTGGTTCTTCGTTTATCATCGAACATTGAGTTGTTTAAATTTTCAACACAAACAATAAGCATATGGATACTTACAAGTAGTAGCTTGGTTGCCTAGATATTGTACTTGAATACTAGTTATTCATGTTCGTTAACTTACTTATATTAAATACTAAAGGTACAAAATTATAAAAATCAAGTCTAGTTTGATTACTTAAATAATCACAGGTGGGTATTTTTTTTATCATTGAACTTTGAGTTGTTTAATTTTACAACTAAACCAATCAATTGAGAAAGATAACCATAAAAACATGTATCATAAATAAAATATATCAAAAAGGCATCAACATATCATAAAAATAACTGGTATCCGCTGACAAGCAACAGAATAACCAAACATTCATTTTTATGTATCCTTGTATATATTTAGAAAAGTAAAAATCTCTTACAACCCTATTGCCCAAAAATACCAGAATAAGTAGAAATCAACAAAATTATGTATATAATCTCATTCATTTTAAAAAGATAATCGATCAGATATCACACATACAAAAAAATATTATAGAGGTAATTAAAATTTTCATTTGCAAATCACAAGTAACAAAAACTACCCAAAATCACCATGTCAACTAAAAATAAGTTGACGCCAGACGCGAGCTCCAGTCATTTGAAGAATATTAGACCTAGACCGCCAGAATAATCATTCCCTTGAAAATACATTTGGATACCATAAAAATCATATTAACATATTCAGATAGTGTCATGCTATATATTGATTAGTATAATATACACGCTTGGATACCATTAAAAGACAAAAATTCAGATTATATTTCTGATTTTAAAAAATGAATCATTCAAATATCCATCATCTTCTAATCGAATAATCAACCATATATCATCTAATAACCGACAACATCATGACATACTTTCAAGCACAGAGAACTAATTTCCAAGTACAAAGTACCAAGCACATTACATGACATACATTTCGAATACAAATCGACCCAATTCTCAAATCTAAAATTAAGGTTTTCAATTTTCAACCCCCCAACCAGCTGTCCTCCGCCACCAATCAGTCGTCGCTTTACGTAAGACGGATTTATACTCTGGCGACAGGAGTTCGAATACCGAGCAGACTTCTGCAATTCTATCAAGGAAATCGCCTTCTCCGGCCCTTCGCCGTGACCGCCCATTCCGCCTCATCCGCTGCACAACAAACATGTTCTTTGCCAACTAAAAACGAAGCTCTGAACCTTTTGATGTGCAGGACAGAAAATTGGGTTCGAAACCCATGATTTTAATGCTTGATTTTTTGTAGTAAAGCAGATCTGAGTTTTTGTTTTCAAAAGCTAATTAAAACAAATCTGCAGAATTTAAGAATTTTCCTACAGGAGCGTGTGTGTGGGTATGGCATTTCAAATAAAAGTTAAGAAATAGAGAGAGGGAGGGAGGACACATGAGAGAGAGAGAGAGGGATAAGAATGAACGAGAAAAAAAATGGAGAGATAAATTGTGACGCCCCGACTTTCTAGGAGTATTTATTGGGGAAAATAAATAAAAAGGTAAATTTTGACAAAAATATTTTTTTTTGAGAATATTAAAATTCTCGCCTAAAAAGTCGAATCGCTACACTGACATAAATTAAATACCTTTAAATAAGGAACGATACATCATAAATACGAGATAAAATTTTTGCGGCGGAAGAATAAATTATAAATTATAAATTTCTAGTCAAAGTTTTCCCAAATAAGTTTCAAACATTAGACATAACGATAAAAATCATGTAATAAATCAGCTTTCATATGCCCTCTCGACTCGCTCCTTCGTCCATCCAGCTCAGTTTAACCTGCGGGATCAATAAAGGTGGGGGTGAGCTTCATTCAGCTCGTGGAAATCATACTGATCACAGTAATATACAATCTCATGGAAAGCATAACATGAATAATCTATCATATCTTTTCTTCAACGTAAATGCAAACACACAATATTACGTATAGCATGAATCGAGCACGCATAACACGAATATTGAGGTTGCGCTGGTGCCCCCGCAACAACATTAAACATACACACAATACCACATATAACATGACTCGAGCACGCATGTGAATACTGAGGTTGCGCAAGTGTCCCCGAAACAACATATATCTTAAGATGGCCTCTTACACGAATACAGGTGAGCCTGGTTTACAACGTGCATCATAATTTTAAACATGAATAGAATATCATATATACAATCCAATTAAAGCAATTAAAGTGATAGTGAAAATTCCCACCTGAATAAATGATGATGTCTGACTTGAATATGAAGATGCTCGACTCACAGTACTAAGCTCGTAAATCCTCGATAAAGTATACATATAATAATAATGTAATCATTACAAAATATTACGATATAATGACTGAAATTAAAATATATGTATATATATGCATAAATTCTGATTAATTATTAATATTAATTGAAGGTCAACATTTTAAGGTCTTAGTCAAAATTAGGACTGAATTGAAGTTTTAAAGTTGACTGGGGTCAAATTGTAAGAATTGAGAAGATGACTGGGTTAAAATCGAGTTAATTAAAACTGTCTGGGGCTAAATTGAAAGATGCTGAAAAATATGAGGACTAAATTGAATAACTTTACTTTTTCGCGGGTATAAATACCCTCTACACTGCCTCAACCGACATAAACATTTCCTCCTACTTCCCGTCGCCCCCCCCCCCCCTCCTCACTTTCGGTCCCTATCTCTCTCTCTCTACAATTTTCCTCTTCCTCCCGTCTCTTCTCTCCAAATTCTTCTTCTCGGCCGAAATTAAATCGCAGTAAACACACACAAAAAACACAGTCGCACGCACTAGAGCTTCGCGATGACCACCAATTGAATAAACTCATGGAGGTGTGCAGTGGTGCGGGTGTAACACCCCCAATCCACTGAGGGATATTACACGCCGTAAACCCTTTCCTCAAGGATCTACCAGGCTGGTAACAACATCGAACGTCTCAACAATGCCTTTAAGGTTAAAAGGACTCAGTAGACCGATTTGGTCTTTCAATACAGACATACAACTCAATTACATACATGCCCACGCAGGGGTCGAATACAACACACTCCCGTACAACGGGGAAAGAATACTGCAGCGGAAATAAAATACAACTAAACCAATATGACATCAAACGGGTCCTCGTGTGATTAGTATCATTCATCTTTCATTATCCTTCATGCCGACCCTGTGCTATGCTCCCCAAAACCTGAATGCAATACAGACATCCACCCCCCGATTACTCGGGGGTTAGCAAAATTCCACTATTTTGCTAGTGCAAGTACAAAGTGCAAATACGAGCCATGCAATTCAAGTTCCAAGAACAATAATAACCAGAAATCCTCAAAGATTCAAATACAACGAAACAAACACTTCCCGAGGCAAGAGTTTGGGTAAAACGTTCCAAAACCAAAAGATCACAATCTAGGAGAAAACAATTTACAAAATGGTTTAATAAGCCATCGGGAGTTTTAGTAGAAAACAATTTAGGATTATCAAATCCTTCTCTTTCCAAAATCAACAGGGGTCACAGCCCAAAGGTTTTGTTTTCACAAATAAAACCAACAACAATTCACAGGGTCAGAGCCCACATCAAGAGTCCTCAACGGACATAAAATCAACACAACATAATCACATACAGGCATCGCCTAGGACCGGGACGAAGCCACAAATCCCACCCGTGGCCTCTAAGGACCCTCCCGAGCTGGCTAGCGAAATAAATCACACACAACATCTCACGGTTGGATCAATCACTTGTTGCATCCTCACCACATGATCACAAGCCATGTGTCACCGTAGATTATGTTAGGTTCTCACGGTTGGATCAATCGCTTGTTGCATCCTGACCACATGATCACATGCCATGTGTCACCGTAGACCTTCAACCATATCCACACATTCACACAAATAACATATCACATCAATAATATCCAAGTAATTCACTTAATGGCAACAAACACAATGCACGACGCAATGGTCAAATCACAACGCACCGATATGAGATAATATATACATATATATTATCAAAGCACAACAACAACACCAAGTGTATTCATAGTAATTCACGTAACCATCCACGAACATAATTTACACAAAACACACGCGTTTTGAAAGAGGTCCTTTAACAATGCTAACCGAATCTTTGAAAGTGAAATTCAAACGATCAAATAAACACATGGAGACGATCACTAATTATCATATCTATAAAACAAGAATTGTATGGACAAGGTACTTGCCTCGAATAACCACAACGCGGAGAATCGACCGAAGTAGGTTGGCACAAACTGACTACGAACCTGCCGACTCCACCGAACGCTAACCCGCGATAATAAACTACGAACAACAATAACAACAATGAAAACAAATTCCATAGCACGACCTAAAGTCGTTGAATTGAAGGGACGGACGACACAAATTCAAGGGTTTCCCCCAAAATGGCCAAGAACACAAAGATTCGATCACAATGAGAATCAAGGTAAAAAACAACGGAAATCCCACCAAACTATCGAAGGGAAACTCATTGGGACATTTAATCGAACACTCAATGTTCGATAACTCCCAAGAACACTCGAATCACTAATCGAGTTGAACAAACTCGAAATATGGATATTCAACCAATAGAACACGATTAATAACATCATACTACACCAACTGATGTATCAAAATCAGACTAGAATCAAAATCAAGAACAAATTCTCCAAAAAGTCAACTTGAAGGAAAATCAAGAAATATACCTTGATTCGACGAAAAACACGGATTGGATGATGATATAATCAACAAGAATCTTCAAAAATGCTTATAAATCGAGTGGAATCGACCAAAAACTCCACTCCCCGACTTTTCCCGTCGCCAGCCGCCACTCGGGTGAAGAAATGGTGTAAAATGCGGTCTGGCCCGCCCCTGGCCTATATATGGCCGACAGGGTTACGGCCGTAACCGGCAGGGCCTTACGGCCATAACCGGCATTCGTCAAAATCGCCCAGCGCCTGCCGATCGCTTACGGCCGTAACCGACAGGGCCTTACGGCCGTAACTCGCACTTACGGCCGTACCCGGAGGTTCTTACGGCCGTAACCGGCATTCGTCCGAACACTGCCTGGCACCCGTACAGCCGTAACTGACAGCCCTTACGGACATAACCGGCATTCGTCCATCCATGTCTGCCGAGCACGTACGGCCGTAACCGGCATCTTACGACCGTAACTCGGCCAGGCCAGGCCCTGCTCCAAAAAAGTGCGGCCGTGACTCGGCCGTGGCCACTCCGACGGCCCGGATGACCCCGAAACCCGAACCTGAATATGAATCGAAGATATGGTTACGAAGTACTCGCAAAGACGAATCCAAGCGCTAAGAGAATACACGATTCCGACCACCCGAAGGCTCGAAATTCGACAACAAAATGTAATTACCCCAAACTTTGGGAAATTACGAAAACGGCCCAAAACGTCTGAAATACACGATACACGATCGAAACACCAAGACAAAGCTCGCAACACGAATAATAACATTAAATAAACTTACGAGAAACTCGAAACAACAGTTTCGGACGAGATTCGCAAGAATCGAACTCAAGTGCGGAAAAGCCGCTTAAGAACACGGAACTCAACAAAACGATACCGAAACGAACTCGGATGACAAAAAGTGCAGAATTAATCATTCTTGAAATGACGAAATGGTCATGAGCGAGTTGTCAAAATGGACTCCCGCCAAAAAACAGAAATGACCGGATATTGAAATTGCGGGTATTACATACTACTCTCGTTAAAAGAAGTTTCGTCCCGAAACTTAAAACAAGTAGGGAGAAGCAATATCCCGCCAGGAAAAATCAACGAGGTACACAAGAAACGCGTAACTTACGCCCAACGGCAAAACGTTACAAGCAACGCAAAGGAATATACGGCGTGAAAACACGCTCCACGACGACCAACACAACACCACTGGTAGAGACATATTAAAACCAACAAGTGACAAGCATCATTAAACAGATAATACAATCAAGTCAATTATCCGAACAATCACAAAACACAAAGTACCTATTACAAGGAAACACGCACAATCGAGAAAACATAAAATAAACAAAAAACGGTCCACAAGGACAATCACAAACAATTCGGACTACGCCGAAATCCTCAAAAAGCACACTAGGCATCTTTGCATCCTTTCGGAGCGGAGACGCAACCTCGATCCCCAAATCTCTCAGCTACCGTCTCGCAATGTACGGCTCGGTGACCCACCTGGCCACACTCGAAACAGTTGACTAACGGTGAACGACAATTCTTCACAGTATGGCCCGCTCGACTACAGTTATAACATATCTTCGAGTTGTTCACATAACTCCCTGCAGGGGTACTACTCCCCTGATCACGCGATCGAGGAACCACCTTAGGGCGACGAAACGAAGTCCCCCACTCAGGGGGCCCACTCCCCTTATTTCCTGAAAAGTCCCTAACGATTTTCTGTTTCTTCGACGCGGACATAATCTCGGTCGGCAATCTGGATATCTCATAGGCCAACGCCCTATTCTGATAATCTCTCAAGGAAGTACAAGCGAGACCTGCCATGTACTGACGAATCTCCGGCTTCATCCGCCTACTAAAATGACAAATCTTGTCCTCCTTTGTCCTTACTTGATTCTGCACATAGCCGAGCTGTTTTCTAAAATCAATAATAGCTTGAGACAGTGGTACATCCTGCGGTTTCGCCGAAAATAACTTATTAATCTTCTGATTTCTGATCGGCTCCGGACAAAACTCATCTCTCATGAATCTCTGGAACTCTGCCCATGTGACAACACGATCTTGAGGCTTAACAACCTCCCACCAGCTAGCGGCATCCTTGTCGAAAAGATACTGAGCTACCGGCACCTTACGTTCTTCTGGACAATCAACTACCTCAAATATATTTTCCAACTGAAAAAGCCAACCATCCCAGCCTAATGCATCTGCAGCACTAGCGAAACGAGGGGGATTCATACGAACCACTTCTCGAAGCCACTGATTTGCACTAGTGTTCTGGGTCACATTTGTAATACGCCGAACTGCCTGAGTCAACTGAGTCATCTGTGTGGCTACCTGCTGTAAAATAGTAGCAACACCGATACCGGCATCATCACCGACAGCATGATCTCGACCACGCATCTGATTGCCACGACCACGACCTCGGCCCCTCGGCATAGTGAATAAGTAATCACTCAGCATAATAGAAAAATCATAACACATACCACATACAACGATTTCCATCGTAAAGCAACACGCATACTAAAATCATAGCAACGACGGTATCGTTCAGCGATCTCAACGGCCCAAACGATAACCAGCACATAATCACAAAACATCATGGAACAATCACACATATACACAAACGTACAAACCCAAGCTTCAACAGCTCACACTCGTGCGACAACACGCAAATCACCACGAGGCGACAAACAGTAAATAGCAGTTCACACCTCTCACAGAGGGCTAGTATGACAATTGCGTGGTAACGCCTCAACGTTCATGCCACCAATTCGATCATACTAGGGAGCTAACATCATAATGACAATGCAAACATCATACATACATCCCCAGACCTCAAACGGGAATTGATAGGTTTTAAAAATGGAAACCACCTTTAAAAAAATGATTTTGGAAACACTAGTTGATCTTTAGTATCACCTTACAAAAAGTAATACAACATCATTATCGAGACTTTGAAAAACCATCTTGCATTTGATAAAAATGAGGACACTTTTATTTAGAAAAAAAAAACTTTCAGAATATTCGACCCTCGGGTTTAAGCAAATGCGTTTCTAAATAATTGAAACTGTCTCAAAATATTTTGGTCCTCGACTGGAAAATTTTTGAATCACACTGTGGCACCTTGAAAGTACCACGAGAAAATAATTCATTTTAAAATGTACGTCTCGAAATTTATTCTCTAAGATACTCAAGATTTTCGAAAATCTATTAGGCTAGAATGCCTAAAAATTCACATGTAACAACATTCACTTACATACATCACAACACACGCATCAACTCGCTCAAAATCAAGACAACACATGTCTTTTACCGGAAAATAAACAGTCAAATATCACAGTAAAAGGAACATAAACAACGACAACACTCCTCATATAAATGAAATAGGAGAGTCACATAAACGCATCATGAAACCAAGAATCTGCATAAAGATTCCATCACTTAACACATAATCATACCAGTAACTCGCATCAGATGAGGCACAATCACAAGGAAGGGAGACTTACATCAACATGTCACACGAAGGTGATGATCGCCCCATGATACTAATCACGACCAACCAACTCAGACGATGCGTCGCGACACGACTCAGTCATACAAAATCCGACGAGACAAAACTCAACGGACACCACTAAACCCGACAGCCTAAGTTTCCACAACCTGGCTCCGATAGCATTTATGTAACACCCCGAATCCACTGAGGGATATTACACGCCGTAGACCCTTTCTTCAAGGATCTACCAGGCTGGTAACAACATCGAATGTCTCAACAATGCCTTTAAGTCTAAAAGGACTCAGTAGACCGATTTGGTCTTTCAATACAGACATACAACTCAATTACAATACATGCCCACGTATGGATCGAATACAACACACTCCCGTACAATGGGGAAAGAATATTGCAGCGGAAATAAAATACAACTAAACCAATATGACATCAAACGGGTCCTCGTGTGATTAGTATCGTTCATCTTTCATCATCCTTCATGCCGACCCTGTGCTATGCTCTCCAAAACCTGCATGCAATACAGACATCCACCCCCCGATTACTCGGGGGTTAGCAAAATTCCACTATTTTGCTAGTGCAAGTACAAAATGCAAATACGAGCCATACAATTCAAGTTCCAAGAACAATAATAACTAGAAATCCTCAAAGATTCAAATACAACGAAACAAACACTTCCCGAGGCAAGAGTTTGGGTAAAACGTTCCAAAACCAAAAGATCACAATCTAGGAGAAAACAATTTACAAAATGGTTTAATAAGCCATCGGGAGTTTTAGTAGAAAACAATTTAGGATTATCAAATCCTTCTCTTTCCAAAATCAACAGGGGTCACAGCCCAAAGGTTTTGTTTTCACGAATAAAACCAACAACAATTCACAGGGTCAGAGCCCACATCAAGTGTCCTCAACGGACATAAAATCAACACAACATAATCACATACAGGCATCGCCTAGGACCTGGACGAAGCCAAAAATCCCACCCATGGCCTCTAAGGACCCTCCCGAGCTGGCTAGCGAAACAAATCACACACAACATCTCACGGTTGGATCAATCACTTGTTGCATCCTCACCACATGATCACAAGCCATGTGTCACCGTAGATTATCTTAGGTTCTCACGGTTGGATCAATCGCTTGTTGCATCCTGACCACATGATCACATGCCATGTGTCACCGTAGACCTTCAACCATATCCACACATTCACACAAATAACATATCACATCAATAATATCCAAGTAATTCACTCAATGGCAACAAACACAATGCACGACGCAATGGTCAAATCACAACGCACCGATATGAGATAATATATACATATATATTATCAAAGCACAACAACAACACCAAGTGTATTCATAGTAATTCACGTAACCATCCACGAACATAATTTTCACAAAACACACGCGTTTTGAAAGAGGGCCTTTAACAATGCTAACCGAATCTTTGAAAGTGAAATTCAAACGATCAAATAAACACATGGAGACGATCACTAATTATCATATCCATAAAACAAGAATTGTATGGACAAGGTACTTGCCTCGAATAACCATAACGCGGAGAATCGACCGAAGTAGGTTGGCACGAACCGACTACGAACCCGCCGACTCCACCGAACGCTAACCCGCGACAATAAACTACAAACAACAATAACAACAAAGAAAACGAATTCCATAGCACGACCTAAAGTCGTTGAATTGAAGGGACGAACGATACAAATTCAAGGGTTTCCCCCCAAAATGGCCAAGAACATAAAGATTCGATCACAATGAGAATCATGGTCAAAAACAACGGAAATCCCACCAAACTGTTGAAGGGAAGCTCATTGGGACATTTAATCGAACACTCAATGTTCGATAACTCCCAAGAACACTCGAATCACTAATCGAGTTGAACAAACTCGAAATATGGATATACAACCTATAGAACACGATTAATAACACCATACTACACCAACCGATGTATCAAAATCGGACTAGAATCGAAATCAAGAACAAATTCTCCAAAAAGTCAACTTGAAGGAAAATCAAGAAATATACTGTTGGGCTTCGGTCCAGCATCCTGCCTGCATAAGCTTAAAAATGCGCGAGGCGCGGCTTGCGATTTGACCTGTGAGATCTGCACTAGAAAGTGGTTAAATGAATTGATTTGGACTACTCATACCAACCAGATGCATCTTCTTTTCTGGTAGCCATCTCATAGAAACTCCAAAGTTAAGCGTGTTTGGCCTGGAGTAGTTATGGGATGGGTGACCCCCTGGGAAGTTTCTCAGGGTGCGCGTGAGTGAGGACAAAGCGCGCTAGAAAAGACTCGTGTTGGTACAGTGGGGACAGTCTTCATCATTATGGGGACCAACAATTGGTATCGGGGCAGGTCACAGGTGCGGATTCCCTCAGAGTATCCTACAGTGGAGGCTGCTAGAGTGTTGGAACTGAGAGGCGGGCATGTAGCAAATGTTGCCAGTTGGCCGGAACTAAGATGTTGGTGCTGTTGAGGTTGTCAGGTGCTGGAGGGCTATGTGAACAAGTCTAGTATGCTGGAACTGAGATACTGGCGCAGCAGAAGTAAACGGAGCTGGAACACATGTTGATGTCAAGTGTTGGAGGACTGTGTGAATGAATCCAGCCGCTAGAGGACTGTGTGATCAAATCTAGTTCGCGGAGGTTTCCAGACTATGGGGCTGAGATGCTGGCAGGTACTGGGAGGGGGATTGTTGGGCTTCGGTCCAGCATCCTGCCTGCATAAGCTTAAAAATGCGCGAGGCGCGGCTTGCGATTTGACCTGTGAGATCTGCACTAGAAAGTGGTTAAATGAATTGATTTGGACTACTCATACCAACAAGATGCATCTTCTTTTCTGGTAGCCATCTCATAGAAACTCCAAAGTTAAGCATGCTTGGCCTGGAGTAGTTATGGGATGGGTGACCCCCTGGGAAGTTTCCCAGGTGCGCGTGAGTGAGGACAAAGCGCGCTAGAAAAGACTCGTGTTGGTACAGTGAGGATAGTCTTCATCATTCTCTGGGACCAACATATACCTTGATTCGATGAAAAACACGGATTGGATGATGATATAATCAACAAGAATCTTCAAAAATGCCTAGAAATCGAGTGGAATCGACCAAAAACTCCACTTCCCGACTTTTCCCGTCGCCGCCACCCGGGTGAAGAAATGGTGTAATATGCGGTCTGGCCCGCCCCTGGCCTATATATGGCCGACAGGGTTACGACCGTAACCGGCAGGGCCTTACGGCCGTAACCGGCATTCTTCAAAATCCGCCCAGCGCCTGCCGATTGCTTACGGCCGTAACCGACAGGGCCTTACGGCCGTAACTGACAGCCCTTACGTCTGTAACCGGCAGTCGTCCAGCCATGTCTGCCGAGCACGTACGGCCGTAACTGGCACCTTACGGCCGTAACTCGGCCAGCCAGGCCCTGCTCCAAGAAGTGTGGTCGTGACTCGGCCGTGACCACTCCGACGGCCCGGACGACATCGAAACCCGAACCTAAATATGAATCGAAGATATGGTTACGAAGTACTCGCAAAGACGAATCCAAGCGCTAAGAGAACACACGATTCTGACCACCCGAAGGCTCAAAATTCGACAACGGAAAGTAATTACCCCAAACTTTGGGAAATTACGAAAATGGCCCAAAACGTCCGAAATACACGATACACGATCGAAACACCAAGCCAAAGCTCGCAACACGAATAATAACATTAAATGAACTTACGAGAAACTCGAAACAACAGTTTTGGACGAGATTCGCAAGAATCGAACTCAAGTGCGGAAAAGCCGCTTAAGAACACGGAACTCAACAAAACGATACCGAAACGAACTCGGATGACAAAAAGTGCAGAATTAATCATTCTCGAAATGACGAAACGGTACTGGAAATCAAAATTGTGGGTATTACAGTGGGCACAAGGGTCGAACGGACACAATCGGCAATGGTCCAGGCTGGAAAATAGCTGAGGTGGTGTTCGGAGCGACCGAGTTTCAGACCGGTATACCGCGGGTTTTGAAGTCGGACGAATGTAATCAGGATTCTATTTTCTGAATTTGATTGCGGTTTGAAAAGGCTGAAGGGTTGATGGGGTTTTAGGTTGATGATGGCTTTTTCTGAGCATGGAATTATAGGGCTCGAATTTCGATTGGATGATTTGATGGGGATTCCACAGTTAGTTTCTCCAATTTCAGTTATAACGACGGATGGGGATTGTGAAAAGTGAAAGCCTGCTGGTGGGTTACGTATTCTGGGCTGTGGTATGGTGCTTTGGTACGGGTAGTCATAAGAGCATTACTGTGATCTGAAAATATGAGAATCGAGTTTAAGATTTGTTTGTTGAATTCATTTTCTGAATTTGAGAATCTCTGGGAGAACGAATTTTGATGGGTTTTGAAGTCAGTTTTGGGCTAGAATCGAGCTTGTGGAATTTACAGAATTGGTTTGGAATTTAAGTTCTAAATCAGGTATAAGGCGTTCGTGGTTCTGCGGCGGGCTGATGGGTTGGATGCTTAAGAGTTTTAGTTTTTGAGATTTGTATTTGATTGTTTTCTGGTTCTACTGCTTAAGATCATAATTTACAGAAGAGCAGATTAAGAATTGAAATTTGTTGAATAAAAGAAAATAAGATCTGGATTCTTACCTGCTGTTGTAGAGAATTTTGAGAAGGCAGTACCGACTTTGCTGGTTTGAGGGACGGCGGTGGTCTTGAAGAAGCTGATGTACATGATGGTGTATTATTTTTTTTTGTACTGCAGATGTATTGTATTTATACTCCTAGGTTAAGGTGAGGTAGCCCTAGGAGTATATATGGTAGTATAAATTTGCTGGGTTTTAGTATTTTGGGTCAAAAAGTAGTCGGGCCAAATAGCAATAACATTATAATTAAAGTCTATTGGGTCTTATACAATTATTAATGATATAATGATATTAATATTAAAACTATTAATATTAATATTGCCTTTAATAATAAATAATGCTACTCTCTCTCCCTCTCTCTCTCTCTCTCTCTATATATATATATATAAAGAATGAATTAATGACATTAGCTAAGAAACTCTATTATGCAAATTTGTGAAGCTTGATGAGGCAAGAATTTTTGTTAATCTAGAGCTTCATTTGAAAGCTTTTAATAACTTTAAAGTTTCATGACATTAAAATTCTTGAATTGAATATTTAAGTTGAGTTTTGAGTTCCGTAGTAATATTAAAGATCTTGAAAAGTTGCAGAGTCTTTTTAATTTATAAGAACCCGAAGAGTTTTGTAACTAAAACATTAGTTTTCCATTACATGATCTTTGATTTGCAAGAAAAAAAGAGTAGCGTCTAACTTTTGGTATGCAAGTAACATTAAATATCTTGAAAACTTGGAGAGCCTTTTTAATTTATAAGAACCCGAAGAGTTTTGTAACTAAAACATTAGTTTTCCATTACATGGCCTTTGGTTTGCAAGAAAAAAGAGTAACGTCTAACTTTTGGTATGCAAAAGTTGAGTTTTAACAATAAATGAGACAATGGCTTCTGATGCCTATATATAGTTCAATTTAGTGTTTCACCAATCACGCATTAAAAATTTGCAGATGATACATAACCCTCATGACTAATATAGCAAACACTATGCTTTATTATCCTAAGAAAAGCTTAACTTTCTTTCATGATCAATGGTGATAATATGTCTTTGGTAAGTGATATGCCAACATTAAAGATACATGATCAAACATCTTTGTTTTGCTACTAAGATGGATGTGATTTCAATGCATAAATCTTCTTTTATTGTTTATGTATGAAGCAGTTTGTATATATATATATTGATGTAAATGAATAGAATTATTTTGGAAGGAAATGTGACGAGATACTATTTTTTTGATGTTTGTCTTCCATTGAATTTATTAGTTTTCACTGTTGTACGCAAGTTCTACAAGGTTATATATAAACATTAACTTCACAACTACACAAAGTTATAGACAAATCTTCATGATAATTTGTATCGGTAGTTGGTGCCAACCTTTATATATAACTATCGATTTGATTACGGAGTATGTCAATACATAATAATCATGTGTAAGTTTTTTTTATCATGTTCATTTATTAAAATAGGCTCATTCAATTACCTGTGCACAAATTTCTTTATTTATTTGTTTGTTATCTTTGATAAAGCTGAAAATGTAAATACACATTTTAGTATTGGAAAAAATTGTCATTCTAATTCAGCTTGAAAAGGACGATTAAACTAAAATATATTTAAATATTTGATACAAAAAGTTGTTTGGTTTATTGAACAATGAAAGATTGTGTATGTTTAATGTCAATTATCTTACACAAACAAACATAGTAACAAACAAACACAATAAGACTCTCCAAACCACAACAGAAAAAGAGTCATTGCTGATAGGACGACGAATGTACGCTCCCTAAAAACCCGGTTTAAAAAAGGACCAATATAAGCCGGCATACCGATCTTTGAGTAAAGGAAGGTTTTCTTAGACTAATGAAGTCCGACCTATGTCCTCAGACAAAAGGATGCCGCCTCAGGGGGCTCTCCGATCTATAACCTCGGATAAGAGGGTGCCGACCTCGGAGGCCCCGCTGACCTGTGACCTCTGCTAAGAGAGGGCCGACCTCGAAGGCCTCGCCGACCTACGGATTCGGATAAGAGTGTCCCGACCTAAGTGATCCTTTATAATATGAGTCGACCTACTAAGTCGTAACCGGGATCGGGAATCGCCGGGCTCATGAAGGTCGAACTCTCGGGAAAGGAGATCTAGACTCACCTGACAGAATCCCAGAGATTCGGGGACTGAGAGCCCATACTTCAATCCCGGAAATCCAGGGATGGGAAATCGTAGCCTGAATCCCTGGATATCCGGGATCTTCCCTAAAAATCAGGAAAGATCTTAAAGGATAGGCGGCTCTCCCTTCTATAAAAAGAGGAGGGGGGCTTTCCTTCAAAGGCTAGGCATAATTCTGAGATCACAACATATTTTAGAGAGAGAAGAGGCAATACATCATACATTCAGGTTTTCTTAGATAAACTCTTGAGATTAACTCGGTTCTTGGTGGCCGATCAGCTCGGTTACATCAAGTGGCGCCGTCTGTGGGAAGTGTGACATCGAGTCACTTTGAGCTGAGATGTGAGGTCTGTAATGGCGGAAGAAATGAACCGGAAGAAAATAGGGCAGCTGCGGGTGGGGAATCGACTCTGGAAAAAACACCCGTCACCCCGGTAGAATAAGCTGCACCCAGCACAATTACACTGACGAAGGAAGCCTTAGCCAACATAATCGCCAATGCGATCCAGAATAGTCGGGAGGTCGAAAAGCAAAGAATACCACGAAAAGTAATACCCATCTTCTCGGATGGGCCGGAGGAAATTGATCAGCAAGAAGAGCATGGGGAGAGTTATCCAAGAATATGGGAGAGATCTAGACAGTAAAAAAACGCTGGATCCCTTAATATCCAGTATGCAAGACGAGCTAGAGGAGTTGCGACAGAGGTTTGCGGGGAAGGACACGGAGAGTCACCCAGGCCATCCCTTCTCGGAAGGCATACTGCAGGCCGAACTCCCATATGGGTTTAGGGCTGTCACCTTCACCTACGATGGACTCTCATATCCTACCCGACATTTATACCGATTGGAAAACATGGCTTTACTACACTGGTATTCGGATGCCGTGAGTTGCAGAGTATTCCTGGCTACGCTGACGGAGTCAGCTCAGGATTGGTTCCACCAGATACCCCCTGGGTCAATCACCAGCTTCAAAACTTTCAGCTCAGCATTCTTGACTCACTTTGCAAGCGCCAGAGCACACCAAAAGACCTTCATGTCCTTGTTTAGCATCAAGCAGTACTCCGGAGAAGCGCTGAGAGCTTATGTGACCCGATTTACAAAGGCATGTCTGGAGGTACCCTCGTCGTCTGAAGAGGTAAAGACCAGTGCCTTGACGCAGGGACTAAGGCCTGGACTGCTGCGCACCTCATTGGCTAAAAAACTAGCCATAACATATGACAAAGTCTTAGCCCGTGTTCGAAATACATTAATGTTGAAGAAACCGAGAAAGATATGGAAGAATTGCAAGAATAGCCCGAAAATGGGGAAATGGGACCTAGAAGATTGGTACGGCGCGAGGAATATACCTTTCAAGGAAATTTGCCTCGGGAGGAAATGCCGCGTGGAAAGATAGGCCGGAACACAGACCGAAGGAAGAGCGATACCGTTCTAAGGCGACCAAGATTTGACCAATACAGTCCATTAACAATGAGGAGAGCTCAGGTTTTGGAAGCAGTTGAAGGTAAGATGAATAGGGTTATCGAGTGGCCTGCATCTCGTTCTAATGAGCCCACCCAACCGAAATCCGAGCTTTATTGTCGATTCCACAATGATTATGGGCATAAAACAGATGAGTGCAAGCACCTTAAAGATGAGATCGAGAGGCTGGTCCGAGCGGGACATCTAATGGAGTTCACATATCAGCAGAGGAATGGAGGCCGGAGGCAACCACCCATGCCCCAAGGAGGGACGGGGATGAAAAGAGAATCCCCTCGGGGACCCGCTGCTCCCCCAGCTAAGAAGGATTGATCCACATGATATCAGGAGGACCAACCGATGGAAATTCTAATCAGGCCAGGAAAGCCCACACGCGAAAGGCTAGGTGTCATAAGTTAGAAGAGGTCGCCTCTGTAGGCAGCGGGCCTATCATTCTGTTCGGCCCTGCGGATTATAGCAGGATACATGCGCCCCATAATGACGCACTGGTCATCACTGCGGAGATTGCTAGTTACGATGTGCAAAGAGTATTCATCGATACAGTAAGCTCAGTGGACATCTTATTTTATGACTGTTTCAAACAGATGAACCTTGAGGTGGAATTAAAGAAAGTAGATACCGCACTTTATGGGTTCTGCATGACCGAGGTGCAACCGGTTGGGGAAGTGGTGCTTCCAGTAGCACTAGGTCGGATATCTCATCGGAAGGTCAAGACACTCAGGTTTTTAGTGGTCGACACCAAATCGAGGGATCAGTTTGTATCTCGTAGGAGGCGAGGTAGGGGAAGTAGCCGGGGATCAGTTTGTATCTCGATCTTGTTACCAGACAACGGTAAAACAGGGAGTACAACGCGGTAAGAGGACGTCCGAGCTAGGAGGCCCGGATCCAGAGTTTAAAAAGAATAAACAATCAAAGGCGCCCGAGGAAGCCGATGAAGAAGGCGTCAAGCCCAATGAGGAGTTGCTAGAAATAGAATTGGTTCCAGGAAAGCCAGAAACAAAAACTCGCGTGGGAAGTAGGTTGGACGATGGGATAAGGGAAAACCTTATCTGCCTGCTAAGGAGATTTGTGGACATTTTCGCGTTTGCAGCCGAGGATCTGGTGGGAATCAGCCCAACAGTTGCCGAGCACAGGTTAAACATCGACCCAACCATAAGACCAGTAAAGCATAAGAGGAGGCATTTTGGGTCAGAGATGGATGGGATCATTGGGGAAGAAGTTGACAAGCTCCTCCGAGCTATACACATAACAGAGATCCAGTTTCCGGAGTGGCTATCTAACGCTGTCATGGTGGGGAAAGGCCAGGGGAAGTGGAGGATGTGCATGGATTTCCGAGACCTAAATAAAGCATGTTCAAAGGATCACTACCCGTTACCCCGCATAGATCAGCTGGTGGATTCAACCTCGGGGTGCGAGTTGCTCAGGATGATGGATGCTTCTCAGGGATATCATCAGATTCCCCTCGCACCCGAGGACAGAAAGAGGGTTAGTTTTGTGGTATCAAAAGGAACTTTTTGTTATCTACGCATGCCTTTTGGGTTAAAAAATGCAGGAGCCACATATCAAAGTATGGTTGACAAAATCTTTAGATCCCAAATCGGCAGAAACATGGAAGTGTACGTGGATGATATGCTAGTAAAAAGCGTAAAGGCGGGAGAGCATATCAGAGATCTAGAGGAAACGTTCGAAAACCTGCGCACGTACAGAATGAAGCTCAACCCATCAAAATGTTCTTTTGGAGTAATATCGGGAAAATTTTTGGGATATGTGGTCACAGAGCAAGGAATCGAGGTCAACCCGGAAAAGGTCAAAGCAATGCTGCAAATGAATCCTCCAAAAAACATCAAGGATATCCAGATACTAACAGGAAGAATAGCGGGGCTGATCCGGTTCATATCACGCTCAGCCGAGAAGGGATTCCCATTTTTTAAACTCTTAAGAAAAGGGAACAAGTTCGAATGGACCCCCGAAGCGCAAACAGCATTTGGAAAATTAAAAGAATATTTGGCCGAGTTGCCTCTGCTCACCAAACCAGTACTAGGAGAAGAGCTCATACTCTACTTATCCGTGGGACAGGGGGCGGTTAGCTCGGTCTTGCTAAGAGAAGAAATGAGTAAGCAAAAGCCCATTTATTATACAAGTCGAATTTTGCAAGGAGTAGAACGGAATTACTCCGAGCTAGAGAAGGGAGCACTGGCGTTAGTAATTACAGCCCGGCGATTGAGGTCGTATTTCCTAGCCCATCGAATAAAGCTGCGAACCAACTTGCCCTTAAGAGAAATATTAGGGCGACCTAACGCGTCAGGTCGCCTGGTGAAGTGAGCGGTAGAGATGGGGGAATATGACATGGAGTATGAGCCGAGAACGGAAATTAAAGCTCAGGCCCTAGCGGACTTCATCCAAGAGGGGGCCATGCCATCACCACCAGAGGGACAGTGGCTACTACATGTGGATGGATCGGCAGCAACCAGTGGCTCTGGGGCAGGGATAGTCCCTACTACCCCGGAGGGCGAGAAATTAGAGTATGCCATAAAATTCGATTTCAAAGCATCTAACAACGAGGCCGAGTATGAAGCCCTGGTTAAGGGATTGCAGCTGGGGATAGACTTGGGCGCGCGGCGACTCATTGCTTATTCTAATTCTCAGCTAGTCGCGCAGCAGGTAGGAGGAAAATTTGAGATAATGAGGATCGGATGAAGAGGTATGTTGAGGAAGTGAAAGGGGCTGCCAAAAAACTAGGGGAATGGAAGTTGATCCATATCCCTAGGGCGGAAAATGTAAGAGCTGATTACTTAGCAAAAATGGGAAGCTCCTTAGTGGATTGTCGCTCACGGATAGTAACGATTTTGGGAGCGGACCGGAGTAGCATCGTGAAACAGGTGATGGAGGTGAACGAGATTGCGAACTGGCGAACTCCTTTGTTGGCATACCTAAGAAGGGCAGAACTACCTAATGAAAGGCAAGAGAGAATGAAAATTGTGCGAATAGCAGTGAGGTTCCGTTGCATTAACGATG